>CANJKZ010000921.1:57500-77202 GCA_947471745.1 Closterium sp. Naga37s-1 | reverse complement strand
CTGTTCGCCTGCTAATGACGAAATTCTGGTGCTCGTCCCTACCGAGAACGCTGGTGTCACGGCTAACATTCAGGAGATGTTACTGTCAAGAATAGAACTAGGAATGATGCGATTGGACTAGGCAAGAGGTGAGTACAAGTAGGGAAAACATAACCCTAAAGTGTTGTACTCACTAAGGAGTGACCCCTATGTAGCCTAGAGAGAGATACAATTGTACTGACACACCCCATAGGCAAAGTAGGGGACAGCAAACACAACAAGTGGTCACAAGTCCAAGTCTGCAGAAGAGAACACATCTCAGGGTGGATCACAAAGTCACCACGCATTCTGAGCACAAGCAAGTGGCCACAAGGCCAGTTCACATGCAGAGGTATATAATAGCAAGGCAGTACACTGATCACAACCTAGCAAAGAGAAAAACATGCAGGTAGAAAGATATATAGCAGTGCAACAAGAGCAAGTCAAGAAACCAACAGGTGAGGCAGAGTGGGCACAAGCCCAAGAGCAGTGCAGAAAACGGTGATGATCACCAACCCCAAGGGCTTGGTGAAGACATCAGCAGTGTCTGGCCGAGAGGGCCACGTAAGCAAGGCGCAGACTGACCACGCTGCTGCAGCTCACGCGCAAGGAAGTAGCGAAGAGCAATGTGCTTTCGTTCTGTGCTCCAGTCTCTGCTCGCGACACAGAGGAAAGCATGGTGGCTTGTTGTCGACGTACAGAACTGGAGGAGACACGACGGGCCGCTCCCCCAAGTCGGTCAGCAGGTAGGTCAGCCAGCGTAGCTCCTGTGCAGCCATGGCCCCAGCGTAGATCTCGGCCCACCAACTGGAACCAAGCACAGAAGAAGAACGAGTGGACCTCCACGAGACAGAACCAGCGCCAAGACTGAAGGTGTAAACCCTGTGACGAACGCTGAGTCGTCTGGTCGTCGGCCCAAGAAGCGTCTGAGTGTCCTGTGAGGACCACCGAACCCCGTCCTCCAAGCACGAGCCCCATGCCTGATGTGCTGCACAAGTAACGCAGTACCAACTCTTCGCAGCGCATCAAAGGTGCACCTTTCGGTGTCGACCAGGTGCCACGTAGCGAGCCAGGAGGCTGAGAGGATACGCGAGGTGCAGGTCGTGTGCACGTCATCAGGTACATGAGGCAACCCACAAGCTCTGGGTACGGACCACTCGGCTCTACGGACTCGTCCGAAGGTGGAGCTGAGAGCGACGAGAGTGACCGAGGTGAGGTGCCGTGTGGGGAGACAGGGAGTGGGCTGTGGCGAGGACCAAGTGAAGCGGAAGCACTGAAGGACCTGGTGCACCATGTGTGACTGAGTGAGGGTGATGGTGCGCGTGGTCTGTCCCGGGTGATCTGGAAGCCAAGATAGCTCCGCAGCTCACCAAGGTCAGTGCAGGTGTGTCTCTCCTGCAGCTCCGCCTTCACTAGGGCCAGTGCCTCAGTGTCAGCAGTAGCAAAAACCAAGTCGTCGGCGTACACGAGGATGTAGAACGGCGGCAGAGTAGTGTCGGTGCGTAGAAACAGCGAGGGTCAGCAGTCGAAAGAGCAAACCCAAGAAGCCGCAAGTGTCGTCCTCAGTGTGTCGTGCCATTCACGGGGCGCCTGACGCAGGCCGTACACTGGTCGCCGTAGGCTCCACTGGGTACCCTCAGGAACGACCCAGTGAAGCCCTGTGGACGGCGCAACCAGATGCCTCGTGAAGGCTACCCTGCAAGAAAACTGTCGAGAAGTCGAGGGAGTGCAGCTCGTAGTCACGCTGAGTTGCAACGTGTAGCAACACCCGAAAGAGTGGTCATCTTCGGGGTGGGGGAGAAGGTCTGAAAGAAGTCGACCCCTCACGCTGACTGAAGCCTCGAGCAACGTAATGTGCCTTGAAGGTAGGCGGAGAACCCGGCGGCCGCTTCACCCTGAAAATCCACATGCCACTGACGATGTTCGCCCCAGGTGGGGGAACCTCGTCGACGTAGGTGCCTGTGGACTTCCAGGAAGCCATCTCTGTGTCCATGGCTGTCTGCCACTGAGAGGAGTACTCACCCGAAATCGCCTCCCTGTAGGAGAGCGCGGGGTGGGGATGTCAAGTGCATCCGGGTCTCCTCAGGGGCAAGCAGCATGGTCGCGTGATGGGGTGAAGCGCAGCAAGGCACTCCAGCTCCTCCTGTCTGTCCTCAAGAAAGTCACAGCCAAGGGCAGAGTACAGCCAAGAGCAGTCTCACCCCCGACGGACGGAGGACAAGCAGGGACAGGGTCAGAGACAAGACTCGCAAGGTAGTCTAGGCGGGTACACAGCAGCAAAGTCAACAAGCTCAGCTACTAGGGCAGACGCAGCAGGAGACGAGAACGTAGGGTCCGTCACAACCGTAGCAAGAAGGCGAGTAACAGTCGACTGGACGCACGAGCAAGGTCAGACGGAGGGTCAGCAACGTCAGGCAGAGAGGACGCAGGAGGTAACGGTAGTACAACACGTGAGGAACAGAGGAAGGACGGAGTGTCATATCGTGAGTGCCGGGGACAGCCGGAGCACGCGGACGACGAACACGAGGAACCACGAGCACGGACAGCAGCTCTAGGCTCAGGCTCAAGGTCAAAGCTAGACTCAGGCTCTCGACGCTCAGGGGTGGAAGCACGAGTCTCAGGCTCTCGACGCTCAGTCAGGGACTTTGACACTGCAAGTGTAAGGAGCAGGAGCAGGCAGTGGGGAGTGTGGTAGCAGCGGTGGCTGTGACTGGTCCGCTGGCGGACACAGCAACGGAGGAGTAGTACCTGCCACAGGGAAGCCAGTAGCACCTGGCGGAAGACTGAGAAGGTGGCGAAGAGCACCAGTAGCTCCCGTACCTCCAGCACGAGCAGCTCCTCCAGTACCCCAGCAGACCTCCACCACCAGTAGCACTAGCACCTCCAGCACCACGAGCTCCGACAGCGCCAGCACCTTGAGCACCAGTAGTACCTCCAGCACCTCCAGTGCCTCCAGCTCCAGCTCCAGCGCCTCCAGCACCAGTAGTACCTCCAGTACCTCCTATGCCAGCAGCTCCAGTAGCACTCCTGCACCTCCAGCACCAGCAGTACCACCTGCTCCGGCAGCTCCAGCACCTCCAGTACGAGCACCTCCGGGACCAGTAGCTCCAGCACCTCCAGGGTCAGCAGCTCCCGCAGCTCCAGCACCAGGAGCACCAGCACCTCCAGTGCCACCAGCTCCAGTACCTCCAGCACCGGCAGCAGCTCCAGTACCCCAGCACTAGCACCTCCAGTACCTCCTGCACCAGCAGCACCTCTAGTACCTCCAGTAGTACCTCCGCACCTCCATCAGTATCTCCCCACTGCAGTGCACCAACATCAGCACATCTGGACCAGTAGCTCCAGCACCAGCAGGACGTACCCTCCACCACCAGGACTGCCTCGCCAGAACGACCCACGCACGAATCGCCTGCGGCGAGAGCGTCTCAAGTAGAGCAGGCTGCGGCGGCTGTCCAGCTCCAGTACCTCCAGTAGTGGTAGCTCTAGCACCTCCAGCACCAGAAGCACCTCTAGTACCTCCAGCTCCAGCACCTCCAGCACCAGCAGCAGCTCCAGTACCTCCAGCACCAGTAGTACCTCTAGTACCTCCAGTAGGACCTCCACGCCTAGTAGCTCCAGTACCTCCAGCTCCAGGACCTCCAGAAGGACTCGCAGCACCCCCAGAGTCAGCACCCGAAGTCTCAGCACCCCCAGAGTCAGCACCCAAAGTCTCAGTACCCTCAGTCCCAGCACCCTCAGGCTCAGCACCCTCAGTCCCAGCACCCTCAGTCTCAGCACCCTCAGTCTCAGCACCCTCAGTCCCAGCACCCTCAATCCCAGCACCCTCAGGCTCAGTACCCTCAGTCCCAGCACCCTCAGTCCAGCACCTCAGTCTCTACTCCAGTGTCCACAGCAGTAGCTGCAGAGGCGGCGAAGACGGCAGAGGTGGGAACCCGGGGGGGGTAGCCAGACGAGGAGAGCGGGCACCCCCAGACTCACCACCCCCAGCCCCAGCTCCAGTAGTCTCAGCTCCAGAGTCCACAGCAGCAGGCTGCGGAGGCGACGAAGACGGCCTTGGCGAGAAACCCGGGGGGTCGCCAAGCGAGGAGTGTGGCGAGTGGTCGCCGTGTCGTCGGCGACGGCGTCACCCCCCTCAGGTGAGTCAGAGGAGTCAGAAGAGATCTCAACTGGCTCATCCAAGGGGGGTGGGTCTACATGGACACACCTGAGGGAGCAGGACCCTGTGGGGGGAGGGGGTCTACCGGGGGGGGGACTGGTACCAGGAAGAGGGGTGCAAGGGGGACCGGGTGGGACGCGTGCGGGTGAAGTCGGTAGTAACAGACCGACTCGTCGAAGGTGACGTCCTGAGAGGACAGAACACGACGCGAGGCAGGGTGGTAGAACTGCCAGGGTGGAGCGTCGGTGGGGAAGCCCAGGAAGACACAGCGGAGAGTGCGAGGAGAGAGCTTGCTCGCTTTGGTATCGCAAACAAGGGAGAGCGCGCCCCAGACCCGAAACGACGACACATCACCAGGCTGTCCCGTCCAACGAAGTGTGGGCGAGGTCTCTGGAGCAGAGACACGGGGCCAGAGGTTGAGCTGATGCGCGGCGTATCGGACCGCAAACGGCCACAGGAAATGGGGAGCAGCCGCATGGATCATGGAGGTACGAGCAACCTCCATGATCAGGCCAATGCGACGCTCAGCGATCCCATTTTGCTGCGGAGAGGCCGGAAGCGTGAACGACTGGGCGATGCCCTCATCCTGGCAGAACGTCTCAAGGACGCCAGAAGAGAACTCACCACCCCTGTCAGAGTGCAGACGCAGGACTGGGAAGTCCTGATGAAAGCGCTCGTGTAGCTGGAGACGAGTAGCACGGATCCAAGGGATCAAAACACCGCTGACGTCCGCCTTGCGACGCAAGGGGAAGACTGTGGTGTAGCGTGTGTAGTCGTCAACAACCAGCAGGAAGTAGCGCTCCTGGTCCGTCCCACTGACGGGGGCCGGGCCCCACACGTCCAGGTGGAGAGTCTGCAGAGGAGCAGTGGTCGGAGGAAACTCGGAGGAGTGAGGAGCGGCGCGCTGCCGCCCCTCGACGCAAGGAAGGCACGGCGGCGCAAGTGAGCGCGGGAGGGGGGGCAGGGTCTCAGGGAGGCCAGAGACCAGGAGCCGGGAGTGCATGCCGCGCAGACGCTGCAGGGAGGGGTGACCAAGACGGTGGTGCCAGCGCTGAGTCTCGTGCGTGAGTACTCTGCACGAGCAAGACGCAGCTAACTGCCCTGACGCAGACGCTCGACTCGACACAGCTACCTGACCTGACTCAGCCACCTGTGCAGACGCAGTGGTCAGTGTGTACAGACTAGACCCAGGCTGACGAGTGAACGTAGCCAGGTGACGGCCAGTCCGGGAGCACGTACAGATCGCCACACGCTGCCCTCCAGGAATAAAGGTATCAACCCAGACATCCTGAATGGCAGCGTTGCTCACCAAGTTCGTCGAGAACGTGGGGAGGTGGAGACCTGACAAAGAACCAGAGGGGACTGCTGGACAAGGTAGGACCGTGAGGCTCTCGCAACCACTGGGCCCCCAGAGGGGTCAGCCAGTGAGACTGGGACAGGTGCTGTGAGTGGTGTGACTGTGGTGCAATCACGGAAGAAGCAACGTGACGCGCCTGAGTCAAGCGTGAAAGGTGTGCAAGACCTCAGCTGAGGCAGGACCTGTGGTAGTAGACGCACTAGCACCTAGAGCGTCGGTAGACTCACTGGCACCTAGAGCTGCAGCAGACTCACTAGCACCTGGAGCGGCAGCAGACTCACTAACACCAAGAGCAAGCAGTCCTAACAAAACGATAACCTCCACCACCAGGACGACCTCGCTGAATAACCCACTCACGAAGCTGCTGAGGGGTGGGGGTCGTCCGGGAGAAGCAGTGGCCCGCTGTTGTCCACCCCTGGCCCGCAGCAACTGCCCGCGGAAGTGGCCATGACAGACAGTGACGGCCAGGAGTAGGTCCAGCACCTCCAGCTCCTACAGCGCCAGCAGCACCTCCTCCACTCCCAGCAGCACCTCCTCCACTCCCAGTAGCACGAGTAGGAGCAGGCAGCAGTAGTAACAGCAGCAGGGCGGCGCGCGGCCAGAGCAGGGCGGCGCGCGCCACAGCAGGGCAGTAGTAGGCAGTAGCTCCTAGGGCAGAAGCACCTAGGGGTCCTTTTTTTTTTTTTTTTTTACAATTTAATTATATTTAGGGTATAGCAGGGCGCTGGCGCAGGGCAGGGCGCTGGCGCAGGGCAGGGCGCTGGCGCAGGGCAGGGCACGGGCGCAGGGCAGGGCGCTGGCGCAGGGCAGGGCGTCAGCGCGCGCAGGGCAGGGCGCTGGCGCAGGTTGCAGGGGCAGGACGCGCGGGCTGCAGGGGCGCCGCACTGGCTGCAAAGGCAGCTCGTACTGGCTGCAGGGGCCGTGCGGACGGGCTGCAGAGGCGGCGCACGGGCTCCAGGGGCGACGCGCGGGCTGCAGGGTCCGCGAGGACGGGCTGCAGAGGCGGCGCACGGGCTCCAGGGGCGACGCGCGGGCTGCAGGGTCTGCGAGGACGGGCTGCAGAGGCGGCGCGCGGGCTCCAGGGGCGACGCGCGGGCAGCAGGGTCCGCGAGGACGGGCTGCAGAGGCGGCGCGCGGGCTCCAAGGGCGACGCGCGGCTGCAGGGCCCGCGAGGACGGGCTTGCAGAGACGGTTCCTACTCTGATACCATGTCAAGAATAGAACTAGGAATGATGGATTGGACTAGGCAAGAGGTGAGTACAAGTAGGGGAAACCTAACCCTAAAGTGTTGTACTCACTAAGGAGTGACCCTACTGTAGCCTAGAGATACAATTGTAATCTGACAGTTACCTGGTTGGGTGGCGAAGACGCGTTTTTGTCGGCTTCAGGTCTCCTTCCTGGATGAACGTGACGCTCACCATATCAAGTTTCACGTTTTCGAGTATCAGAAGGCGAACGCGCCTGCGATCAAGTGCATCTGGCAGCACACGGAAGATGCTTCTTACCTGAAGGAAAAGGCTTCTAATCCGCTTGCTGTTGAAGTTCTTTTCCGTCGCGTCCCGGCTAACATAGTACCTAATGTGCTGAAGGACCTGCTAGTCCGTTTTAAGTTGAAGATGCGCAAGCAATCCGCTTTCAAAGACGGTCTCGCTTTTCACCGCGTTGCTCACCCTCTCACCGGAGCTGACACCGACGTGATCAAAGGACTGGTGATTCAGCACCCCGGGGATTGGTATCGCTGGCGCCACATTGTTGACAACCCGATGGAGATCGGCGCGAAGCTGTTGGTCCACTACCCTGCACTGTCCTGCCTGCTCTGCGGTGGACAGGCATTATGATCAGCATCATGATCTGTTCATCACAGAGCGACAGAACAATATAGGGAAGTGGAACCTCTCTCTGGGGAAGGCGCATTGCATCAATGGTAACCGCATCGTTTGTTTCAATGACGTTACCACTATCTTACCTCTCTCACCTTCCACTGACGACCTCTGTTGCGCTCGCAGCTGCTTCTCTGCTCACCTCCGCTCTGACCACCCCCATCCTGAAGGACCCCTCGGTCGCCCTTGTCTCAACCGGCAGCAACCGCGAGGAATGGATTTGCACGCAAGTGTGTTGCGGGAAGGCGAAAGGAAAGACCCTCTTGGTTGCTGCAGAACACATCAACTCCGCAAATCACTTGCTGAATCTGGGGACGCTGGGCACTGCCAAGAAAGCCTTGATGGACAAAGCAGACCTTGCCAAACTGAAGAAGGAGTACGGCTTCTGAGCCTGCAGAGAGAAAACCGCGTGCTGTTAGCGATCGTTGGATGGAGTGCAATTGTTAGTGTCGTCACCATCATCAGCCTGTGGATGAACAGGGGCTGCCAACCAGTGATTAAATGAGTAACAAATTTTTCCTTTCCATAGCAGGCCTGAATGTCAACGGCCTGGGTGACAGAACCAAACAAGCCAGAGTAACAACATGGACTCGAACAGCAGCAGACATACTTATTCTCTCAGACACACGCCTCCCTGATGATCATCCTTACTGGAAAATGCCTTTCTTTACCACAGTTTTAACCACTCCACCCACAGATAGAGCCGGAGGTGTCGCAGTTCTTACAAGGGACCCTTCCATCTCCATCCAGAAAATAACCGCTCACCACCCTCAGGTAGACTGATAGTAGCCACCGCCAGCCGCTCAGGATTCACCTTGACCCTCGTAGCAGCTTATTTTCCCGCCGACGCAACTGACAGAAGCCCCTTCATAGCCAAAGTAGTCGGTCCCCGCTTTCGACCAGATCCCAACAGCCGCGCATGTCGTCTTGATAGGAGACCTGAACATCGTAGAGGACCCGACATTAGACAGGACATCTCTCTCTGGCACATCCCTAGAAAACGATAGACTTATTTCTCGCTGCAATTGCTTTCAGCCGTCTGACGCTTTCCGCATGCTTCATCCTAAGCTCCGCGAGTATACCTTCTATGCAGCCTCCAAGCAGTCTAGCTCCCGCATTGACTGCGCTCTCGTCTCCTGCTCGCTTCTACCGCACCTAGATGTCGCGGCTCACATAAGACCCGAGGAATACATTTCAGATCACGGGTTCGGCATCAAGATTGCTTCAAGATTAAAGCATCTACTCACCTAGACCCCGGAATCTGGAGGCTACACGCAGCTGCGATCGGAAGGCCGGGGATCTGTAGGGCGGTTGAAGCTGCCCTCGCCAAGGCAGCAGTGGACGGAGACGGAGATTTTGAGCTGCTGCTGGGGAGACTGAACGCGGGCTTGCGCTCGTATATGAAGGAGGAGAACAAGCGGGTCAGGAAAACCACGGCGCACCTCGCTGAGGTAGTGGCGCAGCTGCACCAAGAGCAGATGCGGAATCCCGGCTGCCAGAAGACAAGGGACCTGCTGGAGGTTAGAGACACACAGCTGCGGGAATACCATGCATCAAAGCGGGACCGTTTACACGTGATGACTGGCACGAACACGGAGCTGGCTGGGGAGGTTCCCTCTCCGTTTCTCTCTGCGAGGATCAAAGTCAGGAAGCAGCGAACGCAAATCTCGGAGCTAACGGTTGGCGATACAAAAATCTCAGACTCAAAGGGGATTCTGAAAGCAGCAACGAATTACTTCACCGATCTTTTTGGAGCGGACGGGCGAACGTCGTCGGAGAAGTGGAAGCCACTCCCCGGCAGGAAGCTGGACGCCGATGCTGTGCACACACTGGAGACGGACTGGACGGAGGCAGAGGTGCAGCAGGCGTTTAAAGCTCTCTCAAATGGGAAATCTCCTGGGAAGGACGGTCTCTCGAAAGAGCTCTTTGTAAGGAATTGGGACGTCCTCGGTGGTGAATTCTTGCGAATGGCGCATACTTTCTCCGAGAATGCGTCGCTCCCTGCAAGCATCAAGGAAGCTGTCACTATTTTCCTCCATAAAAAAGGCGATAAGGATGATCTGGACAATTACCGTCCGATCACACTCCTTAACTTCTCTTACAAGGTACTGGCGCGGGTGGTGGCGAACCGGATGAAGCCGCTCCTACACAAGGTGATCTCGGCGGAGCAGTACGGGTTCATACTAGGGAGGAGAATTTCGGATGCCATTGGAGTGGTGGCGGACGTCATAGAAGCGGCGAAGAAAGGGAGTGAGGACTGGTACATGCTGTTGTTGGACTTTCGCAAGGCCTTCGACTCGGTCTCGCGAAGTTTCCTCTTCTCGGTTCTTAGGGAGATGGGCTTCCCGAGCAGATTCGTCGGCTGGGTCGAGGGCCTGCACAAGGACACAACAACAAGGCTACTGATTAATGGCTGGCTGGGAGAAGCGGTGGCAGTCAACTCGGGGGTGAGGCAAGGGTGTCCGCTCGCCCCTTACCTTTTCCTCTGCGCGGTGGAACCCCTGGCTCAGAAAGCTATGCGGCGGAAACTGGGGCTCTGCAATAAGGCCAATCAACGATTAGTATATGTCGGATACGCTGATGACACAACCTTATTTCTAGAGGGGAAGAGGCAAATTGCTAAAGCGGAGAAGCTCCTGGAGTATTTCGCTGGCTTGTCGGGGCTGAAGACGAACAAAGACAAGTCGGTCATCCTGCCGATTGGTCACAATCTGGGGAGAAGGCCTGGTACGCTTGGCGGTTTCAAATGGGCCATGGCGGATGAAGTAGAGCGGGTTCTGGGCGTCTGGGTCACTCCCTCCGGCAGCAGCGGCCCGACCTGGAAGAGGGCTTTCGAAAAAAATATAGTGGAGCTGATTAAATGGAAGGCCCTTTTTCTCACGATTGCGGCGAGGGTGGTGATAATCAATTGTTACATTACTCCACGGATAGCATATCAGGCGTAAGTGTACCCGCCTCCAGAGGACATTTGGAAGCAGTTGTTGAAGCTGATCCACAATTTCCTGACAGGGAACAACGCATCGGCGGAAAAGGGCTTCGTGCTCTGGAACTGGGGTCTTCTTACCTCGCCTAAAGCTGATGGCGGTTTGGGAGTGTTGGACCCAGAGATTCTACTTGCCTGTCTGGCTGCGCGGAGGATCGGGGGGCTATTGCTGGAGCAGAATGGTAAGAAAAAAGAGATCATGCTTAAGGCGGCGAATCTCCCACTCGGTGAGGACACTTTCCTGGCCCACGAGAGGCTGCTGAAGCACTGGCCAGGGGACGGTGAGCGCTGGAGGCAGGTGTGCGAAGCTTTTATAAAGTCGCCAATCGCTGATACCGGGAAATCGGACAGCAAAGAAGAGGTCGCTCAGGAAAGGATCGTTTTCAACCGGAAGCTGCTCCTGAACGGAACGAACCCTATTGGGGGACAGAAGGAGGCGAAGGGGCTTTGGGAGGCGCGGCTGGGGGATCTGGTATCCACCTCTCAAGCTGGAGTAGCGGAGATTAAGGACGTTGAGACCTTGGAGAAAGAGCTGAGGAGCAGAGATTCGGCTCGGCTGGCTCTCAAGGCTTTTGCTGCAGCCTCGTCGGAGTGGAAAACCCTACTGGTCCCTGGCACGATGCAGGAACGAGATGGGGGAGAGGAACAAGTGTTCGGAGGGGGTGAACATGCAGCGGCGTCGGTCTTCCGTTCGGCGGTTTTTACAAACGGGCAGCTGGCTCCGCTTAAAGCTCAAGGCCCAAATTGCAGAGCGCGCGGGGCAAGCTTACTAAAGTTGATGAGAGTGGTGTTTTGAGTGTTGTTTGGCTGCGAATTGTGATTACGTGAAGTGCGATTCAATTTGATTGGCCAACCGTTTTTTTTGTCGAATAGGAGAGAAGGAAACACCAAGAATATTGTGAGTGCAATTTGGGACTCGAGAACCAAATCGAGTTGCTCCCAGGGGTTTGCTTAGTCAGCGAAAACCCTAAGGGTGTAGCGAGAAGCTGGGCGAAACTGAACAGCCCAACTTCAACAAGGTCAACCTTCCTCTCCCGCCACCCAAAGGGCAACCTTAGTAAGGTTGAACAATTTGGGCCTTGAGCTTTAAGCAGCTGCGTGGGTCGTGGTCCAAGCCTGATGCTGTCCGGACTAAGCAGGAGAAGTGGACTGGAAAGTGGAGTGGCAAGATTGATTGGGGACGCATCATCTGCACCCGCAATTCTCTAGCCATCCCGAGCCATCCACGTGACGTTCTCACGCGTGTGCACAACCTAAACCTTCAGGTTGGGGAGAGGGTGGATTTTCTCAGCAGCAAGCCTTCGTGCCCTTACTGCGGAGCCACAGAGTCCCAGGAGCACTGTCTTTTCAGCTGCCCGCGGATTCAACCTGTGGTTTGTGGCCTCATGCGAGCTTTGCGCATGCTCAATCCTGGGCGGGCGCCTGCCTCGTTGGGTGACCTCCTGTTCCAGGAATCTGACACTGAGTCAGACTTCCCATAAGCCACGTTAACTGCCATTACCTTCCATCAGCTGTGGGTGGAGCGATGCGAAGCCAGTTTTCGGGGGCAGAAATTCAGGGCCCGGCGGGTGCTCAGGAGGATTGGTACGGCTTTCCGACTGCATGCAAGGGTGTACACGAGGGCAATGGGGGCCAAGTGCTTGAGGCCGGGCACGTCGGGGGCGCATAAGAGGGTCAGAGGGGTGTTTGAGGCTGAACAAAAAATGCTGATGAGGATCAGGGAGGTTGGCGACAAGAAATGGAAGTGGTCGGTCAGTTTTGATGCAATTTGGAACAAGCCAAGGAGGGTTTTTTATCCGCCCTAGTCACCTCGTTGGGCAGTGCATGGTGCAGGCCCTCACGCTCAGTTACGACTGCTTTTGTTGTATGCATTCTCTTCATTAATGTATACTACAATTTCAAAAAAAAAAATCTGTAACGCGTCAAGGTTCAAAACGGTGCAATTTTAAAACCGCTGTGCACCGCCTGATATCGTTTCAAACCACGACGAATGAACTGTATAGTACCTGTAAACGTACGCGCTGGACCCGCCCTTAATCAAAGTTAGGGCTGACGTGGCGCCAGTATATCGTCACGCTCCGCTGTCCTATCAGGCTCAAGCAAGTGCACTCGCGGGGCACTTGACGACGACTTGCGTGCCCAGCGACGGCACGATCAAACCACGAGAAATGCATTTCGCACACGGCGCGAGCCTCGTGTACAAAGCCGAACCTCCTCATCCCAGCCAAGCCTTGATTTCCTAAACCCTGAATCTCCAAACCACGACTTCTGGTCTGTACTAGCCATTCTGCAGTTCCGGTTAGGGCAAATATGCTTTGGATTTTGAGGTTTGCTGGAGCCAACCAAAGCCAAGGGTCCAGCTGTTTTCCGTACCGCAAGTCAACGTGGGCATCTGGCTGGTTCGGCAACATTCGAAGCACGTTGGCTTCTTGTACCCGGTTTACGCGACTTCGGTTGCCGTCAGTGGTCAACCTAGTTCCCTCGTACCCCCCTTGGCGCCACCCACCCCCGCCCCCTCATCCCTCTCCAGCTATCATCCATCCTCCTCCCCACCTCCCACCCACCTTTGGAATAACGCGCTTTGCGCTCAATTACGGCGCGGTATACCCAAGGGCGACAGCCAATACTGACGGGCCCAGCAGTAGGTTAGACTTTTGCTAGTTATTCACCCCCCTGCTTCTGAGCCAGGTAGCGACGTAACGAGGGCTTATTTTAGGCGCGTAAATCAACTGCTTCGCGAAGACGATACCTTGACGAATGGTGACGCTAACTACGAACAAATGCGACGGTTTTATTCTGCTATTTCAGCTGCAAGCCATAGTCGCCTTCTGACGGGTGCTCCGTGCGCAGTCTAGGCTCCGCATATCTTTCATAAAATTAGCACATTCCTCAATTGAGAGGGTTGACATTTTTTCGCTACTCGCAACGCTCACAACCGTACGCTATATTGAGCGTAGTCCAAGGGAAAACGCGAATTAGCTCGAAACAGTGTCGCGCGAGAGAAACCGGCATGCTTCAGGCCGGCGTCTGTCAGACCGCTAGTAGAATCTGGCCGAGGATCAGATACGGTTTTTCCTCAACCAATCAGCAGCGCTGGGTAGACTCGTGACGCCGCGACTTCGGCGCCGTATGCCCCGGGAATGGCGGAAGAGCTTGCAGAGGACGAGGAGAACGACGGGGATAAAAACGGAATACGACAAAATGAGATTAGGAAGCGCGTCATTAATAGTGACGGATTACGTTGACAGGTTCTGCTGGGTGATGCACTAACGACTACTCACGGAATACGTTTAGGCTCTTAATCCCAATAACGCGGATACATTTTGCGACCAGGCCTTACTAGCTTTTATAACGAGACTGCGTCTCTCGCGACTGCGGTGGAGAAGGGGCTGGCGATAAGAAGCTGAGCTCTTGTGCGACTAGAAGGACCGGCAGCGAGCGATCGCACAGGGGGACAGGCTGCAGTGATCGCACAGGGTCGCACAGGGAGTAGAGCAACGAGAGCGAAAGAGGGTTGCGAAAGTAAGACGACGAGGCTGAG
Organism: Closterium sp. Naga37s-1; assembly: GCA_947471745.1. Lineage (NCBI taxonomy): Eukaryota > Viridiplantae > Streptophyta > Zygnematophyceae > Desmidiales > Closteriaceae > Closterium > Closterium sp. Naga37s-1. The sequence goes on along the minus strand of CANJKZ010000921.1, from coordinate 63,267 downwards.
AGCCGGGAACAACGAAAGAGGGTCGCGAAAGTTGAACTTGTGTTGCGAATCGCGCAGCGCGGCTCGACGAGAGGAAGGGTTGGGAGGGAAGGCAGAGGGACTAGGGCGCAGCGGTGGGAGCAAGGGAGGGCATAGCGAACGTAGCCGACTGTTAGTGCAGGAGCAACAGCAGCAGGAGCAGCAGCAGCAGCAGCAGCAGCAGCAGCAGCAGCAGCAGCAGCAGGAGAAAGTAGTGCTTACAGCAGCATTAGCGGCAGCGGCAGTATGAGTTGCTGGGCGCCGTTGGCGCGGCTGGGGGCGTGCGCGCCGAGCAACGGCATCGTGGCGTGTCTGAACGCGTGCGACGGCCCCACCATCGACTGCTACGACACCTGCTACACCGACTCCGGCTGGCTCCCACCGCTCTCCACCGCTGAGCTCATCGCGTTCCCCATCTCCGCTTGCTGCCTGCTGGCCATGTCGCTTGTTATCTCCTGCATGATGTCGTCTACTCTCGGACTCGATATGGCCACGTTGCAGGTAACCCCCGCTACTGGTAACCAGACCCCCCCCCCCTCCCCCCGCCCCCGACCCCCAGTTCCCCCTACCCCCCCACTCACCTTCCTCTCCGCGTGCTGCCTGCCTGCTGGGCATGTCGCTCGTGATCTCCTGGATGATGTCTTCTACCCTTGGGCTTGACATGGCGACTCTGCAGGTAACCCCCGCTGCTGATATCCAGTACTGTTCCACGGTACTGTCCCCCGTTTCCCCCCCCGTCTCCCCCATTTCCCCCCTTCTCCCCCATTTCCCCTTTTCTCCCCCCCTCCCCCCCCCACCCTTCCGCCTCTCCGCGTGCTGCCTGCTGGGCATGTCTCTGGTTATCTCCTGCATAATGTCGTGTACTCTGGGCCTTGACATACGCTGCAGGTAACACCAGTGCTGCTGGTAACCAGTGCTGTTACACAGTACTGCCCCTCTCCCTGCCATCCCACTCTCCTGCATGATGTCGTCCACGCTCGGACTCTCCAGACAACACCGCGCTTTCCTCCCCCTTCCCTTTTCCCAACACCCTCCCCACCTCCTTCAGCTTACGTCCCACCTCCCCCATCCCCCTCTCGAGCAGACTTTTTTTTAATTACTGAGGCGCCTCAAAACCAACTTTGTTTTTTCTGAGGCGCCTCATAGCCAAGTTTCCTATTTTTAAGTCGTCTAAAAAATATACCTTCCACCTCCTCCACTCCCCCTCTCGAGCAGACGGGCATGCGTGGCGCTATTGAGGCACCTTATATCTAAATTTACTCCTCAACCCCCCCCCCCTCCCGCTTCCCCAACTTCCCCCACTCCCTTCCCCGTCCACTTTCCCCAACTCCGCCCCACTCTCCCCACCCCCGCCCCTCTCTCCCCACCCCCGCCTCGAGCAGGCAGCAATGGATGGCGTGGACGAGAGGCTTGGGGTGACTGCTGAGTCGACTCAAAAGACACTCCCCACCCACCTCACTCCCCTCTCCCCGCCCCCCATCCACCTCCCCCCACCTCCCCCCACCCACCTCAACCAACCCCCCCCCCTTTCCTCTGGAGCAGGCGGCAATGGATGGCGTGGACGAGCGGCTGAGGACGCGGCTGAGTCGACTCAAAAGGAACAAACCCACCCACCTCCCACCCTCCTCCCCCCCACCTCCCCCCTCCCCCCTTACCCCCACCCCCCACCCCCCACCTCCCCCCGGGAGCAGGCGGCAATGGATGGAGTGGACGAGCGGCTGAGGTGGCAGGCTGCCAAGGTGGCAGCGCTGCGCACACGTGGCAGTCTGCTGCTCACCACGCTATTGGTCGCCAGCACCAGCGTCAACGTCAGCTTCACGCTCTTCGTCTCAGGTGGGACTTTGGTGGGGTCAGGTGGGTTCAGGTGGGCTCAAGGTGGGGCTCAGGTGGGCTCAGGTGGGGTCAGGTGGGGTCAGGTGAGGTCAGGTGGGTTCGAGTGTAGTGCAGTGAAGGGCTTTGACCTCTGCGTGCTGCTCATCCTGCTCTTGTATAGAAAAAAAAAACTATTCTGATGCAGCTGACCCCATTCCACCACTCCCTACCGCAGTCTCCTCCCCCACCTGCCTCAACCCCTCCTCCCTGCTCCATTCTCCTCCTGTTTTTTCCTCCCAGGCGTGTTGGGCATGGTGATGGGGTTTGTCCTCTGCGTGCTGCTCATCCTGCTCTTCGCTGAAACCACTCCTCGCATTCATCCCACCCGTTACGCCACTCCCCACTGCTCTCCACCCGCTGCTCCTCCCAGGCGTGTTGGACATGGTGATGGGGTTCATCCTCTGCGTGCTCCTCATCCTGCTCTTCGCTGAAACCACTCTTGCGTGGAATCTCAACCCCATTCCACCACTCCCTACCAACCCCCACCCCACCTCCCCAGGCGTGTTGGGCATGGTCATGGGCTTCATCCTCTGTGTGCTCCTCATCCTGCTCCTCACCGTGTTCCACCACTCTCCACCGCTTTCCACCCCGCTCTCCCAGGCGTGTTGGGCATGCTGATGGGATTCATCCTCTGTGTGCTCCTCATTCTGCTCTTCGTCGAAATCGCTCCCCCGGCCATCTGTGCGCGCCACTCCCTCCGCATCGCCTCCGCCACCGCATGGCTCGCCCGCCTGCTGCTGCTGCTGCTCTCGCCCGTGGCTTACCCCGTCAGCCTGCTGCTGGACCGGTACCTCAACAACCAGGAGGACGAAGAGGAGAGCAGCTTGCGACGTGGGCTCCTGTGCGGGTGAGTGTGCTTTTGTGTGTGGGAAGAGTGGGAGATGGAGAGGGAGAGGGAAAAGGAGAGGGAAAAGGAGAGTCAGCCACACTCCCTCCGTATCGCCTCCGCCACCGCATGGCTCGCCCGCCTGCTGCTGCTGCTGCTGTCGCCGGTGGCATATCCCGTCAGCCTGCTGCTGGACCGATACCTCAACAACCAGGAAGACGAGGAGGAGAGCAGCTTGCGACGCGGGCTGCTGTGTGGGTGAGTGTCCTTGTGTGTGTGGGAGAGTGGGAGGGAGAGGGAAGGGGGGAGGGAGAGGGGATGGGAGCCACTCGCTCCCCCCGCCATCTGTGCGCGCCACTCCCTGCGCATCGCCTCTGCCACAGCGTGGCTCGCCCGTCTGCTGCTGCTGCTACTGCTGCTGCTGCTGCTGCTGTCGCCGGTGGCATATCCCGTCAGCCTGCTGCTGGACCGATACCTCAACAACCAGGAAGACGAGGAGGAGAGCAGCTTGCGACGCGGGCTGCTGTGCGGGTGAGTGTGTGTGCGCGCGTGAGGGGATGGGGTGACAGGTAAACTGGGAGGCTGTGCAAGAGAGTGGGAGAAAGCGAGGCAGGGGAAAGCGGTGCTGGGATAGCCTATTCTCCCCCCTATTCTTTGAGTTGCCGCCACCGCTTGATCTCCCTGCCCCCACTTCTTCCCCCCCCCACAGAGGCTCCAGCTGTGCGGATCCCTACTGCATGAAGCACGGCGGCTCAGCGGGCTCCTCCCCTCGCATCTACATCACCAACCCCCTCGCCAACCCGCCCTCCCTCGAATTCCCCGACACCACCGCCTCTGCCCTCGACACTGGGAGTGCTGCTCCTGCTGCTCCTCCCGCTGCTTCTGCCGGTGCTGCTGCTGCTGCTGGTGGCGCTGCTGCTGGTGCCGCAGCCATAGCCGTCGGCACAGCAGCAGCAGCAGCAGCAGCAGCAGCGGGTGGTGCTGCCGTTGCTGGCGCAGCAGCAGGAGCAGGAGCAGGAGCCCAGCCTACCTCTGCCTCCTTCTCATCCCGAGAAGCAGGGGGGGCTGCGGGGGAAACAGGCGAGCAGACGGAGGAGAGGGATGAAGAGGAAGAAGAGGAGGAGAGTGCGGCGCTGTATTCAGAGGACATGGACTCCAACACCAGAATGCACATGGCTGGATTCGGCGCCATGCCCCCTAGGTCAGTTCCTCCTCCTTGTGAGGCGCCTCATAGCTGTATTCAGAGGACATGGACTCCAACACGCGCATGCACATGGCTGGATTCGGCGCCATGCTGCCCAGGTCAGTTCCTCCCTGCCGCCCAGATCAGTTCCTCCCTGCCGCCCAAGTCACTTCTTCCTGGCTTCCCAAGCCAATACGACTCAAGTCGCTCCAAGCCCATCAGCAGCAGCAACTCTCCCAACACTTCCACTTCTTTTCTTCCTTCCTCTTCAAACCCTTCCCCTCTCCCTCCCCTTCTCTCTCCTCTCCGTTCCAGGTCTGGCCAGTACGACTCGAGTCGCTCCAAGCCTGTCAGCGGCGGCAGCGACTCTCCCCTCACTTAACTCTTCCCCTCCACTTCCCTTTTGCCTTTTTTCTCTCCCCACCCTTCCAGGTCTGGCCAGTACGACTCGAGTCGCTCCAAGCCCGTCAGCGGCGGCAGCGACTCTCCCCTGCGGCGCCGAATCGAGCAGGCAGCTGACCGGGCCGCTGCTGCTGCTGGTGCTGGTCCCTCCACGCCTGCTGGTGCCAGCACTGGTGGGGGGGAGAGCGGGAGGAAAACGGAGAGTGGGGCGATAGGAGAGAGTGGAGCGATCGGAGAGAGCGGGGATGAGGTGGCGATGGCGCTGCCTGTGGGGGAGAGTCAGGAGTATACGAGTGTGGAGGTTGGGGAGGAGGGGGAGGGGTACAGCACTCGGGAGGAGGAGAGTAGTGAGAAGGTGGGGAGGGGAGGGAGAGGAGGGAGTGGGAGAGGAGGGAGAGGAGGGAGTGGGAGAGGAGGGAGAGGAGGGAGTGGGAGAGGAGGGAGTGGGAGAGGAGGGGAGGAGACGGCAGAGGAGTCGGACGAAGTGCCGATGGCACTGCCAACGTCTTCTGATGATGTTGATACGGAGTCAGACGACCAGAGGAGGAACCTCGGACGGGTGAGTTTAAGGTCTTGGACGGGTGAGTTACACTCATGTGGTTTTGAGTCGACTCAACAATGGCAGAGGAGTCGGATGATGTGCCGATGGCACTGCCAACGTCTTCTGATGATGTTGATACTGAGTCAGACGACCAGAGGAGGAACCTCGGACGGGTGAGTTTAAGGACTTGGACGGGTGAGTTACACTCATGTGGTTTTGAGTCGACTCAACAATGGCAGAGGAGTCGGATGATGTGCCGATGGCACTGCCAATGTCTTCTGATGATGTTGATACGGAGTCAGACGACCAGAGGAGGAACGTTGGACGGGTGAGTTACACACGTGTGGTTTTTTAGGCGACTCAAACGACGGCAGGCGGAGGAGTGGGATGAAGTGCCGATGGCGTTGCCAACATTGGATGATGTTGATACGGAGTCAGACGACCAGAGGAGAAAACTTGGACGGATGAGTTACAAGCTGTGGACGGGTGAGTTACAAGCAGTGGACGGGTGAGTTACAGACATGTTTCTGACAAATACAGGTTTTCGGGCGTCTCAAGAAGCAGGAGGATTGAGTTACAGGCAGGCAGTATGACGATATCGGCCGTGTAAAGCAAGTCACTCAGCTAAATGCTTGTGCCATTCTCATTCTCAAGCTCATTCACATCTCATCTCCTCTCCCCTACCTCCCTTAATCCCCTTCCAACAGACTCCGCCGCAGCCCCCCCCTCCACCACCCACTCCCGCCACCCCTGCCGCTGATTCCCCTGCTGGTGCCGCTGCTGCTGGTGTGGTAGCGGGGGCAGCAGTGGGGGCAGCGGCTGGAGCAGCAGCAGCCGCAGCAGCGGGAGGAGGGATGGGGTTGAGAAGCAGACCAGTGATGCACGAGACGATAGTTGAGATTGGGTCTGAAGGGGAAGGAGAGGA
>CANJKZ010000921.1:0-52500 GCA_947471745.1 Closterium sp. Naga37s-1 | reverse complement strand
CCACTGGGAGCACTGACCAGAGCGATCCGAACTGGCGCGCGCACCTGCGGCCGGCAGGCCCGCTGGCTAGCAGTCAGCCGGAGAGCAACAGCCGGCAAAACACTGTTGACTGGAAGGCAGCGCTAAGACCCGCTGGAGAGAGAGGGGTTGGGGCCGTTGGGCCTAGTCCGCGAGCCAGCCCACATGTCAGCCCCCACCCTAGTAGACATGCGAGTCCCCACCCTAGCAGGCGCACCAGTCCTCATACCAGTAGGGTCAACACTAAGGAATGGCCGGGAGGGAGTGGGGTGAATGGCCACAGCAGCAGTAGAGTTGAGCCCGATCCGGATGGTGTTGCCGCTGCTGCTGCAGGTGCAGGTGTTGCTGTGGGTGCTGGTAATGGTGCAGACGGTGCGGGGGGGTTGAATGCGATACAGCAGCGGATTCTGGAGTGGCAGCAAGCTGCAGGCTCGTCCACTCCCCACACTCCTCGCAGTTCAGGGGGCTCGCAGGGGAATTCCCAAGGCAACTCCCAAGGCAACTCCCAAGGCAACTCCCAAGGCGACTCCCAAGGCAATTCCCGAGGCAACTCGCCAGGTTTGGAAGGGCTGGATCGGGGTAGCAGCGGGAGGCTGAGTAGGAGCGGCAGCAGTGCGAGCGGTTACACTGAAGGGGATAATGAGGAGGACAATGAGGAGGATAATGGTGGGGACGGGGCGGGTGGGGACGGGGATGGGGCGAGCAGCAAAAGGAGTGGCTTCAGTGGGAGGTATGAGGGGAGTTATTTGGATATGAGTGACCATAGCTCAGGGTACCTTCCTTACCGATCCTCCCCTTTGCCTCGGGTAAAGGCCGAGCCTCAAAAGTTGGCTCCAGGTCCGGCGTTGTATGGTGGGTTTTCTTGGCTCGATGCAGGGTCGAGGAGCGGAAGAGGTGGGACAGGTTCGGCGGGCGGAGCAGGTCCGGGGGCAGGTTCGGGTGCAGGCGCTGCAGATTCGGGAAATGCAGGTTCGGGTGAGGGGCGAGAAGGGAGCGAGGGAGTGGGGGCTGGACACAGGGAGGCTGAAGGGGGAACGAGAGATGGAGTGAGAGGGGGGGAAGGGCACAGTAGGCATGGGCGCCCGGACCTCGTTCCAGAGCTGAGCCTCGAACCGAAGCTAGAGGCTCGGGAGGAGCAGGAAGGGAGTAGAGGCATTGGGGAAGGAGGGGTGCAAGGGGCGAGCTGGAGAAGTCATGGGACAGAAGTAACTGGTGAGACTGGTGAGACTGGTGAGGGGGAAGGGGAGGAGAGCGAGGAGGGGAGTGAGGAGGGGAGTGAGGAGGAGGAAACAGAGGAAGTGACAGAAGAAGTGACAGAGGAAGGGAGTGAGGAGGGGAGTGAGGAGGGGAGTGAGGAGGAGGGAACAGAGGAAGTGACAGACGAAGTGACAGAGGAAGGGAGCGAGGAGGGGAGTGAGGAGGAGGAGGGAACAGGGGAAGTGACAGAGGAAGGGAGTGAGGAGGTGACTGGGGAGGCAGAAGAGACAGAGGGAGAGACAGAGGGAGAAACGGAGGGAGAAACAGAAGGGGAGACAGAAGAGGAAACCGAGGGAACAGAAGGTACTGGGGAAACAGAGGAAACAGGAATGACTGGCGAGACAGAAGAAACTGGGGAAGAGGAGGAGGAGGAAGAGGAAGAGGAGGAGGATGAGGAGGAAGAGGAGGAAGAGGAGGAGGAAGAGGAGGAGGAGGAAGAAGAGGAGGATGAGGAGGACGAGGAGGAGGAAGAAGAGGAAGAGGAAGAAGAGGAGGAAACGGAGGAGGGAACCGAGGGGGAAGGGGAGGAAGAGGAAGAGGAGGAGGAAGAGGAGGAAGAGGAAGAGGAGGAGGACAATGTTGATCAACTCAACACACATAACGCCCTCCCACCCTTATACAGACACCAGCACCAGCAGCAGCAGCAGCAGTCCCAGCACCCTCCCCTGCATCCCAGTCTCAAGACCCACACCAGCGCCGCCACTGGCCCTTCCGCCTTCCCTCCCCGCACCTCTGGCCGAAGCAGCCGGCAGGTTTCCTTCCAGGAGGATGTTCAGCCGGCAGCTAGCAGGCTAGCCGGCAGTTCTGGTGCCACTGGGAGTGGGGCCTATGGGAGCGGGAGCTTCGGGGGGAGGTTAGGGAGTGGGAACTATGGGGGGGGTGGTGTGGGGGGGGGAGGGGATTATGGGGCGAGGCTGGGGAGGAGTAATCTTGCGGGGGAGCAAGGGAGTGGGAATTATCGGGGAGAGGAGGCGTATGGGAGTGGGAATTACGGGAGTGAGGCATATGGGAGTGGGAACTATGCCAAGGGGCATGCCTTGGGGAGTGGGAACTATGGGAGTGATGGGTACGGCAGTAGTGCATATGGCGGGAGTGGTAACCACGGCGCGATGTTACATGGGGCTGGGGGGAGCGGGCTGGGCGGCAGACTAGGAAGTGGGGGCGGGGTGGGCGGCAGATTGGGGAGTGGGGGGCTGAGTGGAGGGCTTGGGAGTGGGAACATGGGGAGTGGGAATATGGGGAGTCAGGTCAGTGGGAGTGGGAACTACGCGGGGAAACTAGCCCCTGTGAGGTCGCCCAGTGATAGTGGGCAGAGTGAGGGGCAAAGAGAGGGAGAGAGCGGAGGAGAGGGAGGAGTGGGAGAAGAGAGAGGAGGGAAGGGAGGGGGAGGAGGGCCGATTTGGGAGACGGACGAGGAGCAGAGTCAGGCAACAATGAGCATGGAGAGGGGGGAGGAGCATCGAAGCATGGAGAGGCAGGAGGAGGATCAAAGAATGGCGACGCAGGAGGAGGAACGTGGCATGGGTGAGTGGGATGACTAGATGTTGGTGGTGTGATGGGCTGGGTGCAGTATGGTTGGCATGTGGGTGGATCATGGGATGGTGATGGCTCATGGGAGGGAGGGTCTTGGTGACTTTTCAATCTGCTCAAAAGTAATCTCACGACTGGACGACATGCGGTCACCGGCTGTCCCTCTCTCTTCCTCGTCCTCCCATCCCATCCCTTCCGAGACATCTCAAATCTCTTTCTCCCCTCCTCCCACCCCTGCCTCCCATGTCCAGATGCAGCAGCGGCTCAAGCACCACCGCAAGCAGCACAAGAACCAATGAGTGCAGCTGACGCATCTGCCTCACCTCCCAAGTCAGTGAAGAAAGGAGGATGGCTGGAGAACCTGTGGGGCAAGTAGAGCTGGGGAACTGAAGGACGGGGGAAAGGAGGAGGGGATGGGGAGAGGGGGAAGGGGAGAGGAGAATAATGGGCTGCTATTCAGGCAGCCTGCCGGCCTACCACGGCTGAAACACATTGCCATTTGTGAAAACATGGGAATCCCCACTACCACCACCACCACTACCACCACCAGCCGCACCAGCAACATCCTGGTTTGAAGCAGCATGATGTGATGACGCATCATTCATGAGTGAGCGCATCAGCAGCAGCCTTGGTAGCTTCCCCTTCAGTGGCTGTGCTGCTGAAATGCACGCACCTTCACCTTGCGTGAAATGTATTCCAAACTAAGCAACTAACTCTGTGGCATGATTTCAGATACTCGTTTGCGTGTTGGGGCGGCTGGCGGTAGTGCTGCCAAATAGGTGCTAGATCCGTCTAGGAACTAACTAACTCGCGCTCTAATTTGCTCACCTTTGTATCCTTTATATGCTTTTATTTAATCCGAGGAGGAGGTTCCTTGTCACCAAGGAAAGGACCGCCGTTTCTAGCTAATGGCACAACAAAGTTGGGTGCGAGGAAAGGAGGCAGTCTCTTTGGATCTACCTATGATTTGAGAGAGTCGACTCAAACCTCAGCTCGGAAACCTTTTTCGTGCAGCCAGTGTATCGAGAGACGGTCAATGGTAAGTCTGCAGATTTTACCGTACACTTACTTTGGTCCTGTGGGAAAATGAAACTGCCAGCAACACTGATAATAGTTAAAAGAATGCAGCGAATCGCGGTACTGTGTCACAAACCGAGTCGCAATCTTAGAAACTTTGCATGGATTAATAAAAGAATGTAACGAATCGCGTTACTGTGTCACGTTACGAGGTGGTGTAGCAGCCACTGCTGCTGGTGCTGCTGCCACCAGGGGGGAGACAGATGCGTCAACATACGTCTTGATCTCGCACCCCTTGTGCCCCAAAGCAACCCCTTTGTTCTCGCCCCTGCCCCTTCCCCTGCCGCTTTATTCCAGGGCTTCGCCCTAGGTACAGTCCCAGCCTGCCTCTCTGGTTTGGCAGGCGCAGGTGCGGCAGGAGTGGCTGTTGCTGTGGTTGGAGGGTTGGCCCCGATAACTCCTCGGCACCGCTCTGCACCGCACTGGCAAGCTTTGTTCGGGCCGAAGCTCACAAATCTGTGTGAACACCGCAAGAGTGTTCAAGGAGGAATGGGGTGAGAGGTGAGAAAAGGTGTGAATGACTTCTCAAGGAAACATTGACTTTTGAGGATTCTCAAATTCTCATGTAAACATTGACTTCTGAGGATTCTCAAAAGTGATACCCAAAAAGCTGTGCGAGCACTCTAACAGTGCTCAAGGGGGAACGGGATGAGAGGCGGGAACATACCATATGAAGCTGTGAGCATGGCTTCTCACAAGTATTCGTCGTGAAGTGAGGTGAGAAAGTTGCATTTTACAGAGCAAAAAGTCAACCCTGTCACTTATACAGCACACAGTTTTCTTTGTGCAGATTAATGTTTTAATACCAGCATCCCAGACACCCGCCCACCCACCCACCCAATCACAGCACCTGTAATCATACGCCACTTCTGTGCCCACTGCAATGTCCTTGATGGCGAAAATGCCCACCCGCACATGCCCCTCCACTAGCCTGGATGGGAGAGGTAGAGACGGGAAACATGCCTAGTTTTGAGTCGACTCAAAAAATGCCCACCCGCACATGCCCCTCCACTAGCCTGGATGGGAGAGGTAGAGACGGGAAACATGCCTAGTTTTGAGTCGACTCAAAAAATGCCCACCCGCACATGCCCCTCCACTAGCCTGGATGGGAGAGGTAGAGACGGGAAACATGCCTAGTTTTGAGTCGACTCAAAAAATGCCCACCCGCACATGCCCCTCCACTAGCCTGGATGGGGAAGACACGTGCAAACACGCAGACGTGAAAGTACGCCGAGTTGCTACTAAATGGCAAACATGCCCGCTTGCACATGCCCTGGAGATGGGTGGGCAGTATGCAGGGTTGGTCCTGGCTGGCAAAAATGCCCACTCTCGCATGGGCCGTTACCAGCCAGAACAGGGGAGACCAAGAGGGCAGAAGCCAAGAGGGCAGAGGGCTTATCAATTCTCTCACCACTCTTCTGTATCTCACTCTGCCTACTGTATTCTCCACCATTCTCCTCTCTCTCACCACTTCTGCAGCTCGGCGTTGGGAGCGCAGCTGTGGTTGACAATGCTTTCCAGTGAACTCAAGGCACTCCATCACACCAGTATTCTGGATTCTCTCATCACAAGTCTGCCCTCTCTCTCTCTCACCACTTCTGCAGCTCGGCGTTAGGGGCGCAGCTGTGGTTGACAATGCTTTCCAGTGAACTCAAGGCACTCCATCACACCAGTATTCTGGATTCTCTCACCACAAGTCTGCCCTCTCTCTCTCTCACCACTTCTGCAGCTCGGCGTTAGGGGCGCAGCTGTGGTTGACAATGCTTTCCAGTGAACTCAAGGCACTCCATCACACCAGTATTCTGGATTCTCTCATCACAAGTCTGCCCTCTCTCTCTCTCACCACTTCTGCAGCTCGGCGTTAGGGGCGCAGCTGTGGTTGACAATGCTTTCCAGTGAACTCAAGGCACTCCATCACACCAGTATTCTGGATTCTCTCATCACAAGTCTGCCCTCTCTCTCTCTCACCACTTCTGCAGCTCGGCGTTAGGGGCGCAGCTGTGGTTGACGAAGCGGCCGTGCCCCCCACGGAAGGTGGCATCGATAACCACGTCGCGGCTCACTTCACACATGTAGAAATCCGTTGCTCCCCCCGCCCGCATGGCCCACAACCGGGCTTCGCACATCGCATCGTCAATTACTGGTGGGGTAAGAGAGAGGGGGAGGAAGGCGGAGACAGCTCAGAACAGGGTGGCGTTGATAACCACGCCGCGGCTCACTTCACACATGTAGAAATCCGTTGCTCCCCCTGCCCGCATGCCCCATAATCGTGCCTCACACATCGCATCGTCAATCACTGTGGGAGGAGGAAGAACAGGAAGGTTCTTAGATGCCTAAGAAAATGGCGTCTCACACATAAGTGTGGGAGGGAGGAGGGAGGCTGAGAAGACAAGGGAATGTGGGTGCATGTTGACACAGTTGGAGGACCATAATATGCTTTAACTAGGTGGGACCCATCTTTCCCAAACCATCCAAAACACCTTCACCCCTCTCAACCCACCTTCACCGGCGTATTCAACAATGAACTCGCCCGCCTTGATGGGCTCTGCTGCCATGGCTCCCCACCCACAGCGCTGCGTCTGGCGTGCAGTGGAAGCGCGGTTTATTGCATGGGGGGATGACGGAAGAGCGGGGGAGTAGGGGGGGAGGTGGGGGGGAGAGAGCGAGGAGGGGGAGTGGGGGGGGGTAGAATGGGTGTAGGAGGGGGGTTGGGACGTTTGGGATGGTGAAGGGGTGGTGGGGTATGCAACTCAGTGGTGGGACGCAGTTGAAGGGGGTGGTGGGGCATAGAGAGCACCATTTTCCGAAACGCCCAGGATAGAACATGTCTGAAAACGAAGGAGATGAAGAGAACGGAGCTGCCACTCACTTGCACGATATCAAGCCTCTTTGGGCGACTGAAGGGCCTGTTGCAGCACCCCCCGTGGCACCCACAGCGATTGGTGCAGCTCAGGTATTGCGCCCTGCCATGGCAAGACAAGGCAAGGCACACCCAGCCGAAGTGGAATAGAACGAAGCGAAATTAAATGAAGCGAGGCGCGACGAAGTTCAATGAAATGAATTGAGATGAGTGAACTGGAAAATGAATGAAATGAAACCCATAAGAGACTGTGTTGGACTCACCGGCACATGCAGTCGTCCCCACACGCGGTGTTGCTCCCCCCTTTACAATCGCACCCCATGTCCTCGTCATCCATCACTGGCGGAGGCCGCAGGTGTATGTCTGCATGGGAAGGGGGGGAGGCAATGAAGAGGGCAGTTGGTGAGCAGGTATAGGGAGAGGAAAGGCGCCACATAGACTCCTCCCAAGAGGCCTTGCAGTCCAGCACACCCCATGTCCTCGTCATCCATCACTGGTGGCGGCCGCAGGTGTATGTCTGCGTGGGAAGAAGAGGAGGCAATGGAGAGGGCAGTTCGTGAGCAGGTATAGGGAGCAAGCATTGCTGTCACATAGACTCCCAAGAGCCCTTGCAGTCGCACCCCATGTCCTCATCATCCATTACTGGCGGAGGGCGCAGGCAGGTGTATGTCTGCATGGCAGGGAGAGAGACCAGCACAGAAATGGCAAGATAGCAAGATGGCAATGGATGAGCACGCCTCATGTCCATGGCAGGCGGAGGGCGCAGGCAGGTGGATGTCTGCACTGCATCGATTGGAAAGAGAGAAGGGCAGAAACGACAGATGACAAGGTGGGAATTGGCCCTCCTTGGCATTCACAACCCTCCCACAAGCCCTTGCAGTCGCAAGCCATGTCCTCATCATCCAAAACTGGTCTGGTGGTGGACGCAAGTGAAGCACTGAACTGCAGGGCCACGGTGCAAAACTGTACTGCCCTCCCCTCACTCACTCGAGTGAGTGTATCGCAGATGTGGATGTATCGCGGCTTCAAGTTATGGGCTGCAGGCAGTGGTGCAGCGCCCTCATCCCGTTCCTCCAAGTCCACAGAGAGGGGGATGGCGGGGGGCAGGCGGAAGTCTGTCAGTCACTTGCCATGCCACTTTCAGGAAAATGCGTCCCCTCCCCTCACTCACTCGAGTTGATGTGGATGTAGCGCGGCTTGAACTCCCGGGCTGCAACTGGTAAGGTCCCATCGTCCCTCTCCTCCAGGTCCACAGAGAGGGGGATGGCGGGGGGCAGGCGGAAATCCACTGCCACGTGGGGCAGGGGCAGGGCGCACATGCCTTGCTGCAGATGGGGGAGGGGGAAGGTGGGGGGAACGGAGTACGGGGAGTTGTGGGGGCAGGCGGAAGTCCACTGCCACGTGTGGTAGGGGAAGCGCGCACATGCCTTGCTGGAGACGTGGGAGGTGGGGGAAGGGAAAAGGGGCGGGTGGGGTGCGGATGGAGGGAGTTTGATGGGGGAGGGAGGGAGGGGGAAAGAGGGGCGGGGAGCCAGTTGGGCGGGGGGAGAAAGGATACAAATTTGTGTTTGATTATAACGGGAAGCTTGATATGTGTAACACTTTGACTCAATATATGTATCATATGTCAATGCAGAAAGAGAAATAGGGGATTCATGGAATCAGAGAAGCTAGGCATCAAAGAAAGTGCAAATCAGGAAAAGTGGAAATCAGGGAAGCTAGGAATCAGGGGTGGAATGAAAAGGCAGAGGGGTAGAGGGATGGGGCGGCAGGGAGTATGCGGCTCACCTGTGCAGTTTGCACGGGTTCACAGTACTGTTGGCAGGGCAGGTGAGAAGCAGATATGCACGATGCCCACGCAGCAGGAACAACGTGCACGCATGCACGCATGCACACACACACACACACACACGCATACACGCATGCACACACACACACACACACGCATACACGCATGCACACACACACACACACACACACACACGCATGCACGCATGCACACACACACACACACGCATGCACGCATGCACACACACACACACACACACGCATGCACGCATGCACACACACACACACACACACACACGCATGCACGCATGCACACACACACACACACACACGCATGCACGCATGCACACACGCACACACACACGCATGCACACATGCACACACACACGCATGCACGCATGCACACACACACGCATGCACACATGCACACACACACGCATGCACGCATGCACACACGCATACACACACGCATGCACGCATGCACACACGCACACACACACGCATGCACGCATGCACACTCACACACACACGCATGCACGCATGCACACACGCACACACACACGCATGCACGCATGCACACACGCACACACACACGCATGCACGCATGCACACATGCACGCATGCACACATGCACGCATGCACACATGCACGCATGCACACATGCACGCATGCACACACGCACACACACACGCATGCACGCATGCACACATGCATGCACAGGAGAAACAAGAGAGAGTGCAAAGGGAGAGTGGGTGGTGAGTGAGGCTGCATGAACGAGTGGGAGGGAGGGATGCTGCATGAGCGGCGAGGGGTATGTGAGGCCGCCATTGCGCCAAGGACAGAACCACAGCCAGGCAGGCAGAGAGAGTGACCACAATAGCACAAAGTTACGAAGGGCCAGCCAACAGCCTGAGGCTGAGACGCACCCAGTTGAGAATGGAGGGAGTAGGCAGGCGTGGCAGCGTGGACCGCTCTTCCAGCAGGCTGCAGAAATGGCACGAGTCCTTGCTGCTGCAGCCATGGGTGTCACCATCACAGCCACCAACATTGCTGCCATTTTCGCCATTCCCGTCAGCTTTTCCACCATCTTTACCACCACCTTTTCCTTCATTTCTACTACCACCACCAGCGTTGCCACTGCCTCCGCCGCCACCGCTGCTGCTGTTGCTGCTGCTACTGACATTGCTGCCCACTGCTTGCACCTTTTCCCCTCCGTCCCTGCCCAGCCCACCATCCCCATTACCAACGCCACTGCCACCGCCATTTCTGCTGCCAGCATCCTCGCTGCCGCCACTGCCCCCCCCACCACCACCACTGACACCGATGCCGCTGCCACCGCTGCCATTCCCATTGCCAATGGCGGCAGCAGTGGCTGCGGCGGCTGTGGGGTTAACGGTGGCAGCAGCGGCGGAAGTGGGGGCAGTGGCGGTGGTGGCAGTGGCAACAGCAGCAGCAGCGTTGTTAGACAGGGAGGATGACGAGGAGGAGGCAGAGGGCGAGGGGAAGAGCTTGTGGTGCATGCAGTGCAGCCCGTGGGAGGTCCAGGAGAGCCCCATCTGTGGCTTGGCGCAGCGGTGGTGCAGCAGGTTCACACACCCCGGCTCACAGCACCGCTCCACGTCCTCATACACGCGGCACAGGCACAAACACACCATGCAGCGCGCCTGGGGTGCAAAGGAGAAGCAAGGGGTATGGGTAAGAAGGCATGGAGCGAGGGTAGTGAGGAGTGGGAGTGGAGGGAGAGAGTTTGTGGTGCATGCAGTGCAGCCCGTGGGAGGTCCAGGAGAGCCCCATATGTGGCTTGGCACAGCGATGGTGCAGCAGATTCACGCACCCCGGCTCGCAGCACCGCTCCACGTCCTCATAGACTCGGCAGAGACACAGACACACCATGCACCGAGCCTGCCGTGGAAGCATGAGGGATGGGGTGGGGGGAGTGATACATGGCTTGAGGGCTCGCAGCACCGCTCCACGTCCTCGTAGACTCGGCACAGGCACAAACACACCATGCACCGCGCCTGTGGTGGAAGCACAGGGGAATGGGTAACCTTGAAAGGGTTCAGATCAGATCACCACGTCCTTGTACACGCGGCACAGACACAGACACACCATGCACCGCATGGAGGGAGATGGATGGCCTTGAAAGGGTTCAGATCAGATCACCACGTCCTCGTACACGCGTCAGAAGCACAGACACACCACGCACCGCGCCTGCGGTAGAAGCAGGTGCTGGGGGAAGGATGGATGATTCTGAGGGTTCATATTCGTAGGCCGAAGAATCAGGTTTGGTGAAAATGTTTCGCTGCAAGCGTTGACTGCTTGGCCAAATGTCAGGCATGAAGCCGTATGTGATGCTACATTGTCCTGTTTGACCCGGAACAGTAAACCAAATGGGTATCCGTCCATTCTGTTTTATGCACGGAACGGACGACGCTTTTTTAGAAATCTCAAAACTCAAAACTCTGATGAGACGTCTCAAAACTCGTAAACCAAATGGGTATCCGTCCATTTTGTTTAATGTACGGAACGGACGACCTGCATTTATTGTTGATTCATGGATAAATCCTTGATTCTCACCACAAAATTTTGCTCTTCTTTTTCCCCCATTTTCATCGTCCGCGTCCCATCTGTAACGTACGGAGTGAATGGTGCAGTCCCTGCATCGCATTATCCGTCGATCCATCGGCGGACCAGACTCCAAGCACGCCTTGCAGCTGCACCGCCGTTTCAGCAGCACGCGCCGTCCGCACCACCGGCACTCCGCGCGGTCCCTCTGCGCGGAAGGCGGCTCCCGCCGCTTCTGCGGAAGAACGGCGGAAGATCCCCCGCGCGCGGAAGGACCTCCGCCTGCGCCACCCCCCGCTTCGCGCAGGTTCCACTCGCCGTCCGGCGAGGCGGCTTCCCTGCACGCGGAGGAGCTTAGGCATGAGGAATGGCCGCTGCTGTACCGGTCTGGATGGCTGGCCGCGCAACACGGCGTGGAAGGCGGAACTTCCATGGGTAACGCGATAATGCTTACGAGGATCGAGACTAGGACAGGATCTAGGGTTTCAGATCGCGGATCTCTCCTTTCAAAACAATGGTCGGAAGCGCGAAAGAAATCTACATTTTAGGTTATGATAATCAATCCTCGTTTAAAATTTCGCCGTCACACGCCAGCCAACAATCAGTGCGGGCCCACACGACCTAATACGCAAGCCGACCTAGCAATACCAGGAAAGAACAGGACATTGAACGAATGATCCTAAAACTGGACTGCACTTGTTCTACTGCATGAACTGACTGAAGGCGCTGGAGTTCCCAAGGAAACATGTGAGGGGGAATCTCTGTGGCGGGCCCTCCTGACCTGAATCCTGATGAACGAGGTTGATGGGGTTGGGGTTGGATAACTTGGGCTTCTGGAAAAAGGCGGTGGGGAGGAGGTCAGGTCAATTGAGGTGAGGAGGACCGAACCGTGCGGGGCCGAGCCGAGCCGAGATGTTCGCCCAGAAGGTTCGGCCAATATCATTGATACTCAGATTATGCCAGTCGCGGTTTGCGAACATAATCAACCAACATTTTCTCGGTATCGTAACTACATTTACTGTTTGATCCGGTTTTAAGCACACTTCTAAAACAAAGTAGCCACCAGCACTTCAACCGCACGTACCCAACAAAACAGGAAAAATACTAAAACGCTTGGATATTAACCTTAAATGAGCCGTCAAGTGTTTAGAACTATGCCTTCCGCTTGCTGCCCGGTCAAACGAGACCGTCCAGCAGAGCTTGCTGCCCGCATGCAATTAAAAATGAACTCCATGCGGAAGGGCATCATTTCCGGATGGCATCAACCTTAAACACCTTGTCGCATGACATTTAAGGTTGATGCCCCGTTACATAACATGCAATTCGATGTGGTTTTAGTTTTCTTCTGTTCTAGGTGAGCAGGACCATGGTCGACGCAGGGTAGCACCTGAATTATTCCCAGTCTGCATCCTTTTTCCTAATGATTATTTTTTTTAGCGCAATTTGCGCTTGATACAATTTTTATTGCTTGGGTAGCACCTCGACACAATTGTTCATATTTAACTTAGGTAATCGCGTTTTGTTTCTGTCACATTTCGGAGGTGTTATTAGCGTGAAAGTGCGATTGAAAAGCGAGAACCAGTCAGCGATGAGAAATCGAGGTTGAGTACCGATGCAAAGTTTCTCTGGCATACTTTGAGTATCAATGATATTGGCCGCAGAAGGTTTGCCCAGATCAAACTTTCAGGCAAATCAGTAGCAGCAGGGTCCAATACGACGCCCTTCCGTGGCTCTTCAGACGGTTCGTCATGCCCGTGCCGTGACTGGTTCACCAATGTTTGACTACACCAGGCTCGGACTCTACCAGCGGTCTTTCCTGCCAAGTGGTTGTGGTCAGGGGACGGACGGAGCGGTACGGAATTCGTTCAAATACGACACGACACGCCTCCTTCGTCCGAAGCAGACGCTGAGGTAAGGGAAGGCTGTTCCGCCGCCCTTCAGCAATTTCGGGGGCCAATGGACATCCACGTATGTAGTTCGACTGTTCCCAGAACAGCAAAAACTTTTTCGAGTGTCCCCGTTTTCTACGCAACGGCCACGATGAGCCTGTAAGCCATCAAGGGTTGCGACAGCACCAGCACGCAATCCGCTTTGTAAAAACCATTTTCCCACTTTGAGATCTATGTAAAACATCCTAATTGTTCTCAAAGGATCACACAAACCTTCAAATGTGCAAGGATGAGTGGAGCACGCTCCATTTAATCCACTTTACAAGCACTACTCAAACCATCATAATGATAGCTCATTGCCCAAGCTTTTAGTCTACTGCATAACCACCTTACCATCCAGGTCTCCTGCATTTGATTCTTCATCAGCTGATTTGTTAGTGTTACTGTTAGTTGCCTTGGCTTGCCTTCCTTGCTTCCGCCGAGTGCGAGTACCCACCGCGCGAGCAGCAGCAACGGCTACTTGTTGTGTCAGCGCGGGTTTCAATAACTCCTCCTCCACATGACGCTTGGCCCATGATTTGTCCGCCCCCATCTTTACCATATCCTGGGATAGCATGGAAAAAAGATGCATGGATAAGACATGACTAGACATGACAAAAATGCATGCATCACATACACTAGACATGCAGTAGTATCCACGCACGGGATATCATGCATGCATGGAATAATGCGGGGTACTATACATACGCGGAGCACTACGTGCATGAAATACCATACATGCATTAAGTTTCTTACCTGCAGACACACACTACCATACCTCCATGCACTACCATACCTGCGTACACGCACTACCACCATACCACGACCGCCGTACCTGCACCATGGCTGTCACGCCGCGGCTCTGCTCCATGATAGACGCGTCGAGTGACACATACGCAGGGAAAATGGCCCTCGCATACACCTGATGATGGCATTGGGATTGGGAGGAGGGTGATGGCGATAAGGAGGTTAGGGTGTTGAGATATCTCTTAACTCCATGATAGATGCGTCGAGTGACACATACGCAGGGAAGATGGCCCTCGCATACACCTGATGACGGTATTGGTGGGAAGGTGATGGCAAAGACAGGGAGAGGGGACAGTGGGACAACTTTTGAGGCGCCTCAAAAGTCATGCACCTGATGATGGCATTGGTGGGAAGGAGGGTGATCGCAAAGACAGGGAGAGGGGACAGTGGGACAGGAAGACAGGAAAGAGCAACCTTAAAAAGGACTTTTGAGGAGTCTAAAATGTCAGCGGTGATAGAAGGAGCTGGGGGGAGGTAGACCAATACGGTGGCCTGCACATACACGCCATGCAGAATGGCACGCCATGCAGAATGGCACGCCATGCAGAATGGCATGCCATGCAGAATGGCATGCCATGTAGGGTGGCACGCCATGCATGTGCAATCAGCGACCTTACCCAGTAGTACCCCCTTGATGTGACCTTCACACATCTAGTTTTGAGGCGCCTAGTTTTGAGGCGCCTAGTTTTGAGGCGCCTCAAAACCAGTAGTACCCCCTTGATGTGACCTTCACACATCCCCTTCCCATTCAAGTACTGCACCTTCAAGTCATTTTCGTTCGGCGTGCCAAGGGCCTCATTCGGCGTTCCACGAACTAACATCTCTGCACCAGCAGTTGGGCCAGCCGCCCTTTCTTCAACATCAGCCTTGATCACCGCAGCTTCTTCCTCCTCCACATGCACCGTTGCTGCAGCAGAGGCATCCAACGCACCAACACCCTCCTCACCATTGCCATCACCCTGTGTACCAACACCAGCCGGAACAGCACCAGCAGAAGCAAGCTCAGCGTCTGCAGCAACAGCAGACGTTTCAGGTTCAGCCTCTGCCACAGCCTCAGCTTCAGCTTTAGCGTCAGCAGCAGCGTTGCTCTCGAGAGTTCCTCCCGCTCCTTCGTTCGTGCTGCTCGCCTCGCCTCCTCCCATCAACTCTTCACTGCCCGCCTTCCCTGCTTCCATCCCCTCTGTGCTCTGCTCCTCGCTTCTGCTTCCATCTTGCTCCAATTCTGCAACCTCTGGACCTTCCGTTTTGCCCAGCACTGTCAACTCTACCACACCTCCCCCATCTTCCAAAGCTGTCCCCTCTGCGCTTTCCCCTTTTCCCAACTCTCCCGACTTTGTGCTTTCATCTTTGCCCAACGCTGTACCCTCTGCTGCACTGCTCCCCTTGACGAGCTCAGTCCCCTCTGTGCTTCCCTCCGTGCTCCCCTCCATGCTGGGACGCCTGGCAGGGCTGCTGCTCCTGCTCTTCTCCCCCTTCCGCCTCCCTCTCCTACCGCCACTGCTGCTGCTGACGCTGCCACTGCTCATGCTGCTGCCGATTTCACTGCTGTTGAGTGAACCAGAAGGAGTACTGCTTTCACTGTTTTCAATGCTTGATCCGAAGCCTTCACACGACAATAACGAGGCGTCTACTGGCGAAGCAGGGGTGGGCGGCAGGAGTGCTGACCTGGCAGTTGCTATCGCACTGTTCACTGTAACAGCCAGTTTCAACTCCGTCTCGCTCAGTTTGGACTCTAGCGATGAAACCTTTTCTTCAAGAAGCCTGGTCTCTCTGTCTGACGTCTCCTTTCTCTCTGCAAGCAACGCTTGCAGCTCATTGGCCCGCTCAGCTTCCTGCAATCAGGCAACGACACATGGAACACAGCGCAGTGACACAAGTCAAACTCCAGACACGAACCACATACCACATCCCTCTTTCTCTCCTCCTGCGCCCGTCTCTCAGTGGCAGAGACAGCAGCTCTGAGCCGTGCTGTGTGCAGCTGCCCCTCTCCCCTGAAAATCTTACTCTCCCTACCTCTCCTCTCCCTTCCCCTCCCCTCTGCCTCACCTCTTGCGCCCGCTTCTCAGCAGCAGAGACAGCAGCTCTCGGCCATGCCGTGTGCAGCTGCCCCTCTTCCCCCAACACGCTGTTGAAAAATACTCAATACACTCTGCAAACTCCCTCTCATTCCCCCACCCCTCTCCTGTCTCTCTCACCTCTTGTGCCCGCATCTCCGCGGCAGCAACAGCAGCCCTGAGCCGTGCCGTATGCAGCTGCCCCTCTTCCCTCGAACTTTTACTCTCTTTACCTCTTCGCTCCTTACCTCTCGTCTCTCGACCTTTCCTCTCCTCTCTCTCACCTCTTGCGCCCGCTTCTCAGCAGCCGCAACAGCAGCCCTGAGCCGTGTCGTGTGCAGCAACCCCTCTTCCCGCATCGACTCCACCTGCTCCTCCAGCCATCTCACCTCCCCCTTGCTCTCCACCACCTCCTCCTGTGCCGCTCTCTGTGACCAACCAGGAACAAAGGGGTGGAAAGGAGAAACAAAGGGGTGGAAAAGGGAAACAAGTCTAGGTTGACTCCACCTGCTCCTCCAACCATCTCACCTCCCCCTTGCTCTCCACCACCTCCTCCTGCGCCGCTCTCTGTGTCTCTCAATGACACACACACACGGGAGGAATATACAAGGGGTGGAAAGGGGAAAACAAGAAGGGCTGACTCCTAACTGTGGGCAACCAAGTTGAGTCTGACTTTGTCTGCGCCTGTGATGAGACGATTTTTGAGTCGACTAAAAAATCGTACCAAGTTGAGTCTGACTTTGTCTGCGCCTCCAGCCAGCTCACTGCCCCCTTGCTATCTACCACCTGCTCCTGTGCTGCTCTCTGCTCCCTGCGCTCGCACACCAAACACAGGGCGCGGAAAGGAACAAGCGCAATTCTGTCGAATAACAACTGTCCCCCGATATGCATTGAGATTGGGAGAACGCTTACCAATTATATAAATTATCAAATGGGAGTGCGAGAACCGCTTACCACTTCAGCTTCCAGTCTGGACGTCACTCGTGCCAGCTCAGCAGCCGCCTGCTGGCGGGAGGCTGCCAGCTCAGCATGGCGCTCCGCAAGGTGTTGCTTGAGGGTGGTCTCCCTGTCTCTGAATGCGGCAGCGGAGTGGCGGCTGGTGCGCTGCAGCTGATCCACCCGCTGCTGCAGCAGCCTGTTCTCACTCATTGCGGCTGTCAGGCGCGTGTTCAACTGACGGATGGAGGTAATTCGGGGGATAGGCAGGGGTGAAAGGTGGTAAACAGAGGTGAACTGGGTTGAACAGGAGTGAAAATGGGTGTAAGCAGAGAGGATCTCGTCAGTGTCTCGGTCTCTGAAGGCGGCAGCGGAGTGGCGGCTGGTGCGCTGCAGCTGATCCACCCGCTGCTGGAGGAGCCTGTTCTCACTCATTGCGGCTGTTAAGCGTGTATTTAACTGGGAGGGGAAGGATGGAAGGGGATGAACGGGGGTGAGGAGGGGTGTCAACAGAGATAACCCCGGACAGTTGTGCCCATGCATGCCCCACGTGTGATTTTTTAGGCGCCTCAAAAATTTAGCCTAGGGTATTTTTGAGGCGCCTAAAAAATGAACAGGGGTGAGGAGGGGTGTCAACAGAGATAACCCCGAACAGTTGTGCCCATGCATGCCTCACGTGTGCCCAGTTGACGGCAGCGGGTTATCATTAACTCATGGGTGGTGATTAAGAGGTGATCACGGGAGCGGGGGACCTCCTTCAATTCAACTGCGCTTCCGCAGATACCACTATGCGCAATCACACCTTTGTTCCTCATGTTTCATGGTTGTTTTATGGTTGTCCCAAAGTACCCAGCAGTCAGTCAGTCATTACCTCGTGGTTGGTGATGAAGAGATGGTCGCGCGAACGATTCACCTCCTTCAACTAGGTGGTGCCCCCTTTGACTAAATCGTTAGCCCGTGATGGGGAGGGAGGCAAGCAATCGCTACCTCGTGGTTGGTGATGAAGAGGTGGTCGCGCGATCGATTCACCTCCTTCAGCTGAGCTTCTGCAGATGCCACTAGGTGGTGCCCCCGTTAGCCCGTGATGGGGAGGGAGGCAAGCAATCGCTACCTCGTGGTTGGTGATGAAGAGATGGTCGCGCGATCGGTTCACCTCCTTCAGCTGAGCTTCCGCTGACGCCACCCGGCGCTCCAAGTCACTCGCCTGCACCACTGCTGCATTGCGCTGCGACTGCATGGGGAAAGAAGAGGGCGAAAGGGCAAAGCAAAAACAAAAATTACTGGAGAGAAGGTGCATGAAGCACAGGTGCCACTCGGCACTCCAAGTCACTCGCCTGCACCACTGCTGCATTGCGCTGTGACTGCATGGGGAAAGAAGAGGGCGCAAGGGCAAAGCAAAAACAAAAATTACTGGAGAGAAGGTGCATGAAGCACAGGTGCCACTCGGCACTCCAAGTCACTCGCCTGCACCACTGCTGCATTGCACTGTGACTGGATGGGACAGGGCGGATAGTGGGGAGAGTGGGAGGAAGAGGGGGACAGGGGGAATGAGAGGAAGGGTAAGGGGAGGATGAGCGGGAGAGGAGGACGAGGAAATGGAGGGTGCACGATTCACAGACGCCACCTAAGGCTCCCAAGTCGCTCATCTGTGCTTGCTAATGCTGCGTCGAATTTTGAGTCGACTCAAAAGGGTGCACGATTCACAGACGCTACCCAGGGCTCCCAAGTCGCTCATCCGTGCTTGCTAATGCTGCATTGCGCTCCGACTGCAGAGGACAGAAGGAATAGTGGGGAGGTGGGGGAGCGAGCACTTACCCTCTGCTCTGCTCTGCTCTGCTCTGTGCTTCGAAGTGAGGACTCAAGGGGTCCTCGACACACGAACGACTCTAGGAGGCCTGCAACATACCTTGATAGCAGCATGCTGGGTTAGGTACGTCTGAAGGTCCACCTCCTCTCTTTGCCTCTGCCTCTGCTGCTGCATCGCAACCTCGCTCGCCCTCCTCACCTGTGCCACCGGCTCAATCCCATGTACCACTGTTCGCTAGTAGCATAGACCTTGCCCTCTGTTTGAGACGTCCCAAAAGCAGAGGGCAATGTCTCAGCTACTAGATACTCATATCACGTTCGCTAGTAGCACAGACCTTGCCCTCTGCTCTGTACGGAATACCTTGATAGCAGTATGCTGGGATAGGTACGTCTGAAGGTCCACCTCCTCTCTCTGCCTCTGCCGCTGCATCGCCCCCTCGCTCGCCCTCAGTTGTGCCCCCACCGACCGCAGCCGCCCCTCCACGTCGCTCGCCCGCTCACTCTGCACGCGGTGCGCCGCCCGCAATGATTGCGCCAGCTGGCGCTTCTCCAGCAGCGCCTTGCGCAGGCGAGTGCGCAGCTGGGGGGGGGACCAAAAGGGGGAAGGAATGGGGAGAAGGGGGAAACGGGAGAAGGGAAAAAAGGGGGAAAAAAGGGAGAGGGGGGGTTGGGGAAGCGGTGGTGAAGGCAACATGTCACCACTCACCGTATTGGATTGCGGTACGGATTCCCCCTCACCTCCCCCATCCCCCATGCACGCATTCACAAGCACAACCCCCACGCATCACCACTCTCCACCAACTTTTGAGACGTCTCCAAAGTCGACAAGCACAACTCCCCACGCATCACCACTCTCCACCGTGTTGGCCTGGGATCTAAACTCATAGTTAGAAGGGCAGCAGTATTGTAAAGAAACGCTTAACTATGAGTTTAGATGCACACATTCACCAGCACAACCCCCCCGCATCACCACTCTCCACAGTGTTGGCCTGGGCCACACTTTATCTCCTTTCCCCCCTACTCCCCACCACACACTCGCATGCACACATGCACAAACACCGCACGTCACCGCTCACCACCGTGTTGGACTCCAGACACACCACACATTAGCCCCCCTTTCACACACACCCACCCACACACACCGCACATCACCACTCACCACCGTGTTGGACTGGGACACACCACACAGTAGCCCCACCTTCACACACACCCACCCACACACACCGAACATCACCACTCACCACCGTGTTGGACTGGGACACAGAGTCCTGCTGCCTCGTCAGCACGTCCAGTGACGTGGACAGCCCTGTGATCTGATTGGTCAACGCGGACAGCTGACTTGTCACACTGTTGCGCTCCGCCTGCCACCACACGGGCAGGATGGAGGGGGGCGAGGGAGGGGATAAGGTGGAGAGGGGGCATGGGAGGGGCATGGGGGGGGTGTGATAGGTAGAACAAATGAGAGGGGCATGTATGGGCGTGGGTGAGAAAAGAGCTTTAGAGGGTGGAAACGGGGGTGCATTTCAGGGAGCATGGACTTGTGCATAAGTGGGCTATGTGCTGCACTGCTACGTGTGTGTGACAATGCCATGACAGTCCCTACTGCCTGTACAGCCCGCTCAGCTCACCTGCAGCGAGTCGTTGAGTGCCTGCAGGCGAGCTATGTTCTGTGCTGCTACGAGTGATTACACCCACATCACCACATTCTCTCCACTCACATCACCACATTCTCTCCACTCACATCACCACATTCTCTCCACTCACATCACCACATCCCTCCACAGTCTCACATCACCACATCTCTCTCTTAAAGAGTGGGTTAGCGCACACAGCCCGCTCGTCTCACCTGCAGGCGAGCCACGTTTTGTGCTGCTGCCACAAGTGATACCCTCACAACACCAATTCTCTCCACACTCTCACATCTCCATGTGGGTTAGCGCACACAGCCCACACAGCTCACCTGCAGTGAGTCGTTGAGTGCCTGCAGACGGGCCACGTTCTGTGCTGCTGCCACGGACGCTAAAGTGCGCACTTCCAGAGCCTGTGAGCATGGCAGCATGGCAGCATGGCAGCATGGCAAAGCAAACCAGCATGGAAGAAAATCAGCATGACAGCATGGCAGGTGCATGGCAAGTGTGGAGTAGAGGGGGATCAGACAGAGAGGAGCACACGAGCGATCATGTGAACGGCAGGGAAATGCATGGCATGGCAGGGCAGGGCGTGAAATGGTATAGTATGGGAGGGCGTGGCATATTATTCCCCACTTGCTCCCTCCTGCAAGCACCTTGCTGAGGTCCCCCAGTCGCTCCTGCAGGTCCTTCCCCCCATACTCCCCACTGGTATCCCGCCTACTGCCCCCACAGTCTCACCTTAGTGAGGTCCCCCCGTCGCCCCTCCAGCCGCCGGCCCGCCTGCACCTCCTGCTGCAGCATGCGGTTCACCCGCCTCGCCCTGCCATTGTCATCCCATAGCCAGCACCCTGGTGAAGCTACAGTCACTCTCACTCACCTTAGTCAGGTCCCCTAGCCGCCCCTCCAACCCTCTTCCCGCCTGCACCTCCTGCTGCAGCATGCGGTTCACCCGCCTCGCCCTGCCCTCCCTCCTCTCCACGAACTCAGATAACACCCGCACCAGCTCCGCCTTTCTCACCGCCACCACTGCTTCCTCCCCCACCTCCACCTCAGCCTTTCTCTGAGACACCTCAGAAGTAGCTTCCCCACCCTCCTTCCCTTTCCCCTCCTTCAGCTCCTCCCCCTCTGTCCCCTTTCCTGTGCTGTTTGCAGGCTTCGGGTCAAGTCTCTCTGCGGCCCTCCGCAATCCCTCCGCTGCCCGCGTCTCCCTCTGCTGCTGGGTTTCTCCTGAGGGCCGCCGCTCGCTGTGCTGCGCTGCTGCATCGGCTATAATCGCACTGCACTGTGACAAAAGGTCCTGAATCTGGGCCTGTATCATGCGTGTGTGTGTGGGAATAAGGGGGAAGGAAGGAGGCATGAAGTGAGACGCCCGCTGCTCGCTCTGATGCAGTGCTGCATCGGCTATAAGTGCGCTGTATCTGGGCCTGAATCTGGGCCTGTAGTGTGTGCGTGTGTATTGTGTGTGTGGAAGAAAAAAAAGGGAAGAGTGGGGTGGTTGCGTGGAATAACAGAGTAGGCGCGGAGTGGTAGTTTTGGAGGGCAAGATGTGTGTGACGGAGGGAAGTGCAATTTCTTTGGTCAGATATGTAGATGTGACTTTTGAGATTCTCAAAAGTCACATCAATAAAACTAGAGGGAAGATGACCGTTTTCTTTGGTCAGAGAGCCCCAAGGCGCGGCTGACTCGATGCACAGATGCCGAATGGAATGGACCAGCCAAAGAATAAGCCACACATGCACAAACCACCCTCACCCCAGAATCACACTCAGTCCTCCATCGCATGCAGCGCACCTCAAGGTCCTTGCCCCCTTCCATCTGCTTTTGAGTCGACTCAAAAGCTGCTTTTGAGTCGACTCAAAAGTAAGCCACACATGTACAAACCACCCTCACCCCAGAATCACACTCAGTCCTCCATCGCATGCAGCACACCTCGAGGTCCTTGCCCCCTTCCATCTCATCAAGCTCCGGGCCGGACATGCTGTGGTCCCATACGTGCCGCTGCCTCAATGCACACATGCTAAACGAACCATCTACAGATACACAGCGACCACAGTCAGCCCACCTCGAGGTCCTTGCCCCCGTCCATCTCATCAAACACCGGGTCGGACAGCCCGTACGTGCCACTGACTCGACGCACACATGCCACACATGAGCCAGCCAGCCAGCCAGCCATGAGCCAGGCAGCCATGCACAAACCACACTCAACCCACCCTCAATTCCAGCCCACCTCGAGGTCCTTGCCACTCTCCATCTCGTCAAACACCGGGTCCGACAGCCCGTACGTGCCACTGATCCGCTTCACGAACTCGTCCCACTGCTGCTCCAGCCGCTCGCGCGCTGACGGGGGCGTGGGGACGAGAGGAGGGGCGCACACAGGCAGGGAAGAGGGGCGCACGAGGGGGGAGGAGGTGTGCATATGGTGGGGGAGGCAACCCATACGTGCCGCTGATCCGCTTCACGAACTTGTCCCATTGCTGCTCCAGACGCTCGCGCGCTGATGGGGATGTGGGGACGAAGGGGAAGGATCACAAGAGTGGGGGGAGAGGAGGAGAGGGCGAAGGGAGGACGGATGAAGGGTGGAGACGGAGAGACAGGGAGGTGAGAGGTGGGCGCTTTGAAAGGCATTACGAATCGAATCCCAACCTTTCACTACCTTCCCATTCTCGCATTCCGAATATCTTTAGCTATCCAACTCACCTTTTTCCCACAACCTTTCCTGCCACACTCTCCTGTCCCTCGTTTCCTCTCCCCCCCCTTCAACTTCCCTTTCCCCAATTATGCCTGCGCTCTTCAACTCAACCCCCCCATACACTCACCTTCCCCGCCTCCAGCGATGGTAGTGGCGACGTTGGTGGTGACAGCAGCACCAACGAGAATCTCTAGTGAGGCAAGCAGAGGGACGGACTCGATTGCCTGGAGAGGGGAGGGGAGGGATGAACTGTTGATTAGTGGTGCTGGTGGTGCTGGTGGTAGTCACGTTGCTGGTGGCGACGTTGGTGGTGACAGCAGCACCAACGAGAATCTCTAGTGAGGCAAGCAGAGGGACGGACTCGATGGCCTGGAGAAGCGGGGAGGAAGGGGCGCGAGAATGGAGGAGGGCTGTTGATGGAAATGGTGCGTGTTTCATCTCACCTGAATGAATTGCGCGTTTCATCTCACCTGAATGAATTGCGCGTTTCATCTCACCTGAATGACACGCACGTTTTATCACACCTGAATGACATGCGCGTTTCATCTCACTCACCTAAGCGACATGCGAGTTTCATCTCACCTGGATGATATGTGCTGTGACCTGCACGCCCACTGCCGCCGTGGCAGCACCCGCCATGAGCCATCCAGCTGTCTGCAGCTGATTGGCCGAGAGGAGAGGGGTGGTGCAATGGAGCAAGGTGGTAGGTGGAGGGGGAAATAATTTGGAAACGAGAATGAATGAGAAGCTAACTGAGAGATATGCGCCTGCCATGAGCCATCCTGCTGTCTGCAGCTGATTGGCGGAGAGGAGAGGGGTTGAGCAGTGGAGCAAGGCGATGAGGAAGGGGGTTCGGGAGGATGATATGAGTGGACGGGTGAGGTTGGAGGGGGGGGCGGGAGCGGAAGGTGGGAGGGAAAACAACGGCGGAACGAGAATGAGTGAGACGATAACTGTGGGATACGTCTCTGCATTTCCAGCTGTGGGCATCAAATTCAGTGTGTGGCACATACTGTGCTTACACTGCCCTGTGGAAGTAGCCAGTGTGCATATACTCGAAGTGCTTATACTGCCCTGTGCTTACATTAAAGTATTTGGAATCGGCGATGGTGTCAACCACCCGCTTCAGAAAGCTCCGCTTTTGAGGCGCCTCATCATCTCAATACACGCGGTTTTCTGTGCTTACATTGCTGAGTGCTTACATTGCTGAGTGCTTACATCACCATGTGACCACGTGATTACATTGAAGTTTTTGGAGTCAGTGATGGTGTCAACCACCCGCATCAGGAAGATATTGACATGAAGCACCTCAAACCATGCCCCCCTGAGCTAGCATCACCACATGCTTACATTGAAGTACTTGGAATCGGTGATGGTGTCAACCACCCTCTTCAGAAAGCTCCGCTTTTGAGGCGCCTCATCATCTCAATACACGCGGTTTTCTGTGCTTACATTGCTGAGTGCTTACATCACCATGTGACCACATGCTTACATTGAAGTAATTGGAATCGGTGATCGTGTCAACCACCCTCTTCAGAAGGCTGCTTAATTGTAGCACCTCAAACAAAGCCCTGCGCTTGCCGCGCCATGTGCTTACATTGAAGTATTTGGAATCGGTGATCGTGTCAACCACCCGCTTCAGAAAGCTCCTCTTCCAAGCCGCTGCCGCTGCAGCCGAGTCCAGCCCACCCCACGCGGCAGCGTCGCCAGCCGTCGGATCAACCTGATCAACGTCCAGGATCGTGTGATGCGATTGGAACGGAAAATCCCCAGAAGCTGCCCCCCCAGCCGCAGCATTCGAATCTGGCGAGGCAGTTGAGGTGGCAGGCGAGGAAGGGGATTGTGCGGCGGACTGGGCAAAACTGGCGAAGGGAGGCGAGGAGGACGCGAAAGGGGAGGTGGACGAGGAGGGGGAAGGGGAAGGGGAAGAGCCTGGAGAAGCGGGCCGTTCGGACCCACTCTGAGCGTACCCTCTAACGTCTCCTCTCCCATACCCTCTCCCATACCGCCCCTCATATCGCCCCTCGTATCCCCTCTCATGGTTCCGTGCTGCGTTCTGGTGACTCGCTCGCTCAGAGCCGGACCCAGGGGGGTCATGGGACCTGCGGGAGCTGCCGTTGCCGTGTCCGTTGCGAGGGAAGTGCGACCTGATAGCGTGTGACGAGGAGGGGAGGGAATGTGTGAGGTAGGAGCGTGTGAGTCACCTGAAACCGGAGCTGGGATGTGATGGTGAGAATGGAAGCGGGAACAATGGAAAGTAGAAGCAGAGAAGGATGTGGAACAGAGGGGGAAGTGGAAGCAGAGGAGGAAATGGAAGCGGTAGTCTTACTTTCCATTGAACTCGGAGTGAGACGCGTGGCATTTATTACTGCTACGCTTGAACGTCACTGATAGGAGGAATGTGGGAAGTAGGAAACAACAAGGTAACGGACATTTTAGGGGACAACCAGGGATTGTATTTTCAGGTAACTGCAGGGGACGATGGGCACGGCGAGGAAAACCTAGCCATTCAATGAGCCTTAAGAACGGCGATTGGAAAAGCCTACATTGCTGGCTTAAAGAAAGCAGAGAGAATTATATTTGGTAGAAGAGGAACTTAAGAATTTTGAATACAGAAACTGTCAGACAAACTGTCAGACAAACTGGGCAACGAAAATCGAAACAGAAGAGCGGGTTAGGACCGTACCGTGTCGCCATTTCGGCTTGGCGGTGAGCACGAGGAGCCGTCGGTGGCTGCTCTTGAGCTGACTGACTCCGCCCTTCCGACACGCGGACGCGCGAATCACGGCGGGAAGAGGCCGAGCGACGCGCCAGCAATGGCGGGGAGGATCCAACGCGACTGATGCCATTTATGACGAATTCAGCTAATGTGTAATCACTTTAAAGAACCGAGAATCAAGTTTGTTAGTGCGAATACGGGGTAGCCGCGCGGAGATTGCTGGAATAGAAAGTGCTAACAGAGAGGGGAAATGCCGGTCAGGAGGGGGTGAAACGTGGTCAGTGCTGGATGACAGGATTCACCGTAAGGGTGAATGCTGAAAACCCGTATATATAAATATATAAGCAACTCAAGTATCAACAATGCTGGTCAGGATAGAGTCAGATGTGGTCAATGCTGGATGACAGGATTCACCGTACAGGCGAATGCTGGAAAAAGAAAACCGTTGCCTAGAATAAGTCTAACGCTGCAGAATTAGATACCGGATGATAAAGAAACTCCACAGCCGTCCGTGTGCAAGGATTCAGTGAACTAGACGAGCACTGCCAGTGGAACTATCATCTCGTCCCCTAACTCATCTGTCACTACAAGCTTGACTGAATCCTCATCTCTTTGCTAAAGGTGCTGCTGCGCCGTGAACAGAAGAGAACACGCAACCCCGAAAACAGATCTGCCTGTTCTCCAGGCGTTAAAGCTGCGGTCTACATACTAAAAGGGGGTTTTGGGGGGTAATCTAGGTGCACACCCTTTGGTGCGCGATGACTTGAGAGCGAAGTGTGGTTTTCCCCCAAACACTTGTGCGATGAGTTAGCACAAAGTTGGCGATGTGAAACAATTTCGCGATTGGGTTTTCTTGGGGGAACAAATCCGCGGAAAGGCGGAAATTTCAGCGCCAAACACAAACAACCAAGCGGAAAGCTTTGCGCCCACCCCGCTCCCTCCTTCCGCCTCGATCATTCGTTTCTTCTGGAGAGTCTGCTACCCTGTTTTCAAGTGATAAACCAGGGCCTGTCCCTCGAGGTATGTAGACCGCAGCTTTAACTGCACACAGCCGTCGATGCGGAAATCGTGGACGATAGAGATGCGCTAGAAGAAACCACACATGTGGATGGATCGGTCCAGAAATATGAGTGGGACTCAGCTCAGAGATCTCGCAATCGAGGCCGTCCAACAGGCCTTGCAATAGCACGAACGGCAGGATCGTCAAGAAAGCAGCATCACGATGGTGGAATTTGATTGGTGGGAAGTTGCCTTCGCGCCCCTTTTCAAGTCCACGACCAAACAAGATACCGTGTATTCGTCGGCGGATTGTTCGGTATTGTACAAGCCCACCCACCAACTCATATTAAAAAGTCACGCGTTTTAAAGATACACAAAAACTTCTTCATTATGTCAAGAAGCCTAGCCCTGCTATGTTTTAGACCCTCCTTGAGCCGATGAAATTGGCCCTTTGCTATCGAGGATGAGGAGGTAGTTGTAAAGAAGCCGCATGAAATGGTCAACAGGACCAGGCAAGCAGTAGTAGTAGCAATCTGTGAGCCCATTCAGTTGTCGTAGGTGCCCATCCGGTCGCATCGACAAGGAAAAATCCAGATTCATGAACACACCACCAAATTCCTGCAGGAGGGGGGGGGGGGCGAGGGAAACAAAAAAAGGGTAACTCACTTCAAAAATATTTCGATAATGTAAAATTTCCCCAAACTACCATGAGGCGGTTTCTGACCAAACATTGAATTCAAACTTGAAAGCAGTGCCAAGAGAGGACACGACATTCTAGGAGCACAAAATTCACTTACGGTACCTGTGAGATCCAACTCACCCGAATCAAATCCCGCACTGCCTCATTCTGCTCCAGTACAAATGCCCATGGACCAGCCCGGGTGGCATTATCGGGTGGCGCTGCCAGCGGCTCCGTGGCATTCTCACAGCCCTCATGGCCGCGCCACGTGGATCGCCAAATCAGCAGCGTGTCAGGTGCCACCTGGCGGAATTTTGTGAGCGTCTGACGAAGCGTCTTGAGATACACCGGGGCTGGCAGGGAAGAAAAAAAGGCGGGGGGAAGGGAGGGAGGGTGGGGGGGTGGGGGGGGAGGAGTGGTGGGGGGAGACAAATAGTCACGGGAATGGTTGGAGATGAAAGGATTAGTGAAGGATGATGATCGATAAACAGACTTCTGTTTGAAAGCTCACTAGGCTGATAATATCTGTCAGTTGACTTGACAATCACTGTCCAGCACGTTCCACAGTGTCCAGCTACCCCAGGTCCCCCAGGTAGCGCAGGTTAATTGCAACCCCAACCCAACCGCTGTTCCCCCAACCACCGCCCCCCCGGTAACTGTGTCCCTGTCCTTAACGAAGCAGCACTCACTCGGCCGCCACTCGAAGCCTTTGTTGAGAACCTCGATCGACACGTTCCACTGCCGCAGGTGCCCAGCCACCGCTGGTTGAACGCCCCTCCCCCAACCACTGCGTCCCCCCAATCACTATGTCCCCTTCACCACTGCCCTCCCAACCACTGCCAGCCCAGCTGTTAGATTATACTACTCCTTTGTATCCTGCATTGATCCTACGAGGATAGAGATAGGCACCCAAAATATGTTTGGGTGCACAACTAGGGTTAACCCTTGTTGGGGGTTGGAACCCAAACCTTGGCCCAATTATTTGGCCCCCAAGGTTGGGTTGGGAGATTATTGGCCCCCCAATAAGGTTGGCCCAACTTTGGCCAACATTAATGGGACCCCCCAATAATTCCCTAACCCAACTTATTGGTGCGGGGCAATAATGTTGGCTAGGTAACCAGCGCCCCCCCCCTTCCCTGGCTCCAACTATGTATACCCTTGTGATTCCTAATCAAACCATCGGTTCAATTCTAACACCAGCCACTGTGTCCCTGCCCTTGAAGAAGCAGATGACTTTTGAGTCGACTCAAAAGTCACCTTGAAGCAGCAGCACTCACTGGGACGGTGCTCAAAGCCATTGTTGAGAACCACAATGGACACGTTCCACTGCCGCAGGTGCCCCACCTGCCGCTGGTTGAACGCTTCCCCCCCCAGGAGAGTCGGTCCCCAGCCACAGTCCCCCCAACCACTGTTCCCCCAGCCATCTCCCCTTCACCCAGCACTCACTGGGGCGGTGCTCAAAGCCCTTGTTGAGAACCACAATTGACACGTTCCATTTGCGCAGGTGCCCCAGCCACCGCTGGTTGAACGCCCCTCCTCCCGGCGTATCCGGCGTGAGCAGGTTGTTGTGGGCGACACGGAAGGTGAAGCCCCCTGGGACGATGTCGGAGCACACCACGTGGGGGTTGTTGGTGGCACACGCCGGCTGGTTGTTGGGCGCCGTCCTGCCATTGGGAGGGGGAGAGGAGAACGGGATGGGGATGGGAGATTAGAGAGCAGCAGGGATGAGGGCATTCGGGTCAGGCTCATCAGTTGCAGCACCGCTGGCTGGTTGTTGGCTGTCGAGCTGTGGTGGGGAAGCACATGAGGGCCTTTGAGGATTTTCACCATCACCACCCAAATCCCATCAGCATGCACTCCCAACCCCGACCACCAAAAGGCATTCCCAACTGCCACCGCACAACACACCCTTCCCTCACCAGGCATCAGCGATATCCCCAATCTCCTTCTGAGTGGCGATGTTGGTGACGTGGTTGAGAAACACGTCGTGCAGCGCCAGCTGAGTCGTGTCCCCCACAAACAGCACGCTGCGCCGCCCCATCGGCAGGCATCCCAAACCCCCACTAGCAGGCACCCCAGCCCAGCCCCCACTGCATGGACAGCACCTCCCCCAAGCCTCACCAGGCGTCGGCGATATCCCCAATCTCCTTCTGAGTGGCGATGGTGGTGACATGGTTGAGAAACACGTCGTGCAGCGCCAGCTGAGTCGTGTCCCCCACAAACAGCACGCTGCGCCGCCCCATCGGCAGGCATCCCAAACCCCCACTAGCAGGCACCCCAGCCCAGCCCCCACTGCATGGACAGCACCTCCCCCAAGCCTCACCAGGCGTCGGCGATATCCCCAATCTCCTTCTGAGTGGCGATGGTGGTGACATGGTTGAGAAACACGTCGTGCAGCGCCAGCTGAGTCGTATCCCCCACAAACAGAACATTACGCCGCCCCACCGCCGCACAGAACTTGTGCCGGTTGAACCCCATGAAGGGCGGGCAGAAGCGGCTGGCCTTCCACTGGTACTTGAGCGCCGCCCGCACGTGCCACTCCCGATCGCCCGGATTCTTCCGAAACTTGTCCGCTGCATACCCGTACATGCCCTTGCCGCCGGTCCTGACAACGGGGAGATTGCAGGTGTTGGGAATGTGGGGGTTGGGGAGGCAGGGAGGTGGGGCAGGGACACGAGAGGAGAAAAGGAAGGAGAGAGAAGGACGAGGGAGATGGGAAGGGGGCGGAGGAAGAGACGGTTGAACCCCATGAACGGCGGGCGGAAGCGGTTGGCCTTCCACTGGTACTTCAGCTCTGGCCGCATGTGCCACTCCCGGTCGCCCGGATTCTTCCGAAACTTGTCCGCTGCATACCCGTACATGCCCTTACCGCCGGTCCTGTCAGCAGAAAAGGAAAAGGGGTTGGAGGTAGGAGGTTGGGGCGGTGGGGAGGTGGGGACACGAGAGGAGAAACGGAAGGAGGGGAGGATGAGGGAGATGGGATGGGAGGAGGAAGAGACGGTTGAACCCCATGAACGGTGGGCAGAAACAGTTGGCCATCCACTGGTACTTGAGCTCTGGCCGCACATGCCACTCCTGGTCGCCCGGATTCTTATGAAACTTGCCCTTGCCCCCGGTCCTGACGGCGGGAAGCATGAGGGTGTTGGGGGAGTTGGAACTGTCAAGAGAGGACAGGTGGGCTGCGGAGGCCTTGCTGCGAAGAAGTATTTTGAGATGTCCCAAAATGATTCTTATGAAACTTGCCCTTGCCCCCGGTCCTGCCAGCGGGAAGAATGAAGGTGTTGGGGGAGTTGGGGAGGCTGGGAGGTGGGGAGGTGGAGACAAGAGAGGAGAGATGGAAGGAGAGAGTAGGAAGCAGGAAGAGGGAGGACAGGAAGGAATAGTAGGTTGAACCCATGCACAGACATCAACACAAGAGGCATTCAGTTCAGACCTCTAGTGGCACGGCACCAAGAGGCATTCAGTTCAGACCTCTAGTGGCACGGCACTAAGAGGCATTCAGTTCAGACCTCTAGTGGCACGGCACTAAGAGGCATTCAGTTCAGACCTCTAGTGGCACGGCACTAAGAGGCATTCAGTTCAGACCTCTAGTGGCACGGCACTAAGAGGCATTCAGTTCAGACCTCTAGTGGCACGGCACTAAGAGGCATTCAGTTCAGACCTCTAGTGGCACGGCACTAAGAGGCATTCAGTTCAGACCTCTAGTGGCACGGCACTAAGAGGCATTCAGTTCAGACCTCTAGTGGCACGGCACTCACTCGTGGACATGCATTAAGTCGCACGTGCCGTAGTGCGGTGCCTACTTTTGAGGCACCTCAAAAGCAGACATCAACAGAAGAGGCATTCAGTTCAGACCTCTAGTGGCACTCACTCGTGGACATGCATTAAGTCGCACGTGCCGTAGAGCGGCGCGCGCGGGTTAGTGTGGGGGCCGTGAGATCAGGGCAGGGCATGTGCTCTCCACTCATTCACACACTCACTCGTTGACATGCATCAAGTCGCACGTGCCGTAGTGAGGCGCCCGCGGGTTGGTGTGCAGGTCGCGGGACCAGGGCAGCCAGCGGGGCGTGTTGAAGCGCACCCACTTGCCATCCTCCGCCACACACGCCACCTCCTGCTGCGCCTCCCTCCCTCACTCGCTCACTAGCTCACTCACTCACTAGCGCGCAGCTCACTTGTAGGCATGCATGCATGAGGTCGCATGTGATGCACCTCAAAGGTCCACCTTTCAGGCACCTCTAAAGAGGCACTCACTCGTTCACATGCATGAGATCACAAGTGCCATAATGTGGTGCGCGTGGGTTGGTGTGGGGGTCGCGGGACCAGGGCAGCCAGCGGGGCGTGTTGAAGCGCACCCACTTGCCATCCTCCGCCACACACGCCACCTCCTGCTGCGCCTCCGCCACTGCTGCTTCGCCCCGAATGCGCGTCCCTGGGATGCACGCCGAGAAGTTGGTGCAGGCTGGAGAGGGTGGAGGAAAGGGAGGGAAGAGGGGTGAAGAGGAGTGACGTGGAGGTAAGAGGGATGAAGTGGGGAGAAGAGGGGGGTGTGAGGGGGACGTGAAGGGTGCATCGTAACAAGTTGGCTGGCAAATGCAAAGCAACAAGACAGGAGGGGGCAACTCAAGGAGTCACTTACGCTCCAAAACAGGAGCAGCAGTGGCAGGAGTAGCAGCCGCAGCTGCAGCGGCAGTGGCAGTGGCTGTGGCTGCTTCTTTACCCGCTCCCACTCCAACACTTGCACCTTCGCCACCACTGGCAGTGCCAGCAGCAGCAGCAGCAGCAGCAGGAGTGATGGTCATGGCAGCAGTGGCAGAGCCAGCAGCACCAGCATCGGAAGAAGCTGTCGCCTCCTTTTCTGCAGCACCTGCAGCTGTTGTTCCTCCTCCCGCCCCTCCAACCCCTCCTGTTGCTTCACCACTCCCAGGCCCCCCTTCCGAACCACCATCAGCAGCAGACGCAGCCGCAGCAGCACCATCAGCACCAACAGTCCCTGGTCCTGCACCGGCCGCATCTGCCTCTTGAGAGCTCTCCACCCCTCCACGCCCATCTCCACCACTCCCTTCCACTTGCCCCTCACCCAACCCTCCTCCCACTCCCATCCCCCCTCCCACAATCCCTGCTCCCTCAAACCCTTCCGAACCGCCTACCCCCACCATACCTCCTCCTCCATCCTCCCTCCCCCTCTCCTCCTCCTCTATGTCCCCCTTGCTGCGCCACCTCCCTCCTCTGGGTACGTCAGAGAGATCCTCCTCTTCCACCACCACTCCCCCCTCCCCCACCACCCCACTCACCTTCACCGCTGGCACCCCACCAGCAGCAGCAGCACTAGACCCAGAAGCACCGGCAGCACCACCGAAACCAGAACTAGACAAACCGTCGCCACCACCAACACCAGCAGCACCGCCACCACCACCAACACCACCAGCAGCACCAGCAGCACCAGCAGAAGCAGCAGCAGAAGCAGCAGCAGCAGCAGGGAGGGCGGTCAGGGGGGAGTGTTGGTCGAGCAGCAGCAGCAGGTTGTGGAAGAGAGACACCCAGTGGTCGAGCGGGCCGGGCATGCAGTAGTGGTGGCAGTTGATGCTGCCGTCCATGCGCTCGTGATGCCCGTCGGGGCGAAGGGAGGTGGGCGAGTCCACGTCCATGTACACTGCCCCGTACTCCTGGGGGGGTGGGGGGGGGGGGTGAGCGGGTGAGAGAAGACAGAGGTCAGGACTTAGTAAGGGAGGTGGGCGAGTCCACGTCCATGTACACTGCCCCGTACTCCTGTGTGGTTTGGGGAGGGGGAGGGGGGTTGAGAGAGGACAGAGGTCAGAAGCGGGGGCACCAACCACAGCAGCACCAGCACCAGCGCCACCTGCAGCAGCAGCAGCAAGGCAGGCAGTGGTGGGGCGGGCCGGGCATGCACGTAAACTAAACTAAAGCACGCCTAGAGCAATCACACACCTTGAGCAGCGGTCTGATGGCAGCGTTCATCTCGGCATGCCGGAGCCACGCGTCGGGAATCTTCCCCTTGGCGGCCAGCAGGGCGGGGCGGGTCCTGAGCGGGCGTGTGAAGTGCTGACAGCTGGGATGGCCGCCCACCGCGCTGCGCCAGATGACAAGCATGTCCGGATACAGGTCCCTCACTGCCTCGAGGGTATCTCGCACTTCCTGTAGCATCAGCTCCTCTGTTTGCATTGCATGGGGAGATAGGGGCAAGGCAAGGGTGACAGGCCATGAGATGACAAGCATGTCCGGGTACAGGTCCCTCACTGCTTCTAGGATATCTCGCACCTCCTGCAGCATCAGCTCCTCTGAAGGAGGAGGGGAAGCGTATGGGCAAGGGAGAAAGGGACTAAGTGGTATGGGCGGGTGAAGTGCTGGCAGCTGGGATGGCCGCCCACCGCACTGAGCCAGATGACAAGCATGTCCGGGTACAGGTCCCTCACAGCTTCTAGCGTGTCCCTCACTTCCTGCAGCATCAGCTCCTCTGAAGAATTTGGATTATAGGGGCAAGGCAAGGGGGACAGGCCATCAGATGACGAGCATGTCTGGGTACAGGTCTCTTAGGGTGTCCAGGGTATCTCGCACCTCCTGCAGTATCAACTCCTTTGAAAGATTTGGGAAATAGGGGCAAGGCAAGGGGGATAGGCCATCAGATGACAAGCATGTCCGGGTACCGGTCTCTTATGGCTTCGAGGGTGTCTTGCACCTCCTGCAGCATCAGCTCCTCTGGAAGATTTGGGAAATCAATAAGGGCAAGGCAAGGGGGACAGGCCATCAGATGACAAGCGTGTCTGGGTATTTTTGAGACGTCTCAAAACACGTGTAATGAGGGTATTTTTGAGACGTCTCAAAAATACCCTCATTACACGTGGCCATCAGTTGACAAGCATGTCCGGGTACCGGTCTCTTACGGCTTCGAGGGTGTCTTGCACCTCCTGCAGCATCAGCTCCTCTGGAGAAGAGAAAAGAAGGACAGGGAGAAACATTAGGACGGATGTTCGTTCGTTGTGCCAGCACGGATAACAAGCATGTGCAGATACAGGTCAGGTCCCTCACTGGTATCTATCCCTAACCTCCTGCATCCAACAACATAGGCCTCAGGAGATACATTCTCACGAAACATCTCATCCTCCTCTGCTGGATGCGGCGACGACGAAGAGAAGAGAACCCACATCCCCAGAGCGCTGCACTGAGACATGTCTGAAACTCGACGACGAAGAGAAGAGAACCCACATCCACAGCGCGCTGCACTGAGACATGTCTGAAACTCGACGACGAAGAGAAGAGAACCCACATCCCCAGCGCGCTGCACTGAGACATGTCTGAAACTCGACGACGAAGAGAAGAGAACCCACATCCCCAGCGCGCTGCACTGAGACATGTCTGAAACTCGACGACGAAGAGAAGAGAACCCACATCCCCACTGTCGCCGAAGGCGGAGGTGCAGGAGAGCACGAGGATGCCGGTCTTCCACTTCTTGAGGCGCTTGAAAGGTTAAAGACCTGCCACGGTAGTCGCAACAGAGAACCCTCCTCCCCCCCATCACCCCCCTCCCTCCCCCCACTCACTGTCACCAAAGGCCGGGGTGCGGGAGAGCACCAGGATGTTGGTTTTCCACTTCTTGAGGCGCTTGAGCCAGCGGTTGTTGAGCCGCGTGGGCCGCCCCGTGTCCGGTGCTGCAAAGGCGTTCAGCACCACCCGCAGATTGAACCCCGCCATCCTCCTCCTCCTCACCACCACACCACCCCCTCCCTCCTTGCTGTTAAGGGGCTGACTCGCACCACTGCCCTCTTTGCTAAGCCCTTGGTTTAGCACATCTCCGCCAACCCCCTGCCTACCGACTGCCCTCCTCTTCCTCCCGGCCCTCGCTGCTCGGCCACCCCCACTTCCCACTCCCCCTTCCTCCCCTTCCTCCTCCACTCTAGTAAACCCCGTCGGCTCTGCTTCTTCGCCCTCCCCACTTTCACTCCTTTCTCTGCTTCCCAGTCCGCCAGCCTCCCCACTCCTCTTGTCCGCCTCCCAGTCGCCAGACCTCACTCTCCCAGCCAGCCCTCTGCCTCGTCCCCAGCCCTTCCTCTGAAACCCACTTCTGAGTCCACCCACACCCGCGTCGCCACTCGCCTGCCTCCCCCTTGCACCCTCCTCCTCACCCCTGTCCTGCCCATCCTCTCCCCCTGTGTCCTCCTCAGATGCATCAGCAGCAGCCCCAAAGCGAGAACGACGACCAGAAACCTCAACACCCATTCCACCACCACCACCGCCAGCACCAGCAGCGGCAGCAGCAGCAGCAGCCGAACCACCAGCAGTGAAGCCACCGACACCAGTAGCACTAGCAGTGGCGGGATCAGAGTCTGGGTCATCAAGAGTTGAGGAGTCAGCAGAAGCAGCAGCAGCAGCAGCAGCGGTGGGGGTGGAGGGGGGAATGAGTGGGACGTCGGTGCAGAGGCGGTGTCCCCTTTCAAAGCAGGCCCCTTCTGTGACGTTGGCCCTGGTGGGTGAGTGGGGAGAGAAAAATGCATGTGACCTTTTGAGCAATGATCCATTCAAACCCAAGATGCTGCTGTGCTGCTGATCCCTTGCCCATACCGCACTGCAAACCCTGAAACCCACGGGTGTACATATGCAATGCAACCCAGACTCACCAGGCAACCCCCAGCACCCCTCATAAAAGCTTAATACTCCCCATAGCCCCGCCAGAACCCACCAGGCATCGCCCAGCTGCCCTGCCCTGTGCTTGGTCTGGGCAGTGATCAAGTGGTTGAGCAGAGCATCATGCCAGTCGAGACTAAACGCATCCCCCACCACCACCACGTTGCGCCCCCTCACACCCACTCCTTCTTGAGGCGCCTCAGGACTGACTTACCAGGCATCGCCCAGCTGCCCTGCCCTGTTCTTAGTCCCCGCAGTGACAAGGTGGTTGACCAGCGCGTCGTGCCAGTCGAGACTAAACGCATCCCCCACCACCACCACGTTGCGCCCCCTCACAGCACGGCAGAACCCCGCGCGGTCGAACTGCTGGAAGGGGCAACGGAGGGGGCTGGCGGGGCGCCACTGGTACAGCAGCTCCCGCCGCACCCGCCATGCTGCTCTTGCGTTGGGCAACCTCCGTGCCCGCTCCGCTGCTGCCCCAAACACACCGCCCTTCCTGAGATAGGACAGGACAAACAGGGGAGGGTTGGGCAGGTGGGAGGTTGGGAAGGGGGACAGACGGAGCAGGAAGCATTCGTGTTGTTTTGAGGCGGTTTGGAAATCGGCTTATAGTGCAGTGGAATGGGTGGGGAAATGGGCAGCGGTGGGGGCGGGAGGGGCGCCACTGGTACAGCAGCTCCTGGCGCACCCGCCATGCTCTTCTTGTGTTGGGGGCTCGCCTCGCCCACTCCGCTGCTGCCCCAAACACACCGCCCTTTCTGAACAGGACAGCGAGACACGAAGGGTTGGGGAGGTGGAACGATACAAGGCACGAGGGATAAATGTAGTGGGAGGGTCAAATGGCGCGACACACACGCCAGCTGGCGCTCAAAGTCCAGCACAGTCACCACCGCATTGTACCACACCATACCAGACCATACCGTACCACACTGGACAACACCGCACCTCTTGGCGAAGAGCAGGTCGCAGGAGCGGTAGTTGGGCTGGCGATCAATACTCAGCGGATTGAGGTCCCACGGCATCCACCTTGGCGTCGAGTTCACCGCCCACAGCCCGTCGCGGGACACGCACGCCAGCATTGGGATGAACCCCTAAAGTGTACCGCTAACCATCGCACTGTACCGCGCTGTACCACACCATACCAGACTACCATACCACACTGGACCACACCGCACTGAACCGCACCTCTTGGCAAAGAGCAGGTCGCAGGAGCGGTAGTTGGGCTGGCGAGCAACAGTCAGCGGGTTGAGGTCCCACGGCATCCACCTTGGCGTCGAGTTCACCGCCCACAGCCCGTCGCGCGACACACACGCCAGCTGGCGCTCGAAGTCCAGGACGCGCTGCCCCGTGACGGGGGTCCCGGGGATGCGCAGGAATGCCACGTTGCGCAGCCGGTGGGTCGACATGCCTTCGTCTTCCTCCTCCTCCTCGTCCATTTGAGCCGACTCCACGCCTGCAATTTGCAAACACAGGAGAAGAGTGGAGAGGGGAGGATTTGAGTCCAGCACGCGCTGCCTTGTCACGGGCGTCCCGAGGATGCGAAGGAACGCCACGTTGCGCAGCCGGTGGGTCGACATGCCGTCTTCTTCCTCCTCCTCCTCGTCCATTTGAGCCGACTCCACACCTGTGGAAGGGGAGCAGAGGGTGAGGCAATGGGCGATGTTTAGTTGGAACTCAGCACTCGCTGCCCCGTCACGGGCGTCCCTGGGATGCGCAGGAATGCCACGTTGCGCAGGCGGTGGGTCGACATGCCGTCTTCCTCTTCCTCCTCCTCGTCGTCCAGTTGAGCCAATTCCACGCCTGCAATTTGCAATCACAGGAGAAGAGTGGGAAGGATTTCAGTCCAGCACGTGTTGCCCCGTGACGGGGGTCCC
This sequence comes from Closterium sp. Naga37s-1, assembly GCA_947471745.1. NCBI lineage: Eukaryota > Viridiplantae > Streptophyta > Zygnematophyceae > Desmidiales > Closteriaceae > Closterium > Closterium sp. Naga37s-1. The sequence continues at coordinate 14,643 of CANJKZ010000921.1, read as the reverse complement.
TGGGATGCGATGGAACGACACGTTGCGCAGCCGGTGGGTCGACATGTTTTCAACTTCACCTTACTCAATCAAGTCCTGACTCACTCAGAAATCCACGCAAGCAAACCCTGATCTGATCAACACCACCTTACTCAAACACTGTTAGTCGACATACTCACCATACTCACTCACACACAGAGCCTGACTGACGCACCTCGTTGGGCAGTCTTCACAGAGTAGTATATCTGAGCCACATCACTCTCTGGCATGCTCTGAACCATGCTATTCAGGCAACTCATACACCGTTCACATTGGGACACTCTGGCTTACTCACCTTACTCACTCAAAACCTTGACTCACTCACCTCGTTGGGCAGTCTTCACAGAGTAGTATATCTGAGCCACATCACTCTCTGGCATGCTCTGAACTGCGCTATCCACCGTTTTAGCACCTGTCTCCCCATCTGCTTCTGCCACTGCCCGCTCTGCCTCCTCCTCTGCTCTCTCAGCCTCGTTGACTGCTTTCTTCCCTTCCATGTCCACCAAATCGAGATTGGCTGAATCGAGATCCTCCTCCCCTGCATCCCGCTTCCCCTTCTTCGTCGCTTTCCTCCCCTTCTTCCCCTTCCGCCCCTTCTTGGATGCGCCACCAAGCTTCTTCTTCTTGGTTCTCGCTGCGTCCTCCTCCTCCTCTTCTGATTCTTCTGCCTCCTCCTCCTCCTCTTCCTCTTCCTCCTCGTCCTCATAGCTTCCTTTTCTCTTCCTCGCTCCTTTCCCAGTTTTTTTCCTAGCAGCACCACGGCCCTTCCTCCCCTTCTTGCTGCTGGATACCTCCTCCTCCTCATCTTCGTCCTCCTCCTCGTCTCCTCCCTCTCCTTCTCCTTCCTCCTCCTCCTCATCTTCCTCATCTTCATCTGCCGCAGCACCTTTGTCCCGCCGCCCTCCCTTCTTCCGCTTAGCCCTCCCTCTGCCCCGTCCCCGATCGCTTTCCTCCTCCTCCTCCTCATCCCCCTCCTCTCCCTCCTCGCTCTCTTCCTCTTCTTCCTCTTCCTCCTCCTCCCCTCCCGCTTCCTCCTCTTCTTCCTCCTCCCCTTCCTCTTCCTCCTCACCTCCTCTCACCCTCCCCCCACCCCTTCCCCCTCTACCAAACCCACCCGTCCCACTTCGGGATCCCAACCCGCCCCTATTCCCACCACCACCAGTCTCCATATCATCCTCACCGTCCATTCCCCATGATCTAGAACCCGTTTTAGGCACACGACTGCTGGAAATCCCAAGCCCACCGCCACCAGCGCGGCTGTCTCCATCCTCCTCCTCATCCTCCCCTGACATACCCATCATCCCGCCTCTCCCTCCCCACGTGGCCGCGCCTCCCCCTCCCCACCTGCTTCCGCCTGCCCCAGAACCACCTCCATCAAGTCTACCTCCCCCTGCAGCACCACCACTGCTGCTACCTCCCCACATACCGTCTCTGCTGCTGCTGCTACTGCTAAATCCATTCCGCGACCCACCACTCCCACCAGTTCCCATCATGTCATCCTCATCCTCCCCTCCATCTGCTCCCAACCCGCCCCTGTTGCCCCAGGCGGAAGTTCTGGAAGATTCCCCTGAGTTCAGACCCCCCATCCGACCAGCGCCAGTGGTGCCAGAGGACCTTGGAATCCCGACTGTAGACCCGTCTCCCCGTCCCCATCCTCGGCATCCAGACCTTCATCCACTGCCCCGAATCCTGCTCCCGAACCTGCTCCCGAACCTGCTCCAAATCCTGCTCCCGAGCCAGCTCTCGAGCCTGTTCCCAAGCCTCCCATGAATCCTCCCCCAGACGACATCTTATTGGTAAAGGAGGGGGTGAGATCCGAGCTGTCATCAGTGGAACCATCAGCCATTGAAGTGGTATCGTCGCCGTACTCAGATGACGCGTCCAGGCCGGTAGGTGAGTCGGATGGAGCTGTGGTTTGCTTCTTCAGGCTGCAGTGCAGGACGGAGAAAAAGACGTGCATTCAGTCGGAAGGGAAAGGAAAAAGACGTGCATTCAGTCGAAGGGAAAGGAAAAAGACGTGCATTCAGTCGAAGGGAAAGGAAAAAGACGTGCATTCAGTCGAAGGGAAAGGAAGAAGACGTGCATTCAGTCGAAGGGAAAGGAAGAAGTCGTGCATTCAGTCAAAGGGAAAGGAAGAAGACGTGCATTCAGTCGAAGGGAAAGGAAGAAGACGTGCATTCAGTCAAAGGGAAAGGAAGAAGACGTGCATTCAGTCAAAGGGAAAGGAAGAAGACGTGCATTCAGTCGAAGGGAAAGGAAGAAGACGTGAAGCGGGGAACAGAGAACGGAACTCAGCCCTACCTCAAATTGCAAGTGGTAGAAGGCAAATGCTAATACAGGTTTGAGTTTTGTCACGAGCTCGTGCCTGATGATCCCGCCTGTTCCAGATGATCATTCCCAGCAGCCAGATCACCACGAGAGCGATCACCGGCGAGCAGATTGTTCGCCAGCTGTTGCCAGCACCGCCGGGAATGCAGCCCAGATGGTCTCGGGTGCGTACCTGATAATCCCGCTGTTCCAGATTATCAGTCCCAGCAGCCCGATCACCACGAGAGCGATCACACGAGAGCATATCCTTCGCCAGCTGTTGCCAGCACAGCCGGGAATGCAGCCCAGATGGTCTCGGGTGCGTACCTGATAATCCTGCTGTTCCAGATTATCAGTCCCAGCAGCCAGATCACCACGAGAACGACCCTTCTATTCACATACAATCCGCGTGTTTGAGGCACCTAGAAGATAAGCACGAATTCGTACCTGATGATTCCGTTGTTCCATATTATCATTCCCAGCAGCCAGATCACCAAGAGGGCGACCTTTCTATTCACATGCGTGTTTGAGGCACGTAAAACATAGTCACGATACTGTACCTGATGATTCCGCTGTTCCAGATTATCATTCCCAGCAGCCAGATCACCACGAGAGCAACCACAGGCGAACAGATTGTTCGCCAGCTGTTGCCAGCGCCGCCGGGAATCCAGTCTAACATTCCGCCAGTTTTCCTGGAAGCTCCGGGTCGATGCCTGATCGGACGGCGAGGAGGCGACACGCCTCCTATGCGCTTCGTCGGTTCGAGTGCGAAACCCCACATTTTCAGGGATAATGAGCAGTTTGATCGGGATAAGTTAGTCTTTCAGCAACTGAAGTAACGCTGGGTATAATGCATTATCAAATTCCGTTGACTCGGCTGACACTGACACACGGCATCAGCTCGAAATACCCTGGAACACTGTTCACACGTGACGATTCGGGCTCAAAGAGCACCCGCTGTCGTCATCGCGAGCCGACTCGAATGTCGAATTGAGTTTGCTAACTCCTCTTACAAGCGACTGCTCTTGAGAACATCCAATGACTACTACCAAGGCTTTGGATTCGAGACAGATGCGTCGAGCAGATGTGTCAGGTTGTTGTGCCTGCCAGGCAGATGCGCATGGTGCGAGAGGCATCAATGGAGTTCTCAAAGCTGTTTGGTGTACATTGCTGCTTTCTGGCACCTTGGTGTTGCCGAAGGTGAAGCTGGAGATGGTTTGGTTGGACTCCGGCCAGGGTAACGAGTTCGTTCATAGCGCATGTAAATTGTGCATGCAGTGAACCTACCGGAATCGGTTGAATCACAGAAAAGGTTCAACAACCCTTTTACCTATAGAATGCCCCCTTAAAACATATGAGTTGGACTCTTGTTAAGGGAAGGGTGCTAAGGGTGGTGTCACTCTGTGCTAATCATGACATGCCTGGTTATTTTATGGGCTGAAAAAAATACTGCCCCATTTAAGCTCATTTGGGGACTCCACAAATTGATTGTAGATCCCTGAAAGCAATCAAAAATCTCCAAAACAACTAGGCATGGTTGATTTGACGCACAGGATTCGAGACCCTTGTTGAGCTAATCCGCGAGCAATTTACATAGATGTTAATATATTGGTTCAAATGAATATCGGTGAATTGTTACGTATGGCGTGACGCGTTATGTGTTTGCGCACTTGAACATCCTGATGGAGCACGTGCGAACGTACATTTTCGAGTCGTACATGTTGTCTAGTTATAAACTGTTAGAAACTAAGGATGAGTGCATTAGCTCAAGAGGGGAGTACAATTACAAGGTCAGGGAGAAATGTTGTACCCCCTAAGGCTAAACCCATTACAGCCTAGAACAATATGTTGGGCTGAGAAAAGCAAGGGCCTTGGTGAAGACATCAGCAGTGTTGGCCCGAGTGGCCACGTAAGCAAGACGAAGCTGACCACGCTGCTGCAGCTCTCCGCGTGAGGAAGTAACGGAGAGCAATGTGCTGCGTTCTATGCTCCAGTCTCTGGTCCTGACACAAGGCAATCATGGCCTTGTTGTCGACGTACAGAACTGGAGGAGAACGAGGCCGCTCACCCAAGTCGGTTAGCAGGTAGGTCAGCCACCGGAGCTCCTGTGCAGCCATAGCCCCAGCGTAGATCTCGGCCTCACAGCTGGAACTAAGTACAGAGGAAGAGCGAGTGGACCTCCACGAGACAGAACCAGTGCCGAGGCTGAAACTGTACCCCTGTGTCGACCGGTGAGTAGTCTGGTCGTCAGCCCAAGAAGCTTCTGAGTGACCGGTGAGAACAACTGAACCCCGTCCTCCAAGCACGAGCCCCATGCCCGATGTGTTGCACAAGTAACGCAATACCCTCTTCACAGCATCCCAGTGCATCTTTCGATGCCTACCGGGAGCCACGTAGCGAGCCAAGAGGCTGAGAGGGTACGCGAGGTCAGGTCGTGTGCACGTCATCAGGTACATGAGGCAACCCACAAGCTCTGGGTACGGACCACTTGGCTCTACGGACTCGTCCGAAGGTGGAGCTGAGAGCGAGTGGCCGGTAGACAGAGGAGTGGGCTGTGGCGAGGACCACATGAAGTCGAAGCGCTGAAGGACCTGCTGCACCATGTGCGACTGAGAGAGGGTGATGGTGCGGCGTGCTCTGTCCCGGGATGATCTGCAAGCCAAGGTAACTCCGCAGCTCACCCAGGTCAGTGCAAGTGTGTCTCTCTTGCAGCTCCGCCTTCACCAAGGCCAGAGCCACAGTGTCAGCAGTAGCAAAAACCAAGTCGTCAACGTACATAAGAACGTAGAACGGCGGCAGAGAATTGTCTGTGAGCAGAAACAGCGAAGGGTCAGCAGTCGAGGGAGCGAAACCAAGAGCCGCAAGTCCTTCGTGTGTCGTGCCACTCACGGAGCGCCTGACGCAGACCGTACACTGGCCGCCGAAGGCTCCACTGGGTACCCTGCAGGAAACGACCCAGTTGAAGCCAGGTGGGCGGCGCAGCCAGATAGCCTCGTGAAGGCTGCCCTGCAAGAAGGCTATCGAGAAGTCGAGGAGTGCAGCTCGTAGTCACGTAGTGCTGCAACGTGCAGTAACACCCGAAGGCTGGTCATCTTCGGGGTGGGTGAGAAGGTCTGGAAGAAGTCGACCCCCTCACGCTGACTGAAGCCTCATGCAACGTAACGCGCCTTGAAGGCAGGCGGAGAACCCGGTGGCCGTTTCACCCTGAAAATCAACATGTCATCGACTATGTTTGCCTTAGGTGGGGGAACTGCATCGGCGTAGGTCCCTGTGGACTTCCAGGAAGCCATCTCTGAGTCCATAGCTATCTGCCACTGAGAGGAGTACGGACCCGTGATCGCCTCTGCGTAAGAGCGCGGGGCTTGGGATTTCTAGTGCATCCGGGTCTCCCTCAGGGCAAAGTAGCGTGGACTCGAGATGAGGTGCAGTGGCCGCTATGCACTCCAACTCAAACTGCCTGTCCTCAAGGACGTCACAGCCAAGGGCAAGATCACCCCCGACGGACGGAGGACAGGAAGAGTAAAAAACAAGACTCGCAGCGTAGTCAAGGCGGCACAGGGCAGCAAAGTCAACAAGCTCAGCGACTAAGGCAGACGCAGGAGGAGACGAAAAAGTAGGGTCAGTCACAACCATGGCTCTGCTACCATGTTAGAAACTAAGGATGAGTGCATCAAGTCAAGAGGGGAGTACAAAGTACAAGGTCGACATAAATGTTGTAACCCTTAAGACTAAACCCTCTACAGCCTAGAACAATATAAACATATATGTTTTGACATAAACCCCAACTACTATTTGTCAAAATATTTTACCATGCTGTTTAGGCTGTAGTGGGCTAGCCATTCGTACTAGTACTTCTCACTTCTCTTACTCAAACATTTCTTCTTCATTCTGTTCCTAACATTGTTGTCGATCTCTTATCGCGGTAATTGCATTGACGATTACCCCACGTATCTTTGTTCGATAGTGTAGATAGATTTTAGTGTGTTCATCACAGTCCATCCATTTATATGCATGCACATATTGGTCGTAACATGCAACGTGATCTGCAATCTAGTTGCTTACGCTCATGGGCTACGTGTGTTGAACACGATCAATTTCATCACAAACAGACCCATCATTTAGGTATGTAGTTCTGATAAAATCCATAGGTCGCTAGAGCGCAGCGGAATGCTCTAGGAGTATAACGACGTCCCTACGGCAGGGCAATGGCCACTCAGATGTAGCACTTCTGGCCTGGCACGTGGTGCCACTGCGGCGGTCGACGGAAAGTCCGGACACAAGGATGATAATTGTGTGATAATAACAATGCAGTACATTGGGTTATATAGGAAACAGATAGGGCCGACAGTTACCGTAGCGCAACTGTATAACAGTTGCACTGCGACGCTTCGGTTGGCCTGTTGCAGTCGAGATGGCGAGACTGTTCAGCTTCGCAATGCCGCGGTAATCCGCCGCGCCCTGCACGGCGGTTTCGCGTACTGTACATGCTGCCCCCTGCCCAATTTAGACGCTCCAGCTGCCACGAGGGTCGCAACCACTGTGCGCGGTTGCACCCTTATAGCTCGCCAGGTGGGTCACCATTCTCGATATGGAGACACTCGCTGCTACACTTCAAATATGTCAAAGTATATGCATGTTATATATGTGTAGGCTGTAGTGGGGTAGCCAATATGGGGTACAAGCCCTTTTTAGGGTTTCATACTTGTACCCAACTCTCTCATAGTTCATTCATTCATGTCTCTAGATTCTGACATGGTTTCAGAGCAGTAGGTCCGTAGGACCGTTTTTTTTTTCGGGCCCACCTACCGCTACCCCACGACTGTGACTGTGACTGTGCCTGTGACCGTGCTGCGCTGCGCGCGCCGTCTGCCTGCTGCCTGCTGTCTGCTGACTGCGCGGTCCTGCTGCTGCTTAGAGCGCGCAGACCTGATTCCTGCGCGCGGCCCGGTTTTTTGCCCCGCGCGTCGCCCAAGCTGCCCGAGTCGCGCCTCGGCAGCCCGCGCGCGGCTCGCTGCTGCTCGCGCACCGCGGTCTGCAGCCCGCGCTGCTTGCTGCGGCCCCGCGCGTCGCGGTCCGACTGCCCGCGCGTCGCGCTGCAGCCCTGCGAATCGCGTTCGCTGCCCGCGCGTCGCGCTGCAGCCCCGCGCGCCGCGGCTGCCGTCCTCGCGCAGCCCGCTGTGGCTTCGCGCACCGCGCCCGCAGCTCGCGTAGCCCGCTGCAGCACCGCGCGCCGCGGCTGCCCCTGTTCGACGCGCCCCCCCTTTGGACGCCGACCCTGCCTGACTGCCGCCGTCGCTTCTGCAGCAGCTGCCGCGGAGCGCCCTGCCACGGGTCGCGGCCCCCGCCCTGCAGAAAGCTGCCGCGGAGCCTCCTGCTGCTTGTCGCGGCCCCACCCTGCAGCAAGTCCTCGCGGCCCCGCCCTGCAGCAGTCCTCGCGGCCCCGCCCCTGCAGCGGTCACGGCCCCGCCCTGCAGCAGCTGTCGCGGACGTGCTCTACCGCCGACGCGGCCTCTGCTCTGGCCGCAGCTGTCGCCGGCCCCGCCGTTCGCCGCCGTCGTGCGCCTACCCGGGCCGCCGCCCACCGAGCGCCGGCCCTGCTTGCCCGGCGAGCGCCTGCCCTTCCCGCCACTGGTGAGCAACCTACCTTGTTCGCGCGCATGCCGCGTCATCTGCCTGCCTGTCTGCCTGCTGCCTGCCTGCCTGCCGCTGCCACCTGCCCTGCCGCCATGTTACTGCTGCTAGGTTGCTGCTGCTGCTACTGCTGCTGCTGCTAGCTACTGCTGCCACTTCTGCTACTTCTGCCACTGCTTCTACTACTGCTGCTACTGGCGGTGGCCAGATGCAGCTCCAGCGACGTCCACGCGAGTCTCTCCCGCCCCAGCAGCTTCGTGAGTGGTACGCTAGTTGGGGTTGTAGCGGTAGCCGTCGTAGCTGTCGCCCTGGAGATGGTCAGTTGGGAGCGTCTGGCAGTGGCCAGCTGCAGCTGCAGCGGCGTCCACGCGAGACACTTACGTCCCAGCAGCTTCACGAGTGGTACGCTCAGAGTAGAGGGTCTCGGAGTACCGTTCGCTGCCCGTAACGGTCATTCGCACAGGTGATCGGGCTGGTCAGGCTTGCGGGACCCTTGGTCACACACAGTCCCCGCTGCTTCGCCCGTCTGAGCGACGCCCTGGCGTACCGAGTTGTGGCGACGAGGCTGAGCTCCCCAACCTGGCTGGAGCTGCTTGGGCAGAGGGTAGATATCTTTGCTCTTGACTATGATGCTATTATCACTGCCATGTATTCATTGCCTACTAGTGCTGACCGTGGCCTGTTACCTGTGCGTGACCGCCTGACCCAGGTATAGAGCCTGCTGCTCTAGGTGCTGGTGAGGCTGCTGCTCTAGGTGCTAGTGCGTCTCCTGCTCTAGGTGCTGGTAAGGCTTCTGCTCCAGGTGCTGGTGAGTCCTGCTCTCTCTGGTACTATTGCGATTGCTGAGGCCTTGTACACCTTCACACTTGACTCAGGTGCTTCTCGCTCCTTCTTTCGCGACAGCACCACCCTCACCGCCGCTCCGTCGGCCGGTTGCAGTCTCCCTGGCAGACCCCTCTGGGGGTCCAGTCCTTGCGCACTCCTCCACGGTCCTGCCGTGTCCGGCGGTCCCGTCTGGCTCCCTGTTAGGTCTTCACCTCCCCTCGTTCTCTACGAACTTGGTGAGTGGTGCTGACCTTCAGGACCAGTGGGTTGACCAGTTCACTTCCTGGAGGTCAGCGCGTGAACCCACTGTACGTGCTCCCCGGACGGGCCGGCACCTGGCCACGTTTACCCCGTGCGCCTGGCTCGAGTCTGTACACACTGACTACTATGTCCCCTCAGGTCGCTGCGTCCTGCGTCTATCGTCAGGTCAGCTAGTGGCCCCCTGCTCGTGTCGCGCTTTGTCGCACCAGACCCTCCTTTGGCACCACCGCCTTGGTCACCCCTCGGTGCAAGCGCCTTCGTAGCATGCACCGCCGTTTCCTCCTTGTCTCTGGACTTCCAGAGACTCTGCCTCCCTCTACCAACCTCGCCTGCTCCTCCCTGTCTTCCTGTATCGAGGGGCGGCAGTGCGCCGCTCCTCACTCCTCCTCGTTTCCCCCGACGACTGCTCCCCTGCAGACCCTGCACATGGACGTGTGGGGCCCAACCCGCGTCCGTGGGCAGGACCGCGAGCGGTACTTCCTGCTAGTTGTTGACGACTACTCGCGTTACACCACGGTCTTCCCCTTGTGCACCAATGGTGAGGTCCCTGATGTTTTGATCCCTTGGATCCTCCGCGCTGCCCGTCCTCCAGCTCCGCGAGCGGTTCGGGACGGAGTTTCCCGTCCTGCGTCCTGGCGCATCAGCTCAACCTCTGGCCCCGTGTCTCCTTGCCGGAGACCTCGCCCACACTTGCGGTGGACGGGGGAGGTTGGCGATGCGTCGGTGTTCCGGGTCTGGGGTTCTCGTGCCTTTGTCCGCGATACCACCGCGGACAAGCTCTCCGCCCGCGCTGTTCCCTGTGTCTTCCTTGGCTTTGTCCCTGACGCGCCTGGTTGGCAGTTTTACCACCCCACCTCGCGCCGTGTCTTCCCCTCTCAGGACGTCACGTTCGACGAGTCGGTTCCCTTTTACCGTCTCTTCCCCTACCGCACTGCCCCTCTCCCCCCCCGCCGCTCTTCCTCGCTCCAGGTGCTCCCCAGGTAGACCCCCTCCCCGCTCCCGGTCCTGCTCCTTTAGGTGTGTCTCAGGTAGACCCTCCTCCCTTGTCTGCGCCGGTTGAGGTCACTGGTGACTCAGGTCCTGCTGGGGGTGGTCCTGCTCGGGGTGCTGCTTCTGGGGGTGCTGAGCCTGGGCGTGAGGAGTCTGGGGGTGCTGAGCCTGGGGGTACTGAGTCTGGGGGTGCTGCACCTGGGGGCGCTGAGGCGTCTGGTGAGCAGTCTCCCTGGAGCGGCCGTCTCCGTAGTCGCTTCGCTGGTGCCTCGCCGCTGCACTCTCGTCGTCGTCTCCCTCTCTCCCCACAGCAGCTGCGTGAGTGGTACGTTAGCCGTCAGGGTCGAGCTGCTGGAGCTGGGGGCCCTGCTGCGGGAGGTGCTGGTGTTAGAGGCACTGGAGCCAGCGCTGTCCCTCTCTCCCCACAGCAGTTGCGTGAGTGGTACGTTAGCCGTCAGGGTCGCGCTGCTGGAGCTAGGGGCCCTGCTGCTGGAGGCGCTGGAGCTGGTGACTCTACTACTGGTGTTGTTTCTACTAGAGTTCCTGGAGCAGCTGGTCCCGGAGGTGCTCGTACTGGAGGTACTGGAGCTGCTGGGACTGGAGGTCCTGCTGGACCTGGAGGTGCTGCTGTCGACTCTGAGGTTGGGGGCCCTGGAGCTGGAGGTGCCGGCTCTGGGGGTCCTACTGCTGGTGGCGCTGGAGCTGGAGGTTCTGGAGCTGCTGCGGGTGCTGGCGCTGGAGGTTCTGGAGCTGTTGGAGGTGCTGGCGCTGGTGGCGCTGGAGCTGGAGGTTCTGGAGCTGCTGCGGGTGCTGGCGCTGGAGGTTCTGGAGCTGCTGCGGGTGCTGGCGCTGGAGGTTCTGGAGCTGTTGGAGGTGCTGGCGCTGGTGGCGCTGGAGCTGGAGGTTCTGGAGCTGCTGCGGGTGCTGGCGCTGGAGGTTCTGCAGCTGTTGGAGGTGCTGGCGCTGGTGGCGCTGGAGCTGGAGGTTCTGGAGCTGCTGCGGGTGCTGGCGCTGGAGGTTCTGCAGCTGTTGGAGGTGCTGGCGCTGGTGGCGCTGGCGCTGGAGGTTCTGGAGCTGCTGCGGGTGCTAGCGCTGGAGGTTCTGGAGCTGCAGGAGGTGCTGGAGCTACTGTTCTTCGCTCCGCCGTCACCTTCGTCTCTGCCACCGCCTGGTTCCGTGCTTCGCCAGGTTCTGAGCCTCCCGTCTTCTACTGGTCTTCCGTTACAGCCTGGCTCACCGCTGCCTGCTCCTGCTCCTTACACTGAGCTGACAGGCGGTCTTGCTGAGCGTCGTGAGCCTGCGTCTCGTCCTGTCTCGCCTGTTCGCACTGTCCGCACTGGTCGTACTGGTCGTCGTGTTCCTCGTGAGCGTCCGCCGGCTGTCCCCGGCACACACCTCATGACTGGTCTTGTGACCCCTTGCTCTCCCCCACTTTGCCTATGGGGGTGTGTCAAAGTATATGCATGTTATATATGTGTAGGCTGTAGTGGGGTAGACAATATGGGGTACAGCCCCTTTAGGGTTTCATACTTGTACCCAACTCTCTCATAGTTCATTCATTCCTGTCTCTAGATTCTGACACATGCTGCCCCCTGCCCAATTAGACGCTCCAGCTGCCACGAGGGTCGCAACCACTGTGCGCGGTTGCACCCTTATAGCTCGCCAGGTGGGTCACCATTCTCGATATGGAGACACTCGCTGCTACACTTCAAATAGTGCAGTACATATAAATATTCCGTATAATGATACCGTAACACGTTCTAGTATATGTACTTGGGTATGTTGACATTGCACGAATCATCGTGCGGATCACAATATGTACACCATATATGATACAAATGAGCATATAGACAATACATAATAGATATATATATATATATATATATATATATATATATATATATATATATATATATATATATATATATATATATATATATATATATATATATATATATCTGCCATTGTTACTGTTGATGCTTACTGGGCACATGTTTAATGGACAATGCTTATTAGAAACACATTTGATTCATAATTTTGGGATTATACCTATTGAACAAACTTTTCAAACGAGACATGTATGGCTGCTTCCGTTGACCTGCCACACCACTTCCTGTGTTGAAATGTTTTACAGGAAAAAGAAGTGCGAAAGTTTGCGACACTGTAGCCTCTCGCTCCACACGACCCGTCGATTCTCCTTTCTTTCCCGGTTGTTTGTGATAACCTGTAATCTGCCCAAACAGAAGCTTATCTGTCAATCCGACGACAGTTTGTGCGTGTTCCACGATGCCAGCGCAGCAGAAGCTGAGCGAATCAATGTAGGCGAACTTGTGCGGGAAGAGAGGGCGCAGCGCATGCGCGCACATTTACACGCGCACATGCGGGATCCACGCGAGAGCACGCTCTTGCTGACATGGAACCGCGCGGACGGGGGAAAAGATGAGCAGAGGAGAGTAACCGCCATAATATCTTCGCCGGATCGCCTAACAGCTTTCGCGAGGTCGTGATGACGTGTCCACAGATTCGCAACGTGCAGTACACATTCGTACACCTTCGCATGCTTATCTCCCTCTCCTCCCATCCTTGAACTGACCCCCAAAACATATTTTTTTCACCGTAGTCTTTGCTGTCACATCGAATTCAACACACCTGAGGGCAAATATCGTTGAGCAGAAATTGGCTGTCGCCGGAACCGAAGGCTCTACTATTTTCTGTGGAACTGAGTAAAACAAGGACACATTAATATAGGCCAAATGACATCAACCGGAAAAGCAGCCGGAGCGCCAGTCACTGCAGGAATCTCTAATGCTGCGTCAGAAGTTGTCTGTGTCACCTCAGGGAACACGGGTGAGATTTCAGTCACCATGGATAGTCCACCTGCGCCTTCGCTCCCGCAAGCAGCCGCCGGTACTAGTATAGCCATTCCTCCCCCTAGTGTCACGTCCTGTACAGTCACAAACCCGCTCGCTGCGGCGATCCCGGCGCGCAGTGTGACGCAATCCACGTCTCCGGAGCGCAAGTACCAGCGCGCATTGGAGAGCGCGTCATTAGAGAGCGCGCACAAGCGCGCCAGCTCCGTCCGCTTCGCCGACGACGATGACGTGGAGCCGGGCGGAAGCGGAGATGCCGGCGGGGCGGGGAAAGCGGCGGAGGCGGTGGAGGAGGAAGAGGCGGCGGAAGAGACGGCGGAAGAGGCGGCGGGTCGAGGGAGGCTAACGAACAAACGTTGGCGGATGACGCGGCATCGTCTGATGGAATATCGCTCGAGTCGATGAGCCGCGCGGGGAGTCAGCGGGAGCGCGAGGAGTGGCAGCTGGACTACAGCCAGTTCGAGGCGGCGCGGCGCGACCTCGACGACGGCCATGGCCGGCTGCGAATGCTCAGACGGCGTGAGTTGCGCTGCTGCGAGCTGATGCTTGCTCTCGGGGACCCGACATTTGAATGTCCCACTCCATTTTCGTTTGTTTGTTTGTTTGTTTGTTTGTTTGTTTGTTTGTTTGAGTCAAAGCGGTGCACACCCTTTTTTTAAGGCGCCTTCGCGCCGCGGATTGCCGCATCAGATTTCATCCATCCTGCTGCTTGCGCATCAAGCCCATGCTCGCATCTTCTTCCTCCCCACGTCCGCGCCACATCCGCTTCCTTTTTCCCCGCTCCCGTTTCCCCCGATTCTCATTTTTCCGCACACGCGCGCTTTCACGCACGCGTGCGCTGCAGTGGCGGGGCGGAACCCCGTGGACGGATACTACCGGCAGCAGAACGAGACGATTGACGGATTCAGTGAGATGGGTAGTAGTACCCACACGTGAGCGTTTCCTGCCTTTTGCCGCGTCCATTTCCCCCCCGTTTCTCCCTGTTCTCGCGCGCTGCAGTGGCGGGGCGGAACCCCGTGGACGGATACTACCGGCAGCAGAACGAGATGATTGACGGATTCAGTGAGATGGACGCGCTCAGTGAGCAGCTGCTGCCGCCCACTCCCAGTGTACGTTCACCTGCTCAGAAAGCCCTGCACCGCTGTGCACCCGATGCACCCGTGTGCACCCATTGTCACCGCTGTGCACCGGTTTATCTGTACCAACTGACGCACTCAGCGTCGCTCTGTTTATCCTCTTCATGCCTCTGTGTCTGTCCCTGTCCTCCCCGGTGGCAGGAGGTGAGGGAGGCTCGGCAACTCCAGCGGCACGAGATCATGGCCGTGCAGGTGGGTTGGGTTGGGTTAAATCCGGTTGTGTTGGGTTCGGTGGGGTTGGTTTGATCCGAAGGTTGCGTAATGCACGGCTTGCTCGTGAGTCCATCCAGCATCTGCTCTCTCCATCAACCCCTGCTCCCCCTCCCCCAGCTCAGATATATTCGAGACGTCTTAAACATTGAGCCCAACCCACGCCTGCTCTGCTCTGCTCTGCCCGATTAACCCCTGCCCATCCCAATCAACCCCTTCTCCTCCTCCCCTAGCTCAGATATCCAAAGACGCCAATGCGTGCTTAACCAGTCTGCTGTGCTCCTCACATCATACTCCACCCCACTGCATCCCGCCCACCTCACTTCACCGCACCCCACACCCACGCAGATATCCAACGGCGCCAACGTGTGTCTGTTCATTGTCAAGATCATCGC
>CANJKZ010000920.1:0-365242 GCA_947471745.1 Closterium sp. Naga37s-1 | reverse complement strand
CACGCACACACACACGCATGCATGCACGCATGCACACATGCATGCACAGGAGAAACAAGAGAGGTGCAAAGGAGAGTGGGTGGTGAGTGAGGCTGCATGAACGAGTGGGAGGGAGGGATGCTGCATGAGCGGCGAGGGGTGTGAGGCCGCCATTGCGCCAAGGACAGAACCACAGCCAGGCAGGCAGAGAGAGTGACCACAATAGCACAAAGTTACGAAGGGCCAGCCAACAGCCTGAGGCTGAGACGCACCCAGTTGAGAATGGAGGGAGTAGGCAGGCGTGGCAGCGTGGACCGCTCTTCCAGCAGGCTGCAGAAATGGCACGAGTCCTTGCTGCTGCAGCCATGGGTGTCACCATCACAGCCACCAACATTGCTGCCATTTTCGCCATTCCCGTCAGCTTTTCCACCATCTTTACCACCACCTTTTCCTTCATTTCTACTACCACCACCAGCGTTGCCACTGCCTCCGCCGCCACCGCTGCTGCTGTTGCTGCTGCTACTGACATTGCTGCCCACTGCTTGCACCTTTTCCCCTCCGTCCCTGCCCAGCCCACCATCCCCATTACCAACGCCACTGCCACCGCCATTTCTGCTGCCAGCATCCTCGCTGCCGCCACTGCCCCCCCCACCACCACCACTGACACCGATGCCGCTGCCACCGCTGCCATTCCCATTGCCAATGGCGGCAGCAGTGGCTGCGGCGGCTGTGGGGTTAACGGTGGCAGCAGCGGCGGAAGTGGGGGCAGTGGCGGTGGTGGCAGTGGCAACAGCAGCAGCAGCGTTGTTAGACAGGGAGGATGACGAGGAGGAGGCCAGAGGGCGAGGGGAAGAGCTTGTGGTGCATGCAGTGCAGCCCGTGGGAGGTCCAGGAGAGCCCCATCTGTGGCTTGGCGCAGCGGTGGTGCAGCAGGTTCACACACCCCGGCTCACAGCACCGCTCCACGTCCTCATACACGCGGCACAGGCACAAACACACCATGCAGCGCGCCTGGGGTGCAAAGGAGAAGCAAGGGGTATGGGTAAGAAGGCATGGAGCGAGGGTAGTGAGGAGTGGGAGTGGAGGGAGAGAGTTTGTGGTGCATGCAGTGCAGCCCGTGGGAGGTCCAGGAGAGCCCCATATGTGGCTTGGCACAGCGATGGTGCAGCAGATTCACGCACCCCGGCTCGCAGCACCGCTCCACGTCCTCATAGACTCGGCAGAGACACAGACACACCATGCACCGAGCCTGCCGTGGAAGCATGAGGGATGGGGTGGGGGGAGTGATACATGGCTTGAGGGCTCGCAGCACCGCTCCACGTCCTCGTAGACTCGGCACAGGCACAAACACACCATGCACCGCGCCTGTGGTGGAAGCACAGGGGAATGGGTAACCTTGAAAGGGTTCAGATCAGATCACCACGTCCTTGTACACGCGGCACAGACACAGACACACCATGCACCGCATGGGGGAGGAGAGATGGATGGCCTTGAAAGGGTTCAGATCAGATCACCACGTCCTCGTACACGCGTCAGAAGCACAGACACACCACGCACCGCGCCTGCGGTAGAAGCAGGTGCTGGGGGAAGGATGGATGATTCTGAGGGTTCATATTCGTAGGCCGAAGAATCAGGTTTGGTGAAAATGTTTCGCTGCAAGCGTTGACTGCTTGGCCAAATGTCAGGCATGAAGCCGTATGTGATGCTACATTGTCCTGTTTGACCCGGAACAGTAAACCAAATGGGTATCCGTCCATTCTGTTTTATGCACGGAACGGACGACGCTTTTTTAGAAATCTCAAAACTCAAAACTCTGATGAGACGTCTCAAAACTCGTAAACCAAATGGGTATCCGTCCATTTTGTTTAATGTACGGAACGGACGACCTGCATTTATTGTTGATTCATGGATAAATCCTTGATTCTCACCACAAAATTTTGCTCTTCTTTTTCCCCCATTTTCATCGTCCGCGTCCCATCTGTAACGTACGGAGTGAATGGTGCAGTCCCTGCATCGCATTATCCGTCGATCCATCGGCGGACCAGACTCCAAGCACGCCTTGCAGCTGCACCGCCGTTTCAGCAGCACGCGCCGTCCGCACCACCGGCACTCCGCGCGGTCCCTCTGCGCGGAAGGCGGCTCCCGCCGCTTCTGCGGAAGAACGGCGGAAGATCCCCCGCGCGCGGAAGGACCTCCGCCTGCGCCACCCCCCGCTTCGCGCAGGTTCCACTCGCCGTCCGGCGAGGCGGCTTCCCTGCACGCGGAGGAGCTTAGGCATGAGGAATGGCCGCTGCTGTACCGGTCTGGATGGCTGGCCGCGCAACACGGCGTGGAAGGCGGAACTTCCATGGGTAACGCGATAATGCTTACGAGGATCGAGACTAGGACAGGATCTAGGGTTTCAGATCGCGGATCTCTCCTTTCAAAACAATGGTCGGAAGCGCGAAAGAAATCTACATTTTAGGTTATGATAATCAATCCTCGTTTAAAATTTCGCCGTCACACGCCAGCCAACAATCAGTGCGGGCCCACACGACCTAATACGCAAGCCGACCTAGCAATACCAGGAAAGAACAGGACATTGAACGAATGATCCTAAAACTGGACTGCACTTGTTCTACTGCATGAACTGACTGAAGGCGCTGGAGTTCCCAAGGAAACATGTGAGGGGGAATCTCTGTGGCGGGCCCTCCTGACCTGAATCCTGATGAACGAGGTTGATGGGGTTGGGGTTGGATAACTTGGGCTTCTGGAAAAAGGCGGTGGGGAGGAGGTCAGGTCAATTGAGGTGAGGAGGACCGAACCGTGCGGGGCCGAGCCGAGCCGAGATGTTCGTCCAGAAGGTTCGGCCAATATCATTGATACTCAGATTATGCCAGTCGCGGTTTGCGAACATAATCAACCAACATTTTCTCGGTATCGTAACTACATTTACTGTTTGATCCGGTTTTAAGCACACTTCTAAAACAAAGTAGCCACCAGCACTTCAACCGCACGTACCCAACAAAACAGGAAAAATACTAAAACGCTTGGATATTAACCTTAAATGAGCCGTCAAGTGTTTAGAACTATGCCTTCCGCTTGCTGCCCGGTCAAACGAGACCGTCCAGCAGAGCTTGCTGCCCGCATGCAATTAAAAATGAACTCCATGCGGAAGGGCATCATTTCCGGATGGCATCAACCTTAAACACCTTGTCGCATGACATTTAAGGTTGATGCCCCGTTACATAACATGCAATTCGATGTGGTTTTAGTTTTCTTCTGTTCTAGGTGAGCAGGACCATGGTCGACGCAGGGTAGCACCTGAATTATTCCCAGTCTGCATCCTTTTTCCTAATGATTATTTTTTTTAGCGCAATTTGCGCTTGATACAATTTTTTATTGCTTGGGTAGCACCTCGACACAATTGTTCATATTTAACTTAGGTAATCGCGTTTTGTTTCTGTCACATTTCGGAGGTGTTATTAGCGTGAAAGTGCGATTGAAAAGCGAGAACCAGTCAGCGATGAGAAATCGAGGTTGAGTACCGATGCAAAGTTTCTCTGGCATACTTTGAGTATCAATGATATTGGCCGCAGAAGGTTTGCCCAGATCAAACTTTCAGGCAAATCAGTAGCAGCAGGGTCCAATACGACGCCCTTCCGTGGCTCTTCAGACGGTTCGTCATGCCCGTGCCGTGACTGGTTCACCAATGTTTGACTACACCAGGCTCGGACTCTACCAGCGGTCTTCCTGCCAAGTGGTTGTGGTCAGGGGACGGACGGAGCGGTACGGAATTCGTTCAAATACGACACGACACGCCTCCTTCGTCCGAAGCAGACGCTGAGGTAAGGGAAGGCTGTTCCGCCGCCCTTCAGCAATTTCGGGGGCCAATGGACATCCACGTATGTAGTTCGACTGTTCCCAGAACAGCAAAAACTTTTTCGAGTGTCCCCGTTTTCTACGCAACGGCCACGATGAGCCTGTAAGCCATCAAGGGTTGCGACAGCACCAGCACGCAATCCGCTTTGTAAAAACCATTTTCCCACTTTGAGATCTATGTAAAACATCCTAATTGTTCTCAAAGGATCACACAAACCTTCAAATGTGCAAGGATGAGTGGAGCACGCTCCATTTAATCCACTTTACAAGCACTACTCAAACCATCATAATGATAGCTCATTGCCCAAGCTTTTAGTCTACTGCATAACCACCTTACCATCCAGGTCTCCTGCATTTGATTCTTCATCAGCTGATTTGTTAGTGTTACTGTTAGTTGCCTTGGCTTGCCTTCCTTGCTTCCGCCGAGTGCGAGTACCCACCGCGCGAGCAGCAGCAACGGCTACTTGTTGTGTCAGCGCGGGTTTCAATAACTCCTCCTCCACATGACGCTTGGCCCATGATTTGTCCGCCCCCATCTTTACCATATCCTGGGATAGCATGGAAAAAAGATGCATGGATAAGACATGACTAGACATGACAAAAATGCATGCATCACATACACTAGACATGCAGTAGTATCCACGCACGGGATATCATGCATGCATGGAATAATGCGGGGTACTATACATACGCGGAGCACTACGTGCATGAAATACCATACATGCATTAAGTTTCTTACCTGCAGACACACACTAACCATACCTCCATGCACTACCATACCTGCGTACACGCACTACCACCATACCACGACCGCCGTACCTGCACCATGGCTGTCACGCCGCGGCTCTGCTCCATGATAGACGCGTCAAGTGACACATACGCAGGGAAAATGGCCCTCGCATACACCTGATGATGGCATTGGGATTGGGAGGAGGGTGATGGCGATAAGGAGGGTTAGGGTGTTGAGATATCTCTTAACTCCATGATAGATGCGTCGAGTGACACATACGCAGGGAAGATGCCCTTCGCATACACCTGATGACGGTATTGGTGGGAAGGTGATGGCAAAGACAGGGAGAGGGGACAGTGGGACAACTTTTGAGGCGCCTCAAAAAGTCATGCACCTGATGATGGCATTGGTGGGAAGGAGGGTGATCGCAAAGACAGGAGAGGGGACAGTGGGACAGTAAGACAGGAAAGAGCAACCTTAAAAAGGACTTTTGAGGAGTCTAAAATGTCAGCGATGATAGAAGGAGCTGGGGGGAGGTAGACCAATACGGTGGCCTGCACATACACGCCATGCAGAATGGCACGCCATGCAGAATGGCAACGCCATGCAGAATGGCATGCCATGCAGAATGGCATGCCATGTAGGGTGGCACGCCATGCATGTGCAATCAGCGACCTTACCCAGTAGTACCCCCTTGATGTGACCATTCACACATCTAGTTTTGAGGTCGCCTAGTTTTGAGGCGCCTAGTTTTGAGGCGCCTCAAAACCAGTAGTACCCCCTTGATGTGACCTTCACACATCCCCTTCCCATTCAAGTACTGCACCTTCAAGTCATTTCGTTCGGGCGTGCCAAGGGCCTCATTCGGCGTTCCACGAACTGACACCTCTGCACCAGCAGTTGGGCCAGCCCGCCCTTTCTTCAACATCAGCCTTGATCACCGCAGCTTCTTCCTCCTCCACATGCACCGTTGCTGCAGCAGAGGCATCCAACGCACCAACACCCTCCTCACCATTGCCATCACCCTGTGTACCAACACCAGCCGGAACAGCACCAGCAGAAGCAAGCTCAGCGTCTGCAGCAACAGCAGACGTTTCAGGTTCAGCCTCTGCCACAGCCTCAGCTTCAGCTTTAGCGTCAGCAGCAGCGTTGCTCTCGAGAGTTCCTCCCGCTCCTTCGTTCGTGCTGCTCGCCTCGCCTCCTCCCATCAACTCTTCACTGCCCGCCTTCCCTGCTTCCATCCCCTCTGTGCTCTGCTCCTCGCTTCTGCTTCCATCTTGCTCCAATTCTGCAACCTCTGGACCTTCCGTTTTGCCCAGCACTGTCAACTCTACCACACCTCCCCATCTTCCAAAGCTGTCCCCTCTGCGCTTTCCCCTTTTCCCAACTCTCCCGACTTTGTGCTTTCATCTTTGCCCAACGCTGTACCCTCTGCTGCACTGCTCCCCTTGACGAGCTCAGTCCCCTCTGTGCTTCCCTCCGTGCTCCCCTCCATGCTGGGACGCCTTGGCAGGGCTGCTGCTCCTGCTCTTCTCCCCCTTCCGCCTCCCTCTCCTGCCGCCACTGCTGCTGCTGACGCTGCCACTGCTCATGCTGCTGCCGATTTCACTGCTGTTGAGTGAACCAGAAGGAGTACTGCTTTCACTGTTTTCAATGCTTGATCCGAAGCCTTCACACGACAATAACGAGGCGTCTACTGGCGAAGCAGGGGTGGGCGGCAGGAGTGCTGACCTGGCAGTTGCTATCGCACTGTTCACTGTAACAGCCAGTTTCAACTCCGTCTCGCTCAGTTTGGACTCTAGCGATGAAACCTTTTCTTCAAGAAGCCTGGTCTCTCTGTCTGACGTCTCCTTTCTCTCTGCAAGCAACGCTTGCAGCTCATTGGCCCGCTCAGCTTCCTGCAATCAGGCAACGACACATGGAACACAGCGCAGTGACACAAGTCAAACTCCAGACACGAACCACATACCACATCCCTCTTTCTCTCCTCCTGCGCCCGTCTCTCAGTGGCAGAGACAGCAGCTCTGAGCCGTGCGGTGTGCAGCTGCCCCTCTCCCCTGAAACTCTTACTCTCCCTACCTCTCCTCTCCCTTCCCCTCCCCTCTGCCTCACCTCTTGCGCCCGCTTCTCAGCAGCAGAGACAGCAGCTCTCGGCCATGCCGTGTGCAGCTGCCCCTCTTCCCCCAACACGCTGTTGAAAAATACTCAATACACTCTGCAAACTCCCTCTCATTCCCCCACCCCTCTCCTGTCTCTCTCACCTCTTGTGCCCGCATCTCCGCGGCAGCAACAGCAGCCCTGAGCCGTGCCGTATGCAGCTGCCCCTCTTCCCTCGAACTTTTACTCTCTTTAACTCTTCGCTCCTTACCTCATCGTCTCTCGACCTTTCCTCTCCTCTCTCTCACCTCTTGCGCCCGCTTCTCAGCAGCCGCAACAGCAGCCCTGAGCCGTGTCGTGTGCAGCAACCCCTCTTCCCGCATCGACTCCTACCTGCTCCTCCAGCCATCTCACCTCCCCCTTGCTCTCCACCACCTCCTCCTGTGCCGCTCTCTGTGACCAACCAGGAACAAAGGGGTGGAAAGGAGAAACAAAGGGGTGGGAAAAGGGAAACAAGTCCTAGGTTGACTCCACCTGCTCCTCCAACCATCTCACCTCCCCCTTGCTCTCCACCACCTCCTCCTGCGCCGCTCTCTGTGTCTCTCAATGACACACACACACGGGAGGAATATACAAGGGGTGGAAAGGGGAAAACAAGAAGGGCTGACTCCTAACTGTGGGCAACCAAGTTGAGTCTGACTTTGTCTGCGCCTGTGATGAGACGATTTTTGAGTCGACTAAAAAATCGTACCAAGTTGAGTCTGACTTTGTCTGCGCCTCCAGCCAGCTCACTGCCCCCTTGCTATCTACCACCTGCTCCTGTGCTGCTCTCTTGCTCCCTGCGCTCGCACACCAAACACAGGGCGCGGAAAGGAACAAGCGCAATTCTGTCGAATAACAACTGTCCCCCGATATGCATTGAGATTGGGAGAACGCTTACCAATTATATAAATTATCAAATGGGAGTGCGAGAACCGCTTACCACTTCAGCTTCCAGTCTGGACGTCACTCGTGCCAGCTCAGCAGCCGCCTGCTGCGGGAGGCTGCCAGCTCAGCATGGCGCTCCGCAAGGTGTTGCTTGAGGGTGGTCTCCCTGTCTCTGAATGCGGCAGCGGAGTGGCGGCTGGTGCGCTGCAGCTGATCCACCCGCTGCTGCAGCAGCCTGTTCTCACTCATTGCGGCTGTTAAGCGTGTATTTAACTGGGAGGGGGAAGGATGGAAGGGGATGAACGGGGGTGAGGAGGGGGTGTCAACAGAGATAACCCCGGACAGTTCTGCCCATGCATGCCCCACGTGTGATTTTTTAGGCGCCTCAAAAATTTAGCCTAGGGTATTTTGAGGCGCCTAAAAAATGAACAGGGGTGAGGAGGGGTGTCAACAGAGATAACCCCGAACAGTTGTGCCCATGCATGCCTCACGTGTGCCCAGTTGACGGCAGCGGGTTATCATTAACTCATGGGTGGTGATTAAGAGGTGATCACGGGAGCGGGGGACCTCCTTCAATTCAACTGCGCTTCCGCAGATACCACTATGCGCAATCACACCTTTGTTCCTCATGTTTCATGGTTGTTTTATGGTTGTCCCAAAGTACCCAGCAGTCAGTCAGTCATTACCTCGTGGTTGGTGATGAAGAGATGGTCGCGCGAGCGATTCACCTCCTTCAACTAGGTGGTGCCCCCTTTGACTAAATCGTTAGCCCGTGATGGGGAGGGAGGCAAGCAATCGCTACCTCGTGGTTGGTGATGAAGAGGTGGTCGCGCGAGTCGATTCACCTCCTTCAGCTGAGCTTCTGCAGATGCCACTAGGTGGTGCCCCCGTTAGCCCGTGATGGGGAGGGAGGCAAGCAATCGCTACCTCGTGGTTGGTGATGAAGAGATGGTCGCGCCGATCGGTTCACCTCCTTCAGCTGAGCTTCCGCTGACGCCACCCGGCGCTCCAAGTCACTCGCCTGCACCACTGCTGCATTGCGCTGCGACTGCATGGGGAAAGAAGAGGGCGAAAGGGCAAAGCAAAAACAAAAATTACTGGAGAGAAGGTGCATGAAGCACAGGTGCCACTCGGCACTCCAAGTCACTCGCCTGCACCACTGCTGCATTGCGCTGTGACTGCATGGGGAAAGAAGAGGGCGCAAGGGCAAAGCAGAAACAAAAATTACTGGAGAGAAGGTGCATGAAGCACAGGTGCCACTCGGCACTCCAAGTCACTCGCCTGCACCACTGCTGCATTGCACTGTGACTGGATGGGACAGGGCGGATAGTGGGGAGAGTGGGAGGAAGAGGGGGACAGGGGGAATGAGAGGAAGGGTAAGGGGAGGATGAGCGGGAGAGGAGGACGAGGAAATGGAGGGTGCACGATTCACAGACGCCACCTAAGGCTCCCAAGTCGCTCATCTGTGCTTGCTAATGCTGCGTCGAATTTTGAGTCGACTCAAAAGGGTGCACGATTCACAGACGCTACCCAGGGCTCCCAAGTCGCTCATACCGTGCTTGCTAATGCTGCATTGCGCTCCGACTGCAGAGGACAGAAGGAATAGTGGGGAGGTGGGGGAGCGAGCACTTACCCTCTGCTCTGCTCTGCTCTGCTCTGTGCTTCGAAGTGAGGACTCAAGGGGTCCTCGACACACGAACGACTCTAGGAGGCCTGCAACATACCTTGATAGCAGCATGCTGGGATAGGTACGTCTGAAGGTCCACCTCCTCTCTTTGCCTCTGCCTCTGCTGCTGCATCGCAACCTCGCTCGCCCTCCTCACCTGTGCCACCGGCTCAATCCCATGTACCACTGTTCGCTAGTAGCATAGACCTTGCCCTCTGTTTGAGACGTCCCAAAAGCAGAGGGCAATGTCTCAGCTACTAGATACTCATATCACGTTCGCTAGTAGCACAGACCTTGCCCTCTGCTCTGTACGGAATACCTTGATAGCAGTATGCTGGGATAGGTACGTCTGAAGGTCCACCTCCTCTCTCTGCCTCTGCCGCTGCATCGCCCCCTCGCTCGCCCTCAGTTGTGCCCCCACCGACCGCAGCCGCCCCTCCACGTCGCTCGCCCGCTCACTCTGCACGCGGTGCGCCGCCCGCAATGATTGCGCCAGCTGGCGCTTCTCCAGCAGCGCCTTGCGCAGGGCGAGTGCGCAGCTGGGGGGGGGGCCAAAAGGGGGAAGGAATGGGGAGAAGGGGGAAACGGGAGAAGGGAAAAAAGGGGGAAAAAAGGGAGAGGGGGGGTTGGGGAAGCGGTGGTGAAGGCAACATGTCACCACTCACCGTATTGGATTGCGGTACGGATTCCCCCTCACCTCCCCCATCCCCCATGCACGCATTCACAAGCACAACCCCCACGCATCACCACTCTCCACCAACTTTTGAGACGTCTCCAAAGTCGACAAGCACAACTCCCCACGCATCACCACTCTCCACCGTGTTGGCCTGGGATCTAAACTCATAGTTAGAAGGGCAGCAGTATTGTAAAGAAACGCTTAACTATGAGTTTAGATGCACACATTCACCAGCACAACCCCCCCGCATCACCACTCTCCACAGTGTTGGCCTGGGCCACACGTTATCTCCTTTCCCCCCTACTCCCCACCACACACTCGCATGCACACATGCACAAACACCGCACGTCACCGCTCACCACCGTGTTGGACTCCAGACACACCACACATTAGCCCCCCTTTCACACACACCCACCCACACACACCGCACATCACCACTCACCACCGTGTTGGACTGGGACACACCACACAGTAGCCCCACCTTCACACACACCCACCCACACACACCGAACATCACCACTCACCACCGTGTTGGACTGGGACACAGAGTCCTGCTGCCTCGTCAGCACGTCCAGTGACGTGGACAGCCCTGTGATCTGATTGGTCAACGCGGACAGCTGACTTGTCACACTGTTGCGCTCCGCCTGCCACCACACGGGCAGGATGGAGGGGGGCGAGGGAGGGGATAAGGTGGAGAGGGGGCATGGGAGGGGCATGGGGGGGGTGTGATAGGTAGAACAAATGAGAGGGGCATGTATGGGCGTGGGTGAGAAAAGAGCTTTAGAGGGTGGAAACGGGGGTGCATTTCAGGGAGCATGGACTTGTGCATAAGTGGGCTATGTGCTGCACTGCTACGTGTGTGTGACAATGCCATGACAGTCCCTACTGCCTGTACAGCCCGCTCAGCTCACCTGCAGCGAGTCGTTGAGTGCCTGCAGGCGAGCTATGTTCTGTGCTGCTACGAGTGATTACACCCACATCACCACATTCTCTCCACTCACATCACCACATTCTCTCCACTCACATCACCACATTCTCTCCACTCACATCACCACATTCTCTCCACTCACATCACCACATTCTCTCCACTCACATCACCACATCCCTCCACAGTCTCACATCACCACATCTCTCTCTTAAAGAGTGGCTTAGCGCACACAGCCCGCTCGTCTCACCTGCAGGCGAGCCACGTTTTTGTGCTGCTGCCACAAGTGATACCCTCACAACACCAATTCTCTCCACACTCTCACATCTCCATGTGGGTTAGCGCACACAGCCCACACAGCTCACCTGCAGCGAGTCGTTGAGTGCCTGCAGACGGGCCACGTTCTGTGCTGCTGCCACGGACGCTAAAGTGCGCACTTCCAGAGCCTGTGAGCATGGCAGCATGGCAGCATGGCAGCATGGCAAAGCAAACCAGCATGGAAGAAAATCAGCATGACAGCATGGCAGGTGCATGGCAAGTGTGGAGTAGAGGGGGATCAGACAGAGAGGAGCACACGAGCGATCATGTGAACGGCAGGGAAATGCATGGCATGGCAGGGCAGGGCGTGAAATGGTATAGTATGGGAGGGCGTGGCATATTATTCCCCACTTGCTCCCTCCTGCAAGCACCTTGCTGAGGTCCCCCAGTCGCTCCTGCAGGTCCTTCCCCCCATACTCCCCACTGGTATCCCGCCTACTGCCCCCACAGTCTCACCTTAGTGAGGTCCCCCCGTCGCCCCTCCAGCCGCCGGCCCGCCTGCACCTCCTGCTGCAGCATGCGGTTCACCCGCCTCGCCCTGCCATTGTCATCCCATAGCCAGCACCCTGGTGAAGCTACAGTCACTCTCACTCACCTTAGTCAGGTCCCCTAGCCGCCCCTCCAACCCTCTTCCCGCCTGCACCTCCTGCTGCAGCATGCGGTTCACCCGCCTCGCCCTGCCCTCCCTCCTCTCCACGAACTCAGATAACACCCGCACCAGCTCCGCCTTTCTCACCGCCACCACTGCTTCCTCCCCCACCTCCACCTCAGCCTTTCTCTGAGACACCTCAGAAGTAGCTTCCCCACCCTCCTTCCCTTTCCCCTCCTTCAGCTCCTCCCCCTCTGTCCCCTTTCCTGTGCTGTTTGCAGGCTTCGGGTCAAGTCTCTCTGCGGCCCTCCGCAATCCCTCCGCTGCCCGCGTCTCCCTCTGCTGCTGGGTTTCTCCTGAGGGCCGCCGCTCGCTGTGCTGCGCTGCTGCATCGGCTATAATCGCACTGCACTGTGACAAAAGGTCCTGAATCTGGGCCTGTATCATGCGTGTGTGTGTGGGAATAAGGGGGAAGGAAGGAGGCATGAAGTGAGACGCCCGCTGCTCGCTCTGATGCAGTGCTGCATCGGCTATAAGTGCGCTGTATCTGGGCCTGAATCTGGGCCTGTAGTGTGTGCGTGTGTATTGTGTGTGTGGAAGAAAAAAAAGGGAAGAGTGGGGTGGTTGCGTGGAATAACAGAGTAGGCGCGGAGTGGTAGTTTTGGAGGGCAAGATGTGTGTGACGGAGGGAAGTGCAATTTCTTTGGTCAGATATGTAGATGTGACTTTTGAGATTCTCAAAAGTCACATCAATAAAACTAGAGGGAAGATGACCGTTTTCTTTGGTCAGAGAGCCCCAAGGCGCGGCTGACTCGATGCACAGATGCCGAATGGAATGGACCAGCCAAAGAATAAGCCACACATGCACAAACCACCCTCACCCCAGAATCACACTCAGTCCTCCATCGCATGCAGCGCACCTCAAGGTCCTTGCCCCCTTCCATCTGCTTTTGAGTCGACTCAAAAGCTGCTTTTGAGTCGACTCAAAAGTAAGCCACACATGTACAAACCACCCTCACCCCAGAATCACACTCAGTCCTCCATCGCATGCAGCACACCTCGAGGTCCTTGCCCCCTTCCATCTCATCAAGCTCCGGGCCGGACATGCTGTGGTCCCATACGTGCCGCTGCCTCAATACACACATGCTAAACGAACCATCTACAGATACACAGCGACCACAGTCAGCCCACCTCGAGGTCCTTGCCCCCGTCCATCTCATCAAACACCGGGTCGGACAGCCCGTACGTGCCACTGACTCGACGCACACATGCCACACATGAGCCAGCCAGCCAGCCAGCCATGAGCCAGGCAGCCATGCACAAACCACACTCAACCCACCCTCAATTCCAGCCCACCTCGAGGTCCTTGCCACTCTCCATCTCGTCAAACACCGGGTCCGACAGCCCGTACGTGCCACTGATCCGCTTCACGAACTCGTCCCACTGCTGCTCCAGCCGCTCGCGCGCTGACGGGGGCGTGGGGACGAGAGGAGGGGCGCACACAGGCAGGGAAGAGGGGCGCACGAGGGGGGAGGAGGTGTGTATATGGTGGGGGAGGCAACCCATACGTGCCGCTGATCCGCTTCACGAACTTGTCCCATTGCTGCTCCAGACGCTCGCGCGCTGATGGGGATGTGGGGACGAAGGGGAAGGATCACAAGAGTGGGGGGAGAGGAGGAGAGGGCGAAGGGAGGAGGGATGAAGGGTGGAGACGGAGAGACAGGGAGGTGAGAGGTGGGCGCTTTGAAAGGCATTACGAATCGAATCCCAACCTTTCACTACCTTCCCATTCTCGCATTCCGAATATCTTTAGCTATCCAACTCACCTTTTTCCCACAACCTTTCCTGCCACACTCTCCTGTCCCTCGTTTCCTCTCCCCCCCCTTCAACTTCCCTTTCCCCAATTATGCCTGCGCTCTTCAACTCAACCCCCCCATACACTCACCTTCCCCGCCTCCAGCGATGGTAGTGGCGACGTTGGTGGTGACAGCAGCACCAACGAGAATCTCTAGTGAGGCAAGCAGAGGGACGGACTCGATTGCCTGGAGAGGGGAGGGGAGGGATGAACTGCTGATTAGTGGTGCTGGTGGTGCTGGTGGTAGTCACGTTGCTGGTGGCGACGTTGGTGGTGACAGCAGCACCAACGAGAATCTCTAGTGAGGCAAGCAGAGGGACGGACTCGATGGCCTGGAGAAGCGGGGAGGAAGGGGAGCGAGAATGGAGGAGGGCTGTTGATGGAAATGGTGCGTGTTTCATCTCACCTGAATGAATTGCGCGTTTCATCTCACCTGAATGAATTGCGCGTTTCATCTCACCTGAATGACACGCACGTTTTATCACACCTGAATGACATGCGCGTTTCATCTCACTCACCTAAGCGACATGCGAGTTTCATCTCACCTGGATGATATGTGCTGTGACCTGCACGCCCACTGCCGCCGTGGCAGCCCCCGCCATGAGCCATCCAGCTGTCTGCAGCTGATTGGCCGAGAGGAGAGGGGTGGTGCAATGGAGCAAGGTGGTAGGTGGAGGGGGAAATAATTTGGAAACGAGAATGAATGAGAAGCTAACTGAGAGATATGCGCCTGCCATGAGCCATCCTGCTGTCTGCAGCTGATTGGCGGAGAGGAGAGGGGTTGAGCAGTGGAGCAAGGCGATGAGGAAGGGGGTTCGGGAGGATGATATGAGTGGACGGGTGAGGTTGGAGGGGGGGGCGGGAGCGGAAGGTGGGAGGGAAAACAACGGCGGAACGAGAATGAGTGAGACGATAACTGTGGGATACGTCTCTGCATTTCCAGCTGTGGGCATCAAATTCAGTGTGTGGCACATACTGTGCTTACACTGCCCTGTGGAAGTAGCCAGTGTGCATATACTCGAAGTGCTTATACTGCCCTGTGCTTACATTGAAGTATTTGGAATCGGCGATGGTGTCAACCACCCGCTTCAGAAAGCTCCGCTTTTGAGGCGCCTCATCATCTCAATACACGCGGTTTTCTGTGCTTACATTGCTGAGTGCTTACATTGCTGAGTGCTTACATCACCATGTGACCACGTGATTACATTGAAGTTTTTGGAGTCAGTGATGGTGTCAACCACCCGCATCAGGAAGATATTGACATGAAGCACCTCAAACCATGCCCCCCTGAGCTAGCATCACCACATGCTTACATTGAAGTACTTGGAATCGGTGATGGTGTCAACCACCCTCTTCAGAAAGCTCCGCTTTTGAGGCGCCTCATCATCTCAATACACGCGGTTTTCTGTGCTTACATTGCTGAGTGCTTACATCACCATGTGACCACATGCTTACATTGAAGTAATTGGAATCGGTGATCGTGTCAACCACCCTCTTCAGAAGGCTGCTTAATTGAAGCACCTCAAACAAAGCCCTGCGCTTGCCGCGCCATGTGCTTACATTGAAGTATTTGGAATCGGTGATCGTGTCAACCACCCGCTTCAGAAAGCTCCTCTTCCAAGCCGCTGCCGCTGCAGCCGAGTCCAGCCCACCCCACGCGGCAGCGTCGCCAGCCGTCGGATCAACCTGATCAACGTCCAGGATCGTGTGATGCGATTGGAACGGAAAATCCCCAGAAGCTGCCCCCCCAGCCGCAGCATTCGAATCTGGCGAGGCAGTTGAGGTGGCAGGCGAGGAAGGGGATTGTGCGGCGGACTGGGCAAAACTGGCGAAGGGAGGCGAGGAGGACGCGAAAGGGGAGGTGGACGAGGAGGGGGAAGGGGAAGGGGAAGAGCCTGGAGAAGCGGGCCGTTCGGACCCACTCTGAGCGTACCCTCTAACGTCTCCTCTCCCATACCCTCTCCCATACCGCCCCTCATATCGCCCCTCGTATCCCCTCTCATGGTTCCGTGCTGCGTTCTGGTGACTCGCTCGCTCAGAGCCGGACCCAGGGGGGTCATGGGACCAGCGGGAGCTGCCGTTGCCGTGTCCGTTGCGAGGGAAGTGCGACCTGATAGCGTGTGACGAGGAGGGGAGGGAATGTGTGAGGTAGGAGCGTGTGAGTCACCTGAAACCGGAGCTGGGATGTGATGGTGAGAATGGAAGCGGGAACAATGGAAAGTAGAAGCAGAGAAGGATGTGGAACAGAGGGGGAAGTGGAAGCAGAGGAGGAAATGGAAGCGGTAGTCTTACTTTCCATTGAACTCGGAGTGAGACGCGTGGCATTTATTACTGCTACGCTTGAACGTCACTGATAGGAGGAATGTGGGAAGTAGGAAACAACAAGGTAACGGACATTTTAGGGGAC
Source organism: Closterium sp. Naga37s-1 (assembly GCA_947471745.1). NCBI lineage: Eukaryota > Viridiplantae > Streptophyta > Zygnematophyceae > Desmidiales > Closteriaceae > Closterium > Closterium sp. Naga37s-1. The sequence goes on along the minus strand of CANJKZ010000920.1, from coordinate 349,212 downwards.
AACCAGGGATTGTATTTTCAGGTAACTGCAGGGGACGATGGGCACGGCGAGGAAAACCTAGCCATTCAATGAGCCTTAAGAACGGCGATTGGAAAAGCCTACATTGCTGGCTTAAAGAAAGCAGAGAGAATTATATTTGGTAGAAGAGGAACTTAAGAATTTTGAATACAGAAACTGTCAGACAAACTGTCAGACAAACTGGGCAACGAAAATCGAAACAGAAGAGCGGGTTAGGACCGTACCGTGTCGCCATTTCGGCTTGGCGGTGAGCACGAGGAGCCGTCGGTGGCTGCTCTTGAGCTGACTGACTCCGCCCTTCCGACACGCGGACGCGCGAATCACGGCGGGAAGAGGCCGAGCGACGCGCCAGCAATGGCGGGGAGGATCCAACGCGACTGATGCCATTTATGACGAATTCAGCTAATGTGTAATCACTTTAAAGAACCGAGAATCAAGTTTGTTAGTGCGAATACGGGGTAGCCGCGCGGAGATTGCTGGAATAGAAAGTGCTAACAGAGAGGGGAAATGCCGGTCAGGAGGGGGTGAAACGTGGTCAGTGCTGGATGACAGGATTCACCGTAAGGGTGAATGCTGAAAACCCGTATATATAAATATATAAGCAACTCAAGTATCAACAATGCTGGTCAGGATAGAGTCAGATGTGGTCAATGCTGGATGACAGGATTCACCGTACAGGCGAATGCTGGAAAAAGAAAACCGTTGCCTAGAATAAGTCTAACGCTGCAGAATTAGATACCGGATGATAAAGAAACTCCACAGCCTTAATGCGAAGCGCAGTCCGTGTGCAAGGATTCAGTGAACTAGACGAGCACTGCCAGTGGAACTATCATCTCGTCCCCTAACTCATCTGTCACTACAAGCTTGACTGAATCCTCATCTCTTTGCTAAAGGTGCTGCTGCGCCGTGAACAGAAGAGAACACGCAACCCCGAAAACAGATCTGCCTGTTCTCCAGGCGTTAAAGCTGCGGTCTACATACTAAAAGGGGGTTTTGGGGGGTAATCTAGGTGCACACCCTTTGGTGCGCGATGACTTGAGAGCGAAGTGTGGTTTTCCCCCAAACACTTGTGCGATGAGTTAGCACAAAGTTGGCGATGTGAAACAATTTCGCGATTGGGTTTTCTTGGGGGAACAAATCCGCGGAAAGGCGGAAATTTCAGCGCCAAACACAAACAACCAAGCGGAAAGCTTTGCGCCCACCCCGCTCCCTCCTTCCGCCTCGATCATTCGTTTCTTCTGGAGAGTCTGCTACCCTGTTTTCAAGTGATAAACCAGGGCCTGTCCCTCGAGGTATGTAGACCGCAGCTTTAACTGCACACAGCCGTCGATGCGGAAATCGTGGACGATAGAGATGCGCTAGAAGAAACCACACATGTGGATGGATCGGTCCAGAAATATGAGTGGGACTCAGCTCAGAGATCTCGCAATCGAGGCCGTCCAACAGGCCTTGCAATAGCACGAACGGCAGGATCGTCAAGAAAGCAGCATCACGATGGTGGAATTTGATTGGTGGGAAGTTGCCTTCGCGCCCCTTTTCAAGTCCACGACCAAACAAGATACCGTGTATTCGTCGGCGGATTGTTCGGTATTGTACAAGCCCACCCACCAACTCATATTAAAAAGTCACGCGTTTTAAAGATACACAAAAACTTCTTCATTATGTCAAGAAGCCTAGCCCTGCTATGTTTTAGACCCTCCTTGAGCCGATGAAATTGGCCCTTTGCTATCGAGGATGAGGAGGTAGTTGTAAAGAAGCCGCATGAAATGGTCAACAGGACCAGGCAAGCAGTAGTAGTAGCAATCTGTGAGCCCATTCAGTTGTCGTAGGTGCCCATCCGGTCGCATCGACAAGGAAAAATCCAGATTCATGAACACACCACCAAATTCCTGCAGGAGGGGGGGGGGGGGCGAGGGAAACAAAAAAAGGGTAACTCACTTCAAAAATATTTCGATAATGTAAAATTTCCCCAAACTACCATGAGGCAGTTTCTGACCAAACATTGAATTCAAACTTGAAAGCAGTGCCAAGAGAGGACACGACATTCTAGGAGCACAAAATTCACTTACGGTACCTGTGAGATCCAACTCACCCGAATCAAATCCCGCACTGCCTCATTCTGCTCCAGTACAAATGCCCATGGACCAGCCCGGGTGGCATTATCGGGTGGCGCTGCCAGCGGCTCCGTGGCATTCTCACAGCCCTCATGGCCGCGCCACGTGGATCGCCAAATCAGCAGCGTGTCAGGTGCCACCTGGCGGAATTTTGTGAGCGTCTGACGAAGCGTCTTGAGATACACCGGGGCTGGCAGGGAAGAAAAAAAGGCGGGGGGAAGGGAGGGAGGGTGGGGGGGGTGGGGGGGGAGGAGTGGTGGGGGGAGACAAATAGTCACGGGAATGGTTGGAGATGAAAGGATTAGTGAAGGATGATGATCGATAAACAGACTTCTGTTTGAAAGCTCACTAGGCTGATAATATCTGTCAGTTGACTTGACAATCACTGTCCAGCACGTTCCACAGTGTCCAGCTACCCCAGGTCCCCCAGGTAGCGCAGGTTAATTGCAACCCCAACCCAACCGCTGTTCCCCCAACCACCGCCCCCCCCGGTAACTGTGTCCCTGTCCTTAACGAAGCAGCACTCACTCGGCCGCCACTCGAAGCCTTTGTTGAGAACCTCGATCGACACGTTCCACTGCCGCAGGTGCCCAGCCACCGCTGGTTGAACGCCCCTCCCCCAACCACTGCGTCCCCCAATCACTATGTCCCCTTCACCACTGCCCTCCCAACCACTGCCAGCCCAGCTGTTAGATTATACTACTCCTTTGTATCCTGCATTGATCCTACGAGGATAGAGATAGGCACCCAAAATATGTTTGGGTGCACAACTAGGGTTAACCCTTGTTGGGGGTTGGAACCCAAACCTTGGCCCAATTATTTGGCCCCCAAGGTTGGGTTGGGAGATTATTGGCCCCCCAATAAGGTTGGCCCAACTTTGGCCAACATTAATGGGACCCCCCAATAATTCCCTAACCCAACTTATTGGTGGGGGGCAATAATGTTGGCTAGGTAACCAGCGCCCCCCCCCTTCCCTGGCTCCAACTATGTATACCCTTGTGATTCCTAATCAAACCATCGGTTCAATTCTAACACCAGCCACTGTGTCCCTGCCCTTGAAGAAGCAGATGACTTTTGAGTCGACTCAAAAGTCACCTTGAAGCAGCAGCACTCACTGGGACGGTGCTCAAAGCCATTGTTGAGAACCACAATGGACACGTTCCACTGCCGCAGGTGCCCCACCTGCCGCTGGTTGAACGCTTCCCCCCCCAGGAGAGTCGGTCCCCAGCCACAGTCCCCCCAACCACTGTTCCCCCAGCCATCTCCCCTTCACCCAGCACTCACTGGGGCGGTGCTCAAAGCCCTTGTTGAGAACCACAATTGACACGTTCCATTTGCGCAGGTGCCCCAGCCACCGCTGGTTGAACGCCCCTCCTCCCGGCGTATCCGGCGTGAGCAGGTTGTTGTGGGCGACACGGAAGGTGAAGCCCCCTGGGACGATGTCGGAGCACACCACGTGGGGGTTGTTGGTGGCACAAGCCGGCTGGTTGTTGGGCGCCGTCCTGCCATTGGGAGGGGGAGAGGAGAACGGGATGGGGATGGGAGATTAGAGAGCAGCAGGGATGAGGGCATTTGGGTCAGGCTCATCAGTTGCAGCACCGCTGGCTGGTTGTTGGCTGTCGAGCTGTGGTGGGGAAGCACATGAGGGCCTTTGAGGATTTTCACTATCACCACCCAAATCCCATCAGCATGCACTCCCAACCCCGACCACCAAAAGGCATTCCCAACTGCCACCGCACAACACACCCTTCCCTCACCAGGCATCAGCGATATCCCCAATCTCCTTCTGAGTGGCGATGTTGGTGACGTGGTTGAGAAACACGTCGTGCAGCGCCAGCTGAGTCGTGTCCCCCACAAACAGCACGCTGCGCCGCCCCATCGGCAGGCATCCCAAACCCCCACTAGCAGGCACCCCAGCCCAGCCCCCACTGCATGGACAGCACCTCCCCCAAGCCTCACCAGGCGTCGGCGATATCCCCAATCTCCTTCTGAGTGGCGATGGTGGTGACATGGTTGAGAAACACGTCGTGCAGCGCCAGCTGAGTCGTGTCCCCCACAAACAGCACGCTGCGCCGCCCCATCGGCAGGCATCCCAAACCCCCACTAGCAGGCACCCCAGCCCAGCCCCCACTGCATGGACAGCACCTCCCCCAAGCCTCACCAGGCGTCGGCGATATCCCCAATCTCCTTCTGAGTGGCGATGGTGGTGACATGGTTGAGAAACACGTCGTGCAGCGCCAGCTGAGTCGTATCCCCCACAAACAGAACATTACGCCGCCCCACCGCCGCACAGAACTTGTGCCGGTTGAACCCCATGAAGGGCGGGCAGAAGCGGCTGGCCTTCCACTGGTACTTGAGCGCCGCCCGCACGTGCCACTCCCGATCGCCCGGATTCTTCCGAAACTTGTCCGCTGCATACCCGTACATGCCCTTGCCACCGGTCCTGACAACGGGGAGATTGCAGGTGTTGGGAATGTGGGGGTTGGGGAGGCAGGGAGGTGGGGCAGGGACACGAGAGGAGAAAAGGAAGGAGAGAGAAGGACGAGGGAGATGGGAAGGGGGCGGAGGAAGAGACGGTTGAACCCCATGAACGGCGGGCGGAAGCGGTTGGCCTTCCACTGGTACTTCAGCTCTGGCCGCATGTGCCACTCCCGGTCGCCCGGATTCTTCCGAAACTTGTCCGCTGCATACCCGTACATGCCCTTACCGCCGGTCCTGTCAGCAGAAAAGGAAAAGGGGTTGGAGGTAGGAGGTTGGGGCGGTGGGGAGGTGGGGACACGAGAGGAGAAACGGAAGGAGGGGAGGATGAGGGAGATGGGATGGGAGGAGGAAGAGACGGTTGAACCCCATGAACGGTGGGCAGAAACAGTTGGCCATCCACTGGTACTTGAGCTCTGGCCGCACATGCCACTCCTGGTCGCCCGGATTCTTATGAAACTTGCCCTTGCCCCCGGTCCTGACGGCGGGAAGCATGAGGGTGTTGGGGGAGTTGGAACTGTCAAGAGAGGACAGGTGGGCTGCGGAGGCCTTGCTGCGAAGAAGTATTTTGAGATGTCCCAAAATGATTCTTATGAAACTTGCCCTTGCCCCCGGTCCTGCCAGCGGGAAGAATGAAGGTGTTGGGGGAGTTGGGGAGGCTGGGAGGTGGGGAGGTGGAGACAAGAGAGGAGAGATGGAAGGAGAGAGTAGGAAGCAGGAAGAGGGAGGACAGGAAGGAATAGTAGGTTGAACCCATGCACAGACATCAACACAAGAGGCATTCAGTTCAGACCTCTAGTGGCACGGCACCAAGAGGCATTCAGTTCAGACCTCTAGTGGCACGGCACTAAGAGGCATTCAGTTCAGACCTCTAGTGGCACGGCACTAAGAGGCATTCAGTTCAGACCTCTAGTGGCACGGCACTAAGAGGCATTCAGTTCAGACCTCTAGTGGCACGGCACTAAGAGGCATTCAGTTCAGACCTCTAGTGGCACGGCACTAAGAGGCATTCAGTTCAGACCTCTAGTGGCACGGCACTAAGAGGCATTCAGTTCAGACCTCTAGTGGCACGGCACTAAGAGGCATTCAGTTCAGACCTCTAGTGGCACGGCACTCACTCGTGGACATGCATTAAGTCGCACGTGCCGTAGTGCGGTGCCTACTTTTGAGGCACCTCAAAAGCAGACATCAACAGAAGAGGCATTCAGTTCAGACCTCTAGTGGCACTCACTCGTGGACATGCATTAAGTCGCACGTGCCGTAGAGCGGCGCGCGCGGGTTAGTGTGGGGGCCGTGAGATCAGGGCAGGGCATGTGCTCTCCACTCATTCACACACTCACTCGTTGACATGCATCAAGTCGCACGTGCCGTAGTGAGGCGCCCGCGGGTTGGTGTGCAGGTCGCGGGACCAGGGCAGCCAGCGGGGCGTGTTGAAGCGCACCCACTTGCCATCCTCCGCCACACACGCCACCTCCTGCTGCGCCTCCCTCCCTCACTCGCTCACTAGCTCACTCACTCACTAGCGCGCAGCTCACTTGTAGGCATGCATGCATGAGATCGCATGTGATGCACCTCAAAGGTCCACCTTTCAGGCACCTCTAAAGAGGCACTCACTCGTTCACATGCATGAGATCACAAGTGCCATAATGTGGTGCGCGTGGGTTGGTGTGGGGGTCGCGGGACCAGGGCAGCCAGCGGGGCGTGTTGAAGCGCACCCACTTGCCATCCTCCGCCACACACGCCACCTCCTGCTGCGCCTCCGCCACTGCTGCTTCGCCCCGAATGCGCGTCCCTGGGATGCACGCCGAGAAGTTGGTGCAGGCTGGAGAGGGTGGAGGAAAGGGAGGGAAGAGGGGTGAAGAGGAGTGACGTGGAGGTAAGAGGGGTGAAGTGGGGAGAAGAGGGGGGTGTGAGGGGGACGTGAAGGGTGCATCGTAACAAGTTGGCTGGCAAATGCAAAGCAACAAGACAGGAGGGGGCAACTCAAGGAGTCACTTACGCTCCAAAACAGGAGCAGCAGTGGCAGGAGTAGCAGCCGCAGCTGCAGCGGCAGTGGCAGTGGCTGTGGCTGCTTCTTTACCCGCTCCCACTCCAACACTTGCACCTTCGCCACCACTGGCAGTGCCAGCAGCAGCAGCAGCAGCAGCAGGAGTGATGGTCATGGCAGCAGTGGCAGAGCCAGCAGCACCAGCATCGGAAGAAGCTGTCGCCTCCTTTTCTGCAGCACCTGCAGCTGTTGTTCCTCCTCCCGCCCCTCCAACCCCTCCTGTTGCTTCACCACTCCCAGGCCCCCCTTCCGAACCACCATCAGCAGCAGACGCAGCCGCAGCAGCACCATCAGCACCAACAGTCCCTGGTCCTGCACCGGCCGCATCTGCCTCTTGAGAGCTCTCCACCCCTCCACGCCCATCTCCACCACTCCCTTCCACTTGCCCCTCACCCAACCCTCCTCCCACTCCCATCCCCCCTCCCACAATCCCTGCTCCCTCAAACCCTTCCGAACCGCCTACCCCCACCATACCTCCTCCTCCATCCTCCCTCCCCCTCTCCTCCTCCTCTATGTCCCCCTTGCTGCGCCACCTCCCTCCTCTGGGTACGTCAGAGAGATCCTCCTCTTCCACCACCACTCCCCCCTCCCCCACCACCCCACTCACCTTCACCGCTGGCACCCCACCAGCAGCAGCAGCACTAGACCCAGAAGCACCGGCAGCACCACCGAAACCAGAACTAGACAAACCGTCGCCACCACCAACACCAGCAGCACCGCCACCACCACCAACACCACCAGCAGCACCAGCAGCACCAGCAGAAGCAGCAGCAGAAGCAGCAGCAGCAGCAGGGAGGGCGGTCAGGGGGGAGTGTTGGTCGAGCAGCAGCAGCAGGTTGTGGAAGAGAGACACCCAGTGGTCGAGCGGGCCGGGCATGCAGTAGTGGTGGCAGTTGATGCTGCCGTCCATGCGCTCGTGATGCCCGTCGGGGCGAAGGGAGGTGGGCGAATCCACGTCCATGTACACTGCCCCGTACTCCTGGGGGGGTGGGGGGGGGGGTGAGCGGGTGAGAGAAGACAGAGGTCAGGACTTAGTAAGGGAGGTGGGCGAGTCCACGTCCATGTACACTGCCCCGTACTCCTGTGTGGTTTGGGGAGGGGGAGGGGGGTTGAGAGAGGGCAGAGGTCAGAAGCGGGGGCACCAACCACAGCAGCACCAGCACCAGCGCCACCTGCAGCAGCAGCAGCAAGGCAGGCAGTGGTGGGGCGGGCCGGGCATGCACGTAAACTAAACTAAAGCACGCCTAGAGCAATCACACACCTTGAGCAGCGGTCTGATGGCAGCGTTCATCTCGGCATGCCGGAGCCACGCGTCGGGAATCTTCCCCTTGGCGGCCAGCAGGGCGGGGCGGGTCCTGAGCGGGCGTGTGAAGTGCTGACAGCTGGGATGGCCGCCCACCGCGCTGCGCCAGATGACAAGCATGTCCGGATACAGGTCCCTCACTGCCTCGAGGGTATCTCGCACTTCCTGTAGCATCAGCTCCTCTGTTTGCATTGCATGGGGAGATAGGGGCAAGGCAAGGGTGACAGGCCATGAGATGACAAGCATGTCCGGGTACAGGTCCCTCACTGCTTCTAGGATATCTCGCACCTCCTGCAGCATCAGCTCCTCTGAAGGAGGAGGGGAAGCGTATGGGCAAGGGAGAAAGGGACTAAGTGGTATGGGCGGGTGAAGTGCTGGCAGCTGGGATGGCCGCCCACCGCACTGAGCCAGATGACAAGCATGTCCGGGTACAGGTCCCTCACAGCTTCTAGCGTGTCCCTCACTTCCTGCAGCATCAGCTCCTCTGAAGAATTTGGATTATAGGGGCAAGGCAAGGGGGACAGGCCATCAGATGACGAGCATGTCTGGGTACAGGTCTCTTAGGGTGTCCAGGGTATCTCGCACCTCCTGCAGTATCAACTCCTTTGAAAGATTTGGGAAATAGGGGCAAGGCAAGGGGGATAGGCCATCAGATGACAAGCATGTCCGGGTACCGGTCTCTTATGGCTTCGAGGGTGTCTTGCACCTCCTGCAGCATCAGCTCCTCTGGAAGATTTGGGAAATCAATAAGGGCAAGGCAAGGGGGACAGGCCATCAGATGACAAGCGTGTCTGGGTATTTTTGAGACGTCTCAAAACACGTGTAATGAGGGTATTTTTGAGACGTCTCAAAAATACCCTCATTACACGTGGCCATCAGTTGACAAGCATGTCCGGGTACCGGTCTCTTACGGCTTCGAGGGTGTCTTGCACCTCCTGCAGCATCAGCTCCTCTGGAGAAGAGAAAAGAAGGACAGGGAGAAACATTAGGACGGATGTTCGTTCGTTGTGCCAGCACGGATAACAAGCATGTGCAGATACAGGTCAGGTCCCTCACTGGTATCTATCCCTAACCTCCTGCATCCAACAACATAGGCCTCAGGAGATACATTCTCACGAAACATCTCATCCTCCTCTGCTGGATGCGGCGACGACGAAGAGAAGAGAACCCACATCCCCAGAGCGCTGCACTGAGACATGTCTGAAACTCGACGACGAGAAGAGAACCCACATCCACAGCGCGCTGCACTGAGACATGTCTGAAACTCGACGACGAAGAGAAGAGAACCCACATCCCCAGCGCGCTGCACTGAGACATGTCTGAAACTCGACGACGAAGAGAAGAGAACCCACATCCCCAGCGCGCTGCACTGAGACATGTCTGAAACTCGACGACGAAGAGAAGAGAACCCACATCCCCACTGTCGCCGAAGGTGGAGGTGCAGGAGAGCACGAGGATGCCGGTCTTCCACTTCTTGAGGCGCTTGAAAGGTTAAAGACCTGCCACGGTAGTCGCAACAGAGAACCCTCCTCCCCCCCATCACCCCCCTCCCTCCCCCCACTCACTGTCACCAAAGGCCGGGGTGCGGGAGAGCACCAGGATGTTGGTTTTCCACTTCTTGAGGCGCTTGAGCCAGCGGTTGTTGAGCCGCGTGGGCCGCCCCGTGTCCGGTGCTGCAAAGGCGTTCAGCACTACCCGCAGATTGAACCCCGCCATCCTCCTCCTCCTCACCACCACACCACCCCCTCCCTCCTTGCTGTTAAGGGGCTGACTCGCACCACTGCCCTCTTTGCTAAGCCCTTGGTTTAGCACATCTCCGCCAACCCCCTGCCTACCGACTGCCCTCCTCTTCCTCCCGGCCCTCGCTGCTCGGCCACCCCCACTTCCCACTCCCCCTTCCTCCCCTTCCTCCTCCACTCTAGTAAACCCCGTTGGCTCTGCTTCTTCGCCCTCCCCACTTTCACTCCTTTCTCTGCTTCCCAGTCCGCCAGCCTCCCCACTCCTCTTGTCCGCCTCCCAGTCGCCAGACCTCACTCTCCCAGCCAGCCCTCTGCCTCGTCCCCAGCCCTTCCTCTGAAACCCACTTCTGAGTCCACCCACACCCGCGTCGCCACTCGCCTGCCTCCCCCTTGCACCCTCCTCTTCACCCCTGTCCTGCCCATCCTCTCCCCCTGTGTCCTCCTCAGATGCATCAGCAGCAGCCCCAAAGCGAGAACGACGACCAGAAACCCCAACACCCATTCCACCACCACCACCGCCAGCACCAGCAGCGGCAGCAGCAGCAGCAGCCGAACCACCAGCAGTGAAGCCACCGACACCAGTAGCACTAGCAGTGGCGGGATCAGAGTCTGGGTCATCAAGAGTTGAGGAGTCAGCAGAAGCAGCAGCAGCAGCAGCAGCGGTGGGGGTGGAGGGGGGAATGAGTGGGACGTCGGTGCAGAGGCGGTGTCCCCTTTCAAAGCAGGCCCCTTCTGTGACGTTGGCCCTGGTGGGTGAGTGGGGAGAGAAAAATGCATGTGACCTTTTGAGCAATGATCCATTCAAACCCAAGATGCTGCTGTGCTGCTGATCCCTTGCCCATACCGCACTGCAAACCCTGAAACCCACGGGTGTACATATGCAATGCAACCCAGACTCACCAGGCAACCCCCAGCACCCCTCATAAAAGCTTAATACTCCCCATAGCCCCGCCAGAACCCACCGGGCATCGCCCAGCTGCCCTGCCCTGTGCTTGGTCTGGGCAGTGATCAAGTGGTTGAGCAGAGCATCATGCCAGTCGAGACTAAACGCATCCCCCACCACCACCACGTTGCGCCCCCTCACACCCACTCCTTCTTGAGGCGCCTCAGGACTGACTTACCAGGCATCGCCCAGCTGCCCTGCCCTGTTCTTAGTCCCCGCAGTGACAAGGTGGTTGACCAGCGCGTCGTGCCAGTCGAGACTAAACGCATCCCCCACCACCACCACGTTGCGCCCCCTCAAAGCACGGCAGAACCCCGCGCGGTCGAACTGCTGGAAGGGGCAACGGAGGGGGCTGGCGGGGCGCCACTGGTACAGCAGCTCCCGCCGCACCCGCCATGCTGCTCTTGCGTTGGGCAACCTCCGTGCCCGCTCCGCTGCTGCCCCAAACACACCGCCCTTCCTGAGATAGGACAGGACAAACAGGGGAGGGTTGGGCAGGTGGGAGGTTGGGAAGGGGGACAGACGGAGCAGGAAGCATTCGTGTTGTTTTGAGGCGGTTTGGAAATCGGCTTATAGTGCAGTGGAATGGGTGGGGAAATGGGCAGCGGTGGGGGCGGGAGGGGTGCCCACTCCGCTGCTGCCCCAAACACACCGCCCTTTCTGAACAGGACAGCGAGACACGAAGGGTTGGGGAGGTGGAACGATACAAGGCACGAGGGATAAATGTAGTGGGAGGGTCAAATGGCGCGACACACACGCCAGCTGGCGCTCAAAGTCCAGCACAGTCACCACCGCATTGTACCACACCATACCAGACCATACCGTACCACACTGGACAACACCGCACCTCTTGGCGAAGAGCAGGTCGCAGGAGCGGTAGTTGGGCTGGCGATCAATACTCAGCGGATTGAGGTCCCACGGCATCCACCTTGGCGTCGAGTTCACCGCCCACAGCCCGTCGCGGGACACGCACGCCAGCATTGGGATGAACCCCTAAAGTGTACCGCTAACCATCGCACTGTACCGCGCTGTACCACACCATACCAGACTACCATACCACACTGGACCACACCGCACTGAACCGCACCTCTTGGCAAAGAGCAGGTCGCAGGAGCGGTAGTTGGGCTGGCGAGCAACAGTCAGCGGGTTGAGGTCCCACGGCATCCACCTTGGCGTCGAGTTCACCGCCCACAGCCCGTCGCGCGACACACACGCCAGCTGGCGCTCAAAGTCCAGGACGCGCTGCCCCGTGACGGGGGTCCCGGGGATGCGCAGGAATGCCACGTTGCGCAGCCGGTGGGTCGACATGCCTTCGTCTTCCTCCTCCTCCTCGTCCATTTGAGCCGACTCCACGCCTGCAATTTGCAAACACAGGAGAAGAGTGGAGAGGGGAGGATTTGAGTCCAGCACGCGCTGCCTTGTCACGGGCGTCCCGAGGATGCGAAGGAACGCCACGTTGCGCAGCCGGTGGGTCGACATGCCGTCTTCTTCCTCCTCCTCCTCGTCCATTTGAGCCGACTCCACACCTGTGGAAGGGGAGCAGAGGGTGAGGCAATGGGCGATGTTTAGTTGGAACTCAGCACTCGCTGCCCCGTCACGGGCGTCCCTGGGATGCGCAGGAATGCCACGTTGCGCAGGCGGTGGGTCGACATGCCGTCTTCCTCTTCCTCCTCCTCGTCGTCCAGTTGAGCCAATTCCACGCCTGCAATTTGCAATCACAGGAGAAGAGTGGGAAGGATTTCAGTCCAGCACGTGTTGCCCCGTGACGGGGGTCCCTGGGATGCGATGGAACGACACGTTGCGCAGCCGGTGGGTCGACATGTTTTCAACTTCACCTTACTCAATCAAGTCCTGACTCACTCAGAAATCCACGCAAGCAAACCCTGATCTGATCAACACCACCTTACTCAAACACTGTTAGTCGACATACTCACCATACTCACTCACACACAGAGCCTGACTGACGCACCTCGTTGGGCAGTCTTCACAGAGTAGTATATCTGAGCCACATCACTCTCTGGCATGCTCTGAACCATGCTATTCAGGCAACTCATACACCGTTCACATTGGGACACTCTGGCTTACTCACCTTACTCACTCAAAACCTTGACTCACTCACCTCGTTGGGCAGTCTTCACAGAGTAGTATATCTGAGCCACATCACTCTCTGGCATGCTCTGAACTGCGCTATCCACCGTTTTAGCACCTGTCTCCCCATCTGCTTCTGCCATTGCCCGCTCTGCCTCCTCCTCTGCTCTCTCAGCCTCGTTGACTGCTTTCTTCCCTTCCATGTCCACCGAATCGAGATTGGCTGAATCGAGATCCTCCTCCCCTGCATCCCGCTTCCCCTTCTTCGTCGCTTTCCTCCCCTTCTTCCCCTTCCGCCCCTTCTTGGATGCGCCACCAAGCTTCTTCTTCTTGGTTCTCGCTGCGTCCTCCTCCTCCTCTTCTGATTCTTCTGCCTCCTCCTCCTCCTCTTCCTCTTCCTCCTCGTCCTCATAGCTTCCTTTTCTCTTCCTCGCTCCTTTCCCAGTTTTTTTCCTAGCAGCACCACGGCCCTTCCTCCCCTTCTTGCTGCTGGATACCTCCTCCTCCTCATCTTCCTCCTCCTCCTCGTCTCCTCCCTCTCCTTCTCCTTCCTCCTCCTCCTCATCTTCCTCATCTTCATCTGCCGCAGCACCTTTGTCCCGCCGCCCTCCCTTCTTCCGCTTAGCCCTCCCTCTGCCCCGTCCCCGATCGCTTTCCTCCTCCTCCTCCTCATCCCCCTCCTCTCCCTCCTCGCTCTCTTCCTCTTCTTCCTCTTCCTCCTCCTCCCCTCCCGCTTCCTCCTCTTCTTCCTCCTCCCCTTCCTCTTCCTCCTCACCTCCTCTCACCCTCCCCCCACCCCTTCCCCCTCTACCAAACCCACCCGTCCCACTTCGGGATCCCAACCCGCCCCTATTCCCACCACCACCAGTCTCCATATCATCCTCACCGTCCATTCCCCATGATCTAGAACCCGTTTTAGGCACACGACTGCTGGAAATCCCAAGCCCACCGCCACCAGCGCGGCTGTCTCCATCCTCCTCCTCATCCTCCCCTGACATACCCATCATCCCACCTCTCCCTCCCCACGTGGCCGCGCCTCCCCCTCCCCACCTGCTTCCGCCTGCCCCAGAACCACCTCCATCAAGTCTACCTCCCCCTGCAGCACCACCACTGCTGCTACCTCCCCACATACCGTCTCTGCTGCTGCTGCTACTGCTGGTGGCAAATCCATTCCGCGACCCACCACTCCCACCAGTTCCCATCATGTCATCCTCATCCTCCCCTCCATCTGCTCCCAACCCGCCCCTGTTGCCCCAGGCGGAAGTTCTGGAAGATTCCCCTGAGTTCAGACCCCCCATCCGACCAGCGCCAGTGGTGCCAGAGGACCTTGGGAATCCCGACTGTAGACCCGTCTCCCCGTCCCCATCCTCGGCATCCAGACCTTCATCCACTGCCCCGAATCCTGCTCCCGAACCTGCTCCCGAACCTGCTCCAAATCCTGCTCCCGAGCCAGCTCTCGAGCCTGTTCCCAAGCCTCCCATGAATCCTCCCCCAGACGACATCTTATTGGTAAAGGAGGGGGTGAGATCCGAGCTGTCATCAGTGGAACCATCAGCCATTGAAGTGGTATCGTCGCCGTACTCAGATGACGCGTCCAGGCCGGTAGGTGAGTCGGATGGAGCTGTGGTTTGCTTCTTCAGGCTGCAGTGCAGGACGGAGAAAAAGACGTGCATTCAGTCGAAGGGAAAGGAAAAAGACGTGCATTCAGTCGAAGGGAAAGGAAAAAGACGTGCATTCAGTCGAAGGGAAAGGAAAAAGACGTGCATTCAGTCGAAGGGAAAGGAAGAAGACGTGCATTCAGTCGAAGGGAAAGGAAGAAGTCGTGCATTCAGTCAAAGGGAAAGGAAGAAGACGTGCATTCAGTCGAAGGGAAAGGAAGAAGACGTGCATTCAGTCAAAGGGAAAGGAAGAAGACGTGCATTCAGTCAAAGGGAAAGGAAGAAGACGTGCATTCAGTCGAAGGGAAAGGAAGAAGACGTGAAGCGGGGAACAGAGAACGGAACTCAGCCCTACCTCAAATTGCAAGTGGTAGAAGGCAAATGCTAATACAGGTTTGAGTTTTGTCACGAGCTCGTGCCTGATGATCCCGCTGTTCCAGATGATCATTCCCAGCAGCCAGATCACCACGAGAGCGATCACCGGCGAGCAGATTGTTCGCCAGCTGTTGCCAGCACCGCCGGGAATGCAGCCCAGATGGTCTCGGGTGCGTACCTGATAATCCCGCTGTTCCAGATTATCAGTCCCAGCAGCCCGATCACCACGAGAGCGATCACACGAGAGCATATCCTTCGCCAGCTGTTGCCAGCACAGCCGGGAATGCAGCCCAGATGGTCTCGGGTGCGTACCTGATAATCCTGCTGTTCCAGATTATCAGTCCCAGCAGCCAGATCACCACGAGAACGACCCTTCTATTCACATACAATCCGCGTGTTTGAGGCACCTAGAAGATAAGCACGAATTCGTACCTGATGATTCCGTTGTTCCATATTATCATTCCCAGCAGCCAGATCACCAAGAGGGCGACCTTTCTATTCACATGCGTGTTTGAGGCACGTAAAACATAGTCACGATACTGTACCTGATGATTCCGCTGTTCCAGATTATCATTCCCAGCAGCCAGATCACCACGAGAGCAACCACAGGCGAACAGATTGTTCGCCAGCTGTTGCCAGCGCCGCCGGGAATCCAGTCTAACATTCCGCCAGTTTTCCTGGAAGCTCCGGGTCGATGCCTGATCGGACGGCGAGGAGGCGACACGCCTCCTATGCGCTTCGTCGGTTCGAGTGCGAAACCCCACATTTTCAGGGATAATGAGCAGTTTGATCGGGATAAGTTAGTCTTTCAGCAACTGAAGTAACGCTGGGTATAATGCATTATCAAATTCCGTTGACTCGGCTGACACTGACACACGGCATCAGCTCGAAATACCCTGGAACACTGTTCACACGTGACGATTCGGGCTCAAAGAGCACCCGCTGTCGTCATCGCGAGCCGACTCGAATGTCGAATTGAGTTTGCTAACTCCTCTTACAAGCGACTGCTCTTGAGAACATCCAATGACTACTACCAAGGCTTTGGATTCGAGACAGATGCGTCGAGCAGATGTGTCAGGTTGTTGTGCCTGCCAGGCAGATGCGCATGGTGCGAGAGGCATCAATGGAGTTCTCAAAGCTGTTTGGTGTACATTGCTGCTTGCTGGCACCTTGGTGTTGCCGAAGGTGAAGCTGGAGATGGTTTGGTTGGACTCCGGCCAGGGTAACGAGTTCGTTCATAGCGCATGTAAATTGTGCATGCAGTGAACCTACCGGAATCGGTTGAATCACAGAAAAGGTTCAACAACCCTTTTACCTATAGAATGCCCCCTTAAAACATATGAGTTGGACTCTTGTTAAGGGAAGGGTGCTAAGGGTGGTGTCACTCTGTGCTAATCATGACATGCCTGGTTATTTTATGGGCTGAAAAAAATACTGCCCCATTTAAGCTCATTTGGGGACTCCACAAATTGATTGTAGATCCCTGAAAGCAATCAAAAATCTCCAAAACAACTAGGCATGGTTGATTTGACGCACAGGATTCGAGACCCTTGTTGAGCTAATCCGCGAGCAATTTACATAGATGTTAATATATTGGTTCAAATGAATATCGGTGAATTGTTACGTATGGCGTGACGCGTTATGTGTTTGCGCACTTGAACATCTGATGGAGCACGTGCGAACGTACATTTTCGAGTCGTACATGTTGTCTAGTTATAAACTGTTAGAAACTAAGGATGAGTGCATTAGCTCAAGAGGGGAGTACAATTACAAGGTCAGGAGAAATGTTGTACCCCCTAAGGCTAAACCCATTACAGCCTAGAACAATATGTTGGGCTGAGAAAAGCAAGGGCCTTGGTGAAGACATCAGCAGTGTTGGCCCGAGTGGCCACGTAAGCAAGACGAAGCTGACCACGCTGCTGCAGCTCTCGCGTGAGGAAGTAACGGAGAGCAATGTGCTTCGTTCTATGCTCCAGTCTCTGGTCCTGACACAAGGCAATCATGGCCTTGTTGTCGACGTACAGAACTGGAGGAGAACGAGGCCGCTCACCCAAGTCGGTTAGCAGGTAGGTCAGCCACCGGAGCTCCTGTGCAGCCATAGCCCCAGCGTAGATCTCGGCCTCACAGCTGGAACTAAGTACAGAGGAAGAGCGAGTGGACCTCCACGAGACAGAACCAGTGCCGAGGCTGAAACTGTACCCCTGTGTCGACCGGTGAGTAGTCTGGTCGTCAGCCCAAGAAGCTTCTGAGTGACCGGTGAGAACAACTGAACCCCGTCCTCCAAGCACGAGCCCCATGCCCGATGTGTTGCACAAGCAACGCAATACCCTATTCACAGCATCCCAGTGCATCTTTCGATGCCTACCGGGAGCCACGTAGCGAGCCAAGAGGCTGAGAGGGTACGCGAGGTCAGGTCGTGTGCACGTCATCAGGTACATGAGGCAACCCACAAGCTCTGGGTACGGACCACTTGGCTCTACGGACTCGTCCGAAGGTGGAGCTGAGAGCGAGTGGCCGGTAGACAGAGGAGTGGGCTGTGGCGAGGACCACATGAAGTCGAAGCGCTGAAGGACCTGCTGCACCATGTGCGACTGAGAGAGGGTGATGGTGCGGCGTGCTCTGTCCCGAATGATCTGCAAGCCAAGGTAACTCCGCAGCTCACCCAGGTCAGTGCAAGTGTGTCTCTCTTGCAGCTCCGCCTTCACCAAGGCCAGAGCCACAGTGTCAGCAGTAGCAAAAACCAAGTCGTCAACGTACACAAGAACGTAGAACGGCGGCAGAGAATTGTCTGTGAGCAGAAACAGCGAAGGGTCAGCAGTCGAGGGAGCGAAACCAAGAGCCGCAAGTCCTTCGTGTGTCGTGCCACTCACGGAGCGC
Organism: Closterium sp. Naga37s-1; assembly: GCA_947471745.1. Classification (NCBI taxonomy): domain Eukaryota; kingdom Viridiplantae; phylum Streptophyta; class Zygnematophyceae; order Desmidiales; family Closteriaceae; genus Closterium; species Closterium sp. Naga37s-1. The sequence goes on along the minus strand of CANJKZ010000920.1, from coordinate 331,572 downwards.
CTGACGCAGACCGTACACTGGCCGCCGAAGGCTCCACTGGGTACCTGCAGGAAACGACCCAGTGAAGCCAGGTGGGCGGCGCAGCCAGATAGCCTCGTGAAGGCTGCCCTGCAAGAAGGCTATCGAGAAGTCGAGGGAGTGCAGCTCGTAGTCACGTAGTGCTGCAACGTGCAGTAACACCCGAAGGCTGGTCATCTTCGGGGTGGGTGAGAAGGTCTGGAAGAAGTCGACCCCCTCACGCTGACTGAAGCCTCATGCAACGTAACGCGCCTTGAAGGCAGGCGGAGAACCCGGTGGCCGTTTCACCCTGAAAATCAACATGTCATCGACTATGTTTGCCTTAGGTGGGGGAACTGCATCGGCGTAGGTCCCTGTGGACTTCCAGGAAGCCATCTCTGAGTCCATAGCTATCTGCCACTGAGAGGAGTACGGACCCGTGATCGCCTCTGCGTAAGAGCGCGGGGTTGGGATTTCTAGTGCATCCGGGTCTCCCTCAGGGCAAAGTAGCGTGGACTCGAGATGAGGTGCAGTGGCCGCTATGCACTCCAACTCAAACTGCCTGTCCTCAAGGACGTCACAGCCAAGGGCAAGATCACCCCCGACGGACGGAGGACAGGAAGAGTAAAAAACAAGACTCGCAGCGTAGTCAAGGCGGCACAGGGCAGCAAAGTCAACAAGCTCAGCGACTAAGGCAGACGCAGGAGGAGACGAAAAAGTAGGGTCAGTCACAACCATGGCTCTGCTACCATGTTAGAAACTAAGGATGAGTGCATCAAGTCAAGAGGGGAGTACAAGTACAAGGTCGACATAAATGTTGTAACCCTTAAGACTAAACCCTCTACAGCCTAGAACAATATAAACATATATGTTTTGACATAAACCCCAACTACTATTTGTCAAAATATTTTACCATGCTGTTTAGGCTGTAGTGGGTAGCCATTCGTACTAGTACTTCTCACTTCTCTTACTCAAACATTTCTTCTTCATTCTGTTCCTAACATTGTTGTCGATCTCTTATCGCGGTAATTGCATTGACGATTACCCCACGTATCTTTGTTCGATAGTGTAGATAGATTTTAGTGTGTTCATCACAGTCCATCCATTTATATGCATGCACATATTGGTCGTAACATGCAACGTGATCTGCAATCTAGTTGCTTACGCTCATGGGCTACGTGTGTTGAACACGATCAATTTCATCACAAACAGACCCATCATTTAGGTATGTAAGTTCTGATAAAATCCATAGGTCGCTAGAGCGCAGCGGAATGCTCTAGGAGTATAACGACGTCCCTACGGCAGGGCAATGGCCACTCAGATGTAGCACTTCTGGCCTGGCACGTGGTGCCACTGCGGCGGTCGACGGAAAGTCGGACACAAGGATGATAATTGTGTGATAATAACAATGCAGTACATTGGGTTATATAGGAAACAGATAGGGCCGACAGTTACCGTAGCGCAACTGTATAACAGTTGCACTGCGACGCTTCGGTTGGCCTGTTGCAGTCGAGATGGCGAGACTGTTCAGCTTCGGCAAGGCCGCGGTAATCCGCCGCGCCCTGCACGGCGGTTTCGCGTACTGTACATGCTGCCCCCTGCCCAATTAGACGCTCCAGCTGCCACGAGGGTCGCAACCACTGTGCGCGGTTGCACCCTTATAGCTCGCCAGGTGGGTCACCATTCTCGATATGGAGACACTCGCTGCTACACTTCAAATATGTCAAAGTATATGCATGTTATATATGTGTAGGCTGTAGTGGGGTAGCCAATATGGGGTACAGCCCCTTTTAGGGTTTCATACTTGTACCCAACTCTCTCATAGTTCATTCATTCATGTCTCTAGATTCTGACATGGTTTCAGAGCAGTAGGTCCGTAGGACCGTTTTTTTTTTCGGGCCCACCTACCGCTATCCCACGACTGTGACTGTGACTGTGCCTGTGACGTGCTGCGCTGCGCGCGCCGTCTGCCTGCTGCCTGCTGTCTGCTGACTGCGCGGTCTGCTGCTGCTTAGAGCGCGCAGACCTGATTCCTGCGCGCGGCCCGGTTTTTTGCCCCGCGCGTCGCCCAAGCTGCCCGAGTCGCGCCTCGGCAGCCCGCGCGCGGCTCGCTGCTGCTCCGCGCGCCGCGTCTGCAGCCCGCGCTGCTTGCTGCGGCCCCGCGCGTCGCGTCCGCTGCCCGCGCGTCGCGCTGCAGCCCCGCGAATCGCGTTCACTGCCCGCGCGTCGCGCTGCAGCCCCGCGCGCCGCGGCTGCCGTCCTCGCGCAGCCCGCTGTGGCTTCGCGCACCGCGCCCGCAGCTCGCGTAGCCCGCTGCAGCACCGCGCGCCACGCCTGCCCCTGTTCGACGCGCCCCCCCTTTGGACGCCGACCCTGCCTGACTGCCGCCGTCGCTTCTGCAGCAGCTGCCGCGGAGCGCCCTGCCACGGTCGCGGCCCCGCCCTGCAGAAGCTGCCGCGGAGCCTCCTGCTGCTGTCGCGGCCCCACCCTGCAGCAGTCCTCGCGGCCCCGCCCTGCAGCAGTCCTCGCGGCCCCGCCCTGCAGCGGTCACGGCCCCGCCCTGCAGCAGCTGTCGCGGACGTGCTCTACCGCCGACGCGGCTCTGCTCTGGCGCAGCTGTCGCGGCCCCGCCGTCGCCGCCGTCGTGCGCCTACCCGGCCGCCGCCCACCGAGCGCCGGCCCTGCTTGCCCGGCGAGCGCCTGCCCTTCCCGCCACTGGTGAGCACCTACCTTGTTCGCGCGCTGCCGCGTCATCTGCCTGCCTGTCTGCCTGCCTGCCTGCCTGCCGCACCTGCCCTGCCCGCAATGTTACTGCTGCTAGGCTGCTGCTGCTGCTACTGCTGCCACTTCTGCTACTGCTGCCACTTCTGCTACTTCTGCCACTTCTGCTACTGCTGCTACTGGCGGTGGCCAGATGCAGCTCCAGCGACGTCCACGCGAGTCTCTCCCGCCCCAGCAGCTTCGTGAGTGGTACGCTAGTTGGGGTTGTAGCGGTAGCCGTCGTAGCTGTCGCCCTGGAGATGGTCAGTTGGGAGCGTCTGGCAGTGGCCAGCTGCAGCTGCAGCGGCGTCCACGCGAGACACTTACATCCCATCAGCTTCACGAGTGGTACGCTCAGAGTAGAGGGTCTCGGAGTACCGTTCGCTGCCCGTACGTCATTCGCACAGGTGATCGGGCTGGTCAGGCTTGCAGGACACTTGGTCACACACAGTCCCGCTGCTTCGCCCGTCTGAGCGACGCCTGGCGTACCGAGTTTGGCGACGAGGCTGAGCTCCCCACCTGGCTGGAGCTGCTTGGGCAGAGGGTAGATATCTTTGCTCTTGACTATGATGCTATTCTCACTGCCATGTATTCATTGCCTACTAGTGCTGACCGTGCCTGTTACCTGTGCGTACCGCCTGACCCAGGTATAGAGCCTGCTGCTCTAGGTGCTGGTGAGGCTGCTGCTCTAGGTGCTAGTGCGTCTCCTGCTCTAGGTGCTGGTAAGGCTTCTGCTCCAGGTGCTGGTGAGTCTGCTCTCTCTGGTACTACGACTGCTGAGGCCTTGTACACCTTCACACTTGACTCAGGTGCTTCTCGCTCCTTCTTTCGCGACAGCACCACCCTCACGCCGCTCCGTCGGCCGGTTGCAGTCTCCCTGGCAGACCCCTCTGGGGGTCCAGTCCTTGCGCACTCCTCCACGGTCCTGCCGTGTCCGGCGGTCCCGTCTGGCTCCCTGTTAGGTCTTCACCTCCCCTCGTTCTCTACGAACTTGGTGAGTGGTGCTGACCTCCAGGACCAGTGGGTTGACCAGTTCACTCCTGGAGGTCAGCGCGTGACCCACTGTACGTGCTCCCGGACGGGCCGGCACCTGGCCACGTTTACCCGTGCGCCTGGCTCGAGTCTGTACACACTGACTACTATGTCCCCTCAGGTCGCTGCGTCTGCGTCTATGTCAGGTCAGCTAGCGGCCCCCTGCTCGTGTCGCGCTTTGTCGCACCAGACCCTCCTTTGGCACCACCGCCTTGGTCACCCCTCGGTGCAGCGCCTTCGTAGCATGCACCGCCGTTTCCTTGTCTCTGGACTTCCAGAGACTCTGCCTCCTCTACCACCCTCGCCTGCTCCTCCCTGTCTTCCCTATGTCGAGGGGCGGCAGTGCGCCGCTCCTCACTCCTCCTCGTTTCCCCCGACGACTGCTCCCCTGCAGACCCTGCACATGGACGTGTGGGGCCCAACCCGCGTCCGTGGGCAGGACCGCGAGCGGTACTTCCTGCTAGTTGTTGACGACTACTCGCGTTACACCACGGTCTTCCCCTTGTGCACCAATGGTGAGGTCCCTGATGTTTTGATCCCTTGGATCCGCGCTGCCCGTCTCCAGCTCCGCGAGCGGTTCGGGACGGAGTTTCCCGTCCTGCGTCCTGCGCATCAGCTCAACCTCTGGCCCCGTGTCTCCTTGCCGGAGACCTCGCCCACACTGCGGTGGACGGGGGAGGTTGGCGATGCGTCGGTATTCCGGGTCTGGGGTTCTCGTGCCTTTGTCCGCGATACCACCGCGGACAAGCTCTCCGCCCGCGCTGTTCCCTGTGTCTTCCTTGGCTTTGTCCCTGACGCGCCTGGTTGGCAGTTTTACCACCCCACCTCGCGCCGTGTCTTCCCCTCTCAGGACGTCACGTTCGACGAGTCGGTTCCCTTTTACCGTCTCTTCCCCTACCGCACTGCCCCTCTTCCCCCCCCGCCGCTCTTCCTCGCTCCAGGTGCTCCCCAGGTAGACCCCCTCCCCGCTCCCGGTCCTGCTCCTTTAGGTGTGTCTCAGGTAGACCCTCCTCCCTTGTCTGCGCCGGTTGAGGTCACTGGTGACTCAGGTCCTGCTGGGGGTGGTCCTGCTCGGGGTGCTGCTTCTGGGGGTGCTGAGCCTGGGCGTGAGGAGTCTGGGGGTGCTGAGCCTGGGGGTACTGAGTCTGGGGGTGCTGCACCTGGGGGCGCTGAGGCGTCTGGTGAGCAGTCTCCCTGGAGCGGCCGTCTCCGTAGTCGCTTCGCTGGTGCCTCGCCGCTGCACTCTCGTCGTCGTCTCCCTCTCTCCCCACAGCAGCTGCGTGAGTGGTACGTTAGCCGTCAGGGTCGAGCTGCTGGAGCTGGGGGCCCTGCTGCGGGAGGTGCTGGTGTTAGAGGCACTGGAGCCAGCGCTGTCCCTCTCTCCCCACAGCAGTTGCGTGAGTGGTACGTTAGCCGTCAGGGTCGCGCTGCTGGAGCTAGGGGCCCTGCTGCTGGAGGCGCTGGAGCTGGTGACTCTACTACTGGTGTTGTTTCTACTAGAGTTCCTGGAGCAGCTGGTCCCGGAGGTGCTCGTACTGGAGGTACTGGAGCTGCTGGGACTGGAGGTCCTGCTGGACCTGGAGGTGCTGCTGTCGACTCTGAGGTTGGGGGCCCTGGAGCTGGAGGTGCCGGCTCTGGGGGTCCTACTGCTGGTGGCGCTGGAGCTGGAGGTTCTGGAGCTGCTGCGGGTGCTGGCGCTGGAGGTTCTGGAGCTGTTGGAGGTGCTGGCGCTGGTGGCGCTGGAGCTGGAGGTTCTGGAGCTGCTGCGGGTGCTGGCGCTGGAGGTTCTGGAGCTGCTGCGGGTGCTGGCGCTGGAGGTTCTGGAGCTGTTGGAGGTGCTGGCGCTGGTGGCGCTGGAGCTGGAGGTTCTGGAGCTGCTGCGGGTGCTGGCGCTGGAGGTTCTGCAGCTGTTGGAGGTGCTGGCGCTGGTGGCGCTGGAGCTGGAGGTTCTGGAGCTGCTGCGGGTGCTGGCGCTGGAGGTTCTGCAGCTGTTGGAGGTGCTGGCGCTGGTGGCGCTGGCGCTGGAGGTTCTGGAGCTGCTGCGGGTGCTAGCGCTGGAGGTTCTGGAGCTGCAGGAGGTGCTGGAGCTACTGTTCTTCGCTCCGCCGTCACCTTCGTCTCTGCCACCGCCTGGTTCCGTGCTTCGCCAGGTTCTGAGCCTCCCGTCTTCTACTGGTCTTCCGTTACAGCCTGGCTCACCGCTGCCTGCTCCTGCTCCTTACACTGAGCTGACAGGCGGTCTTGCTGAGCGTCGTGAGCCTGCGTCTCGTCCTGTCTCGCCTGTTCGCACTGTCCGCACTGGTCGTACTGGTCGTCGTGTTCCTCGTGAGCGTCCGCCGGCTGTCCCCGGCACACACCTCATGACTGGTCTTGTGACCCCTTGCTCTCCCCCACTTTGCCTATGGGGGTGTGTCAAAGTATATGCATGTTATATATGTGTAGGCTGTAGTGGGGTAGACAATATGGGGTACAGCCCCTTTTAGGGTTTCATACTTGTACCCAACTCTCTCATAGTTCATTCATTCCTGTCTCTAGATTCTGACACATGCTGCCCCCTGCCCAATTAGACGCTCCAGCTGCCACGAGGGTCGCAACCACTGTGCGCGGTTGCACCCTTATAGCTCGCCAGGTGGGTCACCATTCTCGATATGGAGACACTCGCTGCTACACTTCAAATAGTGCAGTACATATAAATATTCCGTATAATCATACCGTAACACGTTCTAGTATATGTACTTGGGTATGTTGACATTGCACGAATCATCGTGCGGATCACAATATGTACACCATATATGATACAAATGAGCATATAGACAATACATAATAGATATATATATATATATATATATATATATATATATATATATATATATATATATATATATATATATATATATATATATATATATATATATATATATATCTGCCATTGTTACTGTTGATGCTTACTGGGCACATGTTTAATGGACAATGCTTATTAGAAACACATTTGATTCATAATTTTGGGATTATACCTATTGAACAAACTTTTCAAACGAGACATGTATGGCTGCTTCCGTTGACCTGCCACACCACTTCCTGTGTTGAAATGTTTTACAGGAAAAAGAAGTGCGAAAGTTTGCGACACTGTAGCCTCTCGCTCCACACGACCCGTCGATTCTCCTTTCTTTCCCGGTTGTTTGTGATAACCTGTAATCTGCCCAAACAGAAGCTTATCTGTCAATCCGACGACAGTTTGTGCGTGTTCCACGATGCCAGCGCAGCAGAAGCTGAGCGAATCAATGTAGGCGAACTTGTGCGGGAAGAGAGGGCGCAGCGCATGCGCGCACATTTACACGCGCACATGCGGGATCCACGCGAGAGCACGCTCTTGCTGACATGGAACCGCGCGGACGGGGGAAAAGATGAGCAGAGGAGAGTAACCGCCATAATATCTTCGCCGGATCGCCTAACAGCTTTCGCGAGGTCGTGATGACGTGTCCACAGATTCGCAACGTGCAGTACACATTTCGTACACCTTCGCATGCTTATCTCCCTCTCCTCCCATCCTTGAACTGACCCCCAAAACATATTTTTTTTCACCGTAGTCTTTGCTGTCACATCGAATTCAACACACCTGAGGGCAAATATCGTTGAGCAGAAATTGGCTGTCGCCGGAACCGAAGGCTCTACTATTTTCTGTGGAACTGAGTAAAACAAGGACACATTAATATAGGCCAAATGACATCAACCGGAAAAGCAGCCGGAGCGCCAGTCACTGCAGGAATCTCTAATGCTGCGTCAGAAGTTGTCTGTGTCACCTCAGGGAACACGGGTGAGATTTCAGTCACCATGGATAGTCCACCTGCGCCTTCGCTCCCGCAAGCAGCCGCCGGTACTAGTATAGCCATTCCTCCCCCTAGTGTCACGTCCTGTACAGTCACAAACCCGCTCGCTGCGGCGATCCCGGCGCGCAGTGTGACGCAATCCACGTCTCCGGAGCGCAAGTACCAGCGCGCATTGGAGAGCGCGTCATTAGAGAGCGCGCACAAGCGCGCCAGCTCCGTCCGCTTCGCCGACGACGATGACGTGGAGCCGGGCGGAAGCGGAGATGCCGGCGGGGGCGGGGAAAGCGGCGGAGGCGGTGGAGGAGGAAGAGGCGGCGGAAGAGACGGCGGAAGAGGCGGCGGGTCGAGGGAGGCTAACGAACAAACGTTGGCGGATGACGCGGCATCGTCTGATGGAATATCGCTCGAGTCGATGAGCCGCGCGGGGAGTCAGCGGGAGCGCGAGGAGTGGCAGCTGGACTACAGCCAGTTCGAGGCGGCGCGGCGCGACCTCGACGACGGCCATGGCCGGCTGCGAATGCTCAGACGGCGTGAGTTGCGCTGCTGCGAGCTGATGCTTGCTCTCGGGGACCCGACATTTGAATGTCCCACTCCATTTTCGTTTGTTTGTTTGTTTGTTTGTTTGTTTGTTTGTTTGTTTGAGTCAAAGCGGTGCACACCCTTTTTTTAAGGCGCCTTCGCGCCGCGGATTGCCGCATCAGATTTCATCCATCCTGCTGCTTGCGCATCAAGCCCATGCTCGCATCTTCTTCCTCCCCACGTCCGCGCCACATCCGCTTCCTTTTTCCCCGCTCCCGTTTCCCCCGATTCTCATTTTTCCGCACACGCGCGCTTTCACGCACGCGTGCGCTGCAGTGGCGGGGCGGAACCCCGTGGACGGATACTACCGGCAGCAGAACGAGACGATTGACGGATTCAGTGAGATGGGTAGTAGTACCCACACGTGAGCGTTTCCTGCCTTTTGCCGCGTCCATTTCCCCCCCGTTTCTCCCTGTTCTCGCGCGCTGCAGTGGCGGGGCGGAACCCCGTGGACGGATACTACCGGCAGCAGAACGAGATGATTGACGGATTCAGTGAGATGGACGCGCTCAGTGAGCAGCTGCTGCCGCCCACTCCCAGTGTACGTTCACCTGCTCAGAAAGCCCTGCACCGCTGTGCACCCCGATGCACCCGTGTGCACCCATTGTCACCGCTGTGCACCGGTTTATCTGTACCAACTGACGCACTCAGCGTCGCTCTGTTTATCCTCTTCATGCCTCTGTGTCTGTCCCTGTCCTCCCCGGTGGCAGGAGGTGAGGGAGGCTCGGCAACTCCAGCGGCACGAGATCATGGCCGTGCAGGTGGGTTGGGTTGGGTTAAATCCGGTTGTGTTGGGTTCGGTGGGGTTGGGTTTGATCCGAAGGTTGCGTAATGCACGGCTTGCTCGTGAGTCCATCCAGCATCTGCTCTCTCCATCAACCCCTGCTCCCCCTCCCCCAGCTCAGATATATTCGAGACGTCTTAAACATTGAGCCCAACCCACGCCTGCTCTGCTCTGCTCTGCCCGATTAACCCCTGCCCATCCCAATCAACCCCTTCTCCTCCTCCCCTAGCTCAGATATCCAAAGACGCCAATGCGTGCTTAACCGGTCTGCTGTGCTCCTCACATCATACTCCACCCCACTGCATCCCGCCCCACCTCACTTCACCGCACCCCACACCCACGCAGATATCCAACGGCGCCAACGTGTGTCTGTTCATTGTCAAGATCATCGCATCAATCGTCAGCGGCAGCCTCGCCATCCTGGCATCGACTCTCGACTCGCTGCTCACCCTCCCCCAACTCCCCCTCCATGCAAACCCCACCCCCTGCAGGTATCCAACGGCGCCAACGTGTGTCTCTTCATAGTGAAGATCATCGCTTCAATCGTCAGCGGCAGTCTCGCTATTCTCGCATCGACGCTCGACTCGCTGTTGGACCTGCTGTGCGGGTTCATCCTCTGGTACACGGCGCGCACCATGCGCCGCACCAACCCCTACAAGTACCCCATTGGGAAGAGGCGCATGCAGCCCCTGGTGAGTGTTCCATTACCACCGCACTGCACCGCACTTGACTGCTTTGTGCTGCAGTGGATCGCTGCTGGACCTGCTGTGTGGGTTGGTTCATCCTCTGGTATACGGCCCGCACCATTAGCACCATGCAGCCATTGGTACGTTTTCCATTAGCACCATGCAGCCATTGGTACGTTTTCCATTAGCACCATGCAGCCATTGGTACGTTTTCCATTAGCACCATGCAGCCATTGGTACGTTTTCCATTAGCACCATGCAGCCATTGGTACGTTTTCCATTAGCACCATGCAGCCATTGGTACGTTTTCCATTAGCACCATGCAGCCATTGGTACGTTTTCCATTAGCACCATGCAGCCATTGGTACGTTTTCCATTAGCACCATGCAGCCATTGGTACGTTTTCCATTAGCACCATGCAGCCATTGGTACGTTTTCCATTAGCACCATGCAGCCATTGGTACGTTTTCCATTAGCACCATGCAGCCATTGGTACGTTTTCCATTAGCACCATGCAGCCGCTGGTGAGTGTTTGTGCAGGGAAGACTGTCCCTCAGCCTCTCCACCACCCAGCTCCCTGTATCATTGTTGTCATGCGCCCATCCATCCATGCGCCCATCCATCCATGCATTTCCCCCTGCTTTCCTCTCCCATCCCTCCCTCCCCCTACCCCCACCCCCCCCCTTCCATCCTCAGGGCATCATAGTGTTTGCGTGCATCATGGCGTCTCTCGGATTCCAGATCCTTCTAGAAGCAGTGCGCAAGCTCACAGACTCGGTGAGTTGCAGGCTCGGTCACTCAGTCGCAAGCCCGGTGAGACTCAGGCTCGTTGAGTCTCAGGCTCGGTGAGTATGTAGCAAGTATGGAGAGGTGGGGCGCGTATGTGGGCATCAAAGGCTTCAAAGTTCTGTCCTCTCTCTATGATACCATGATATCATGATATCATGGGCCTTAATGGGCCTTAATGGGCCTTAATGGGCCTTAATGGGCCATTAAGTAGGTATCTTGTGCCACGTGCCCCTGCTTGCTGCCTGCCCCATGTCCTTTTCCCCCAACCACCCCCCCCGTTCCCCCCTTCAGAGCCACTCAGCATATATGTGGGGCGTGTATGTGGGCATCATGGGGCTTTAAGGTTTTGCCACATGCACCATGTTTTTTCCTGCGGCCGCGTGTATACACACCCCCCACTCCCCTTCAGAGCCACTCAGCGGGCCTAGGCGAGAAGTGGGGAGTGTATGTGGGCATCATGGGGCTCGTCATTCTCACCAAGCTCATTCTCTTCCTCTACTGCCGCCTCTTCTCCGACGATATCGTTCAAGCCTACGCCCTTGTGAGTGGGCCCACCCCCATGTTGCTTGCATTGCACTCCATGTGTTGCTAGTTTCTAAGCGTCTCAAAGCTCATTCTCACCAAGCTCATCCTCTTCCTCTACTGCCGCCTCTTCTCTGACGATATCGTGCAGGCCTATGCTCTCGTGAGCTCCATGTTCCACCCCATCTTAAAAAGAATCTTGAAAGATATAGAGAAAATTACTCCCTTCCCCCCCCCCCGAGTTCAACATTCCACTCCATGAGTTTTTTTTCCGCATTCGACGTAACACATTACGAGATTCCTCTGCTCTTTGTACCAACACGTGCAGCAACACGAGCTATATATGTGACACTTATTTCATGTTGCTGACCCCATGCACCCACCTTCTCACCCACCCACCTGGATCACATGATGGATGTGGTAACCAACACCGTGGGCCTTGCAGCAGCGGGAGCAGCAGCAGTAACCCATAATCTACACACCCATACCCCACCCCATGCACCCACCAGGATCACATGATGGATGTGGTAACCAACACCGTGGGCCTCACAGCAGCAGTGCTGGCGGGGGAGTACGCCTGGTGGATCGACCCTGTCGGTGCCATCTTTGTGAGTATCGCTCTTTTACTCTACTGTACTCGTATCGTATCGTATCGTATCGTATCTCCCCAAATCATTGCTTTTGCAGCGCCTCAAAAGTCGCCTCGCAGCAGCAGTGCTGGCGGGAGAATACGCCTGGTGGATCGACCCCGTTGGTGCCAAATTCCTTGCTCTTGAGGAGCCTCAAGATTGGTCCTCGCAGCAGCAGTGCTGGCGTGGTCAACACACAGCTCACCATCCTCCTGTCCCCTTCCCTTCTCCCTCTCTCACCTCCCCCTCCACCAGCTTGCCCTCTACACCATGGTCAACTGAGGCATCACCGTGCGGGAGAACGTGCGCTCCTTGACTGTTGATGCTACTCAAAGTGTCACTCACCCCCCACCTCCCCCTTTTTGCGCCTCCCCCTCCCCCCACACCACCTCTTCCCCCCAGCTCGCCCTCTACACCATGTTCAACTGGGGCAACACCGTGCGCGAGAACGTGCGCTCTTTAACAGGACGAACGGCGCCGCCCGCCTTCCTGCAGAAGCTGACGTACCTGTGCTGGAACCACCACCGGGCGATCCTGGCCATTGACACCGTGCGGGCGTACACGTTCGGAGCTTCATATTTCACTGAAGTGGATGTCGTGTTGCCTGAAGACATGCCGCTTAAGGTACGCCACTGAAACTAGTTAGACGGCTTTTCAAGGTAATGCTGCAGAATAATTAAGACTCTTATTTTCCCTGACGTACTTACTGCGATTTATACCCCAAATGATGATACTGTATGGATGGCACATCTCCTGTCGTTTTTTGTCTGTTTGTCCGATTTTCTTTTTCTATGCCACATTTTGATTTGACTTCCATTGTCCTGTTTTCAGGAGGCACATGATATTGGCGAGGCGCTTCAGAACAAGCTGGAGAGGCTGCCCGAGATAGAGAGAGCGTTTGTTCACTTGGATTACGAGGTGTCGCATCGGCCTGAGCACCACCACCATCTCTCCACGTTTGATGTTGGGAATGGAGTGTCTCCCAGTAGCTTTCCTAATGACCCAAGGTCTCCATGACCGGGCCAGTTAGTCTTCACCCCTCTATAATTTGTTGCAACAAGCGGCAAAGCCGCACTCATATTCAGACATGTCTTGCTCGGTTTGTGCATTTTCCTGTAAATGTATTATTGATTAAAATATGGAGCAGAATCTAACAGTATAATGGTTAGCAAATTTAGACGTACACGTAATCTTCACTATCCAAACGGGTTGGCGTAGCGGAGATATGCGTTCGGCAACTTCAAGATCTCCCCCTTCCTCGCCTTCAGCCCTTCGTCCCCACCCCCTTCTTCCCCCTCTCGAAGCAAGCCAATTCGAGACTATTCAATCCAGCCCAGGCATTTTACCTGAGATCCTCGTGAATTGTTACTGGTCCGAATCAGTCGCCATGGCGTCCCTAGACCCGTTTTTCCACCTGACCAGCCTTCCCTACGCCGTTCTTCGCCCGCCGAAGCTCCGCCTAAGGCTCCCAACTTTCTCCTTCCCGGATCCTATGGTCGTCTACTGCTTCGTAATCTTCAGCTATTTCCTCGTCGTTTCCGGGATCGTCTTCGACATGATTGTCGAGCCTCCCGGCATCGGCGGCCATCAGGATGAAGCGACGGGAAAATTCGTTCCCGAGGTTATTATGGCGGGAAGACTTAACCAGCAGTACATTATTGAAGGCCTCTCGTCGGGATTTATGCTCGTGCTTGGAGGCCTTGGGATTGTCCTGATCGACTGGGCTTGCGACAAGCTGCAAACGAAGAACATGCGGCTGGTGTATCTGGGAACTGGGCTGTCCATGGTGGTTATTAGCTACACGATGAGTATGGTGTTCCTGCGGATCAAGATGCCTGGCTACCTCCACTAGGTCTTGCATCCTGTTTAGGATGGATTTGGGTTACTACGTCTGCTCCTAGTGGTGGCTGAAGCAGCACAAAGTGGGTTTTCGTTATTTCGGCTTTTGCACTTATCTTGCTTTCTGAGTCGCCACTGATCATTGTGCACATTGCAGGAAGATTGCAATTATAATAGCGGAGCATTTTCTTATACGGTACCAAATAATCAAGCAGGTTTACTTCAGCCATCATACGGTAGAATGGAAGAGCATAATGCCAACTGAGCTGATTTGGTGCGTGTACATGGGGATGAGAAGAACCATCAGTATTGACATTATACAAGGAGCCAGCCAGCCTAAATACATGAACATCATTCATTGTCAGGATGCATAGGATAGCATACATTTACTGACACCAACCTTCCCCAAGTTGCAGCATGGAGAAAGCACTAGTTGCTCATTCACCATAGTAGTCAAAATTCAAGATGCAGTGAGCCAATCATTGAGGTCAGGAAGTCGGCGATCCGACTTAGCATCCCTGCCTCCTGCACTGTGCGGCGCCACGTGGAATCCATTCACTGCGCGCTCAGCAGCATGCTCCGATACAGTAGCCTCTGGTGGTTGTGACCTCAGTCCGACCCCCTGGCCCGCTGCTGCATTACCACCACCTCCATAAAAACCGTTTCCACCAGCGAACGCACTCCCTTTGTTAGGACCAAGTGCATTACCTTCGCCAGTCATGCCCCCCCCATGACGCATGTTACCTCCGCCAGGGAAATTAACCCCACTGCAAGGAGTGCTTGCTCCGAGAGGAGTGTTCCCTCCGCTCTCTGTTTCTGAGAGCTCACAAGCTGGCATTTCCAAGTCCAGCAGTACTCTCCGCTTCGGTGCCACGCTGGCACATGATGCTGCATTGGCCATTGCTGAGTTGGCGAGAGGTAGCGCAGGGTTGGTATGTGATGAGTTCGGCCACGTTGGGTTGTTTGACGACTTCACAGCATTTTGTGCTGCTTCCATCATCCCGTTCCTGTGACCAGGTGTTGGATGCCAGGTGCCAATGGTGCCATTGGTAGCAGTGGGAGCAGCTGCTGGGGCTTCAGAAGCACCATTCTGAGAGGTCCTCTCTGCTGCCGGGCCGACCACCTCCTTCCGCCCATTCGCCTCGCAATGCCTTCTCAACACGCTCAGCACAGTACCATTCAACCTGCCTGGGATATGCAGGCCCTGACCCAAACCACTGGCCGCCTTTCCCTTAGACGCGTCCACTGCTGATCCAAGGATCTGGGGGATACCATTAGCCTCCCGCTTCCTCTTTTCAGCCTCAAGCACCACATGACCCAGTTGCTGCATCCCACCCAAAGCTTGGCTGGATCTATGCACCTCTTGCAGTTGCTGCTGCTGCTGCTGACGCTGCTGTTGCTGCTGTTGCTGTTGCTGTTGCTGCTGCTGGAAGAGCTGCCGGCCTTGCCACGGTTGCTGCGGTTGCTGCTGCTGCCAGTGATGCGGGAGCTGCTGCTGCTGCAGGCTGTTGGGCCCTGAGCTGAAAGGAGGCACGGCGGCAGCAGCAGCGGGCAGCGTGGCACCATTCGACGGGAGTGTGACGGGCCGTGGAAGCTTAAACACCTCCCATGAGAATCCAGACGCAGCGACGTTGTGTGCAAAGGACTGGTAGTCCTTGCTCTGAGATGCAGCCTTCGCCCCACCTGATTCGCCCCTGACTGCCGCTACTGCTCCTTGCTGCTCTGGTGGAGGACCCAAGGCAGCAGCAGCAGCACCGTCATCGTTTCTGAGATTCTCAGCACCACCCGTGGCTGCTTCAGCAGGCGTTGCACCCAAGGAGGGAGCGTCTGCTTCATCATCGCACATTTCATTCAGATCCATAAGTGCTGCCTTGGGAACAGCAGCAGCCGAGGCTGCGGCTGCAGCAGCAGCTGGAGAAGCAGCAGGGGAAGCAGCAGGAGAAGATACAGCTGCAGGAGCGGCAGCAGGAGAAGCACCCAAGGGATTAAGAGGCTCAGAGTGAGCCGCTGGCTGAAGCTTCTGCTGCTCCTGTTTGCTCCGCAAAAGAGCTTCTCGCTCATGCCTCTTCTGCTCTATCCGCACCTTCCTCGCCTCACGCTTCTCTGCCCTTTCTCTCCTCTCCTGCTCCTTCTTCGCCCGCCGTTCCACCCTCTCCTGCTTCCGAACCCGCTTCGCTTCCTTCCTTGCGACCCTCTCAGCCTTCCGCCGCTCCCTCTCCTCCTTCTCCTGCTTCTTCCTCTCCCTCTCCTGCCTCTTCTTCTCAACCTTCTGCCGTTCCTCCTCCGCCCGCGCTTGCCATTTCAGAGCCACCTGCAGATTCACCCTCACAGCCTCTCTCACCGCCTCACCCACTCCCACCACCTCACCAACACCAGACCCACACCCCTCTCCCATCTCACCCCGTCCCTCCATCACCCCCCCATCCTCCCCCACCACCTCCCCTCTCTCCACACCTCCCTGTACTCCTCTAAACACCTCACTCGCCCGTTGAAACGCGTCCACAGCGTCGTTCCAGCGGCCAGCGGCGGCAGAGAGCAGGGCGAAGCTGCAGAGGGAGGGGCCGTGCATGGGGGCGAGGAGGAGGGCGTTGTGTGCAGCTGAGAGGGCAGCAGAGAGACGGCCCTGGGCGCGCAGAAGGAGAGAAAGGTTGGACCAGGTCACATGGGATGCAGACGCAGGAGGAGAAGGAGGTAGAGGAGGAGGAGAAGAGGAAGGAGAAGAAGATGGGTCGGTGGAAGGGCGAGGAGGCAGCGACGATGGGCAGTGCAGCGCGCGGGTATACGCTGCTTCGGATTCGTCAAGACGACCAGAAAGCTGTAGGCAGAGGCCTGCACACAAAACAGGTGAAGTGGCAATCCAGACACAACGCCACACAGATAGTTCAACATAGAAACTATCGAGAGGTGCATGGTGCTCGAGTCAATGTGATGGGACTCCGTAACTCCGTAGGATGGATAGGTGCATGGTGCCAGCCAAGATGTTAGATGCAGCGGGTGAACGAGTAAAGCAGAGCTGAGGCGTTTGGACCTCTAGTTTGAGACATCTCCACTTTGAACGGAGGGCTATGAATGTGGCACAAAGCTGGGCACAGCTGGTGTTGCAAGTCCGGCTCACCTAGGGAACTCCACGTGGCTGCCGATTGCTGGTGGCGTGAGAGAGCTCTGAGGAAGTGCGAGTGAGCTGCTGCAAAGTACCGCGTAGAAGACAGCTCAACTGCACCATTAACATCTCTGACGTCCGCAACAGCACCCCCCATTGTGGTGCCATCTTCCATGTTAGAAGCAAGTGAGTGAATGGCAGAGTGCAGTGCATGCACGCCCAGCTGATGGGCTCCGGTTCCCGCCCCTGCTGCTGCCATCAGAGACTGAATGCAGCAAGCGGGAGAGAGGAGAGGGAAGAGGGAGAAAGGAAGAGGGTGTAGGTAAGGGGCGAGGTTAGCTTAGCAAGACAGAACCATGGGCAGAGGACGGACGAGAAAATGGGATGAGGAAGCGATGAGAGGAGAATGTGACGTGGAAACTTAGGCCCTTCAGCTACAGCAACCCAAGCTCTCATGCACCTTCTGGGCATTATGTCACCAGCCAACTCTGCAGCCCCATTCCACAGCCCCTCTCTGCACTGCAGCCACTCTCTTTCTCACCTGCTTCTTCCACGCTGCCAGCTTCAGCTCCTCTGCCTGCACCACCGCACATGCCAGCTCCTCGTTCACCACCTCCCCACTCCCACCACCATCCCCGCTCCCAAAACCCTCCTCCTCCTCCTCTTCTTTGCACCTCTTCTCCTCGTCCTCCTCTCCATCCCCATCCTCTCCCCGTGATGCTGCACCAACCAGCAGCGCCATTAACCGATTTCCTTCCCCCCCCCTCTCCATCTCCTCCTCACCCCCCAACCCCTCCTGTGCGCTCCCTCCATCAGAACACCCTGTTACAGTCAACCGCGCCTCCTCTTCCACCACAAACGCCCCCGTTTTAGTCACAATCTCCTGGAGCGTTCGCCGTTCAAGGGCTGCGTGTGCATGCGCCACAGCGTCCCATGCCATCCACTCGGGCACATGGCCCAGCACGCACTTGCGATTCCCACCATGACCACCACCACCAGCACCAGCACCAGCACCAGCACCAGCACCAGCACCAAAAGCCGAATTCTGAGGCGCCTCAAAAGGCGCCACAGCGTCCCATGCCATCCACTCGGGCACATGGCCCAGGATGCACTTGCGACCACGGCCACCACAGGCACCACCAGCACCAGCAGCACCAGCAGCAGCAGCAGCAGCAGCAGCACCAGCAGCAGCACGTGTTTCAAACACGATCGTAGAACCACCACCATTTGACCTATAAGCCAGTTCCGGAAGCCCCAGCGCATCTGCCATCTCTGCAACGCCGCAGCGGATGTGCTGGGAGGCGAGGGCCAGAGGCAGAGGGGCAGCGGCAGCAGTGGCGATGCGGTGGGCTGCTGCTGCGAAGCGCAGAGGTGCACTGGACGGCTGCAGCTTCAGAGCCTGCATAGAATTGAACCAACGGGCCAGGCTTAGCATCAAAACAGCAAGACCGCAGGGGTTGGCCGGCCCTCCATTTGCGGAGAAAACAAGATGCTGACGAAAGAAAGAAAGAAAGAAAGAAAGGAAGGGAAGAAGTTATGCTGACGGGTACCTGGGACATGCATTTTGCGGCCTGCTTCCAGCTGCCTGTGCGGGTGGCGGCATGGGCAAGGTTGCACCAGAGGAAGGCACAACTCGGCAGCAGCTGCACTGCTGCTGACGCACACTGCTGTGCTGACACCCCTGCAGTGTCCAATGCAGTTGTCGTTATCGCCACACTCTTTTCGCCTCCTGCTGTGATAGCGTCTGTTCCTGCTGTGCCTGTTGCAGCTGGCACCAACTCGGTTTCTTCTGTCGTCGCCCTTTCTGCAGCATCATTGACAGCCAAGGCAGATGCTGTCTTCGTCCCACCAACCACAGCATCAACAGCCAAAGGTCGCTCCTTGTCTTCGTCTTGCTGCTGCTGCGATTTCTCCTGCTGCTGCGGCTTCTGCATGTGGTCAACTCTCCTGTCAACTCTCCTGCCATGGCTACGTTGTGTGGCAAGCAGCAGGGCGGAGTAGGAGCAGAGAGCAGCCGGGTGCTGCGGCTCCCTCTGCAGCACTGCCTGCAGGCATGCCGCAGCCTCATCGTACCTTCCCCTGAAACAAGGAAGAACAAGGAAGCAGGCAGGGGAGCATGTGAGAAGAGGACAGGACAGGAACGGCTCAGATGCTACACACATGCACCACACAAAGACACATACAGTCTGCAGATACAGCAGGACAGCAAGACGGCACACCAAGACACATACACAAGCAGCAGAAGGGCACAACACAACGGCACAAGAAGACACGTACACATGCAGCAGGGCGGCTCCCAGATTGGCAAGAGTGTCGGTGCTGACGGGAGCGGTAGGGCTTGCTGTGCTGACCGTGCAGCAACACCGACTTTTTTAGAATTCTCAAAAGAAGACACTTACACATGCAGCAGGGCGGCTCCCAGATTGGCGAGAGTGTCGGTGTCAACGGGAGCGGTAGGGTTCGCGGTGCTGGCACTGCTGCTAGCAGCATCACCGCTTGTGCCAGTTTCAACGCTTGCCAGCTGTTGTGACAGAACTTCCAGGGCTTTCTGCAATGCATAAGCCAGAGGGTCATGGAGAGAGAAAGGGCTTTGAGACGTCTCAAATGCTGCCAGCAACATCACTGACCGTACTTCAAGGGCTTTCTGCAACGGATGGATGGATCAGCTGATGAGATGGTAATTAATAGGACTCAGCTGGGACAGAAAGAGAGGGAGCAGAAGGTTACGGATCAAACAGCGTCAATATACACACTGCACAGCACACGCACCTCTGTTCGCCCGTACAGCAGGAGCATGACAGCAAGATGATTGGTGGTAGCCAGACCCCCTCCTTCCTTCGCCTTCTTCAGAGCTTCACTCGCGCTTAGAACCCCACTGCCCTCAAGGTCGTCAGCGGGAAGCACAGCACCCTCTCCTCCTGCAGGGGATCCCCCCACTTGCTGTTCCTCCATGTGGTTACCAGCAGTACCAGCACCAGCACTGCCAGCGTCACCAGCACCAGAGAAAGCACCACTGCAGTTGCTCCCGTCAATTGCAGCACTGGCGCCACCAGAAGGAGATGCAGCAGCAGCAGAATTAGGAGCGCCAGCACCAGTAGCAGCACACAATGATTGCTCTGCAACGCCCTTTGCTTCTGTAGCAGCGGCATTGAGAGCATCAACAGTAGCACCCGGATCACCAGCAGCGTCAGCATCAGCATCAGCAGCGGCAGCACCAGTAGCAGCAGCAAAGCGATCGTTTGCAACTGCTAGCGTCAAATGGCGAATCACATTGCGAATCACCACGTCTTCCTCTTGCTCCTTCTCTTCCTCCTCATCCCCTTCCGCCTCCTCCTCCTCCTCAAGAGCCTCACTCCTTTCCTCGTCCACCCCTGTCACCATTTCTTCCATCGCATTCCCCTCTGGCACACACGCTTCCGCCCACCCACCCACACCTGTATCCTCACATGGACCATCAGACACAACTCCACCGCACCCCACCTTCATCTGCACCCCTCCACCCATCTGCACACCAACACCTTCCCCATCCCCCTCCCCCTCCATCTCTACCCACCGTTCCTCTTGTTTGGGCCAAACGCTCCGCCTCCGCTTCCTCTCCCCCTCCCCCTCCCCTGCACCCTGCCCCTCCCCATCCTGCTTCAGCTTCCGTTCACCCTCGCCCTCCCCCTCACCCTCAACCTTACGCCCCACCTCCTGTTCCGCACTCTCATCAGCCAATTTGCATGCCGCCTCCTCCTGCCTCAGCCTCTCTTCCCTCCTCAGTTCTAGATCAGCAACAGCAGCAAACATGTCCAGAGCACTGCACACCCGCTTCGCCTCCCTCCCCTCCACTTCCTCCTCCGCCAACCCAGCCAGTCCAAATAACCCATCCAACACATCCGTACCGCCCTCTACCTCTCCCTCCCCCTCAAACTTCCTCTTCCCACTGGTACTACCACCCCCCGGGTCCATGTCAGGCAGGCTCCGTTCCTCTCCATGCTTTTCCAAATGGCAACTCATCCCCGTACCTTCCTTCTCTCTCGCTCGCTTTCCCCGTTTCTCCCCTTTTTTCTGCGCTTGCTGCTCCATCTTCACTCCCCGCCTCGGCCCCTTGAGCTGCACTTTTGCCTGTACCTTTCCCTGAACTTTTCCATGCGCGTTCACCTGATCTTTACCCTGTGCTTTGCCCTGCGCCTTGGAGCTGCCTTGCTTGTGCCCTGTGACAGTGGCGCCACCAGCCACGTCAGCGTCGTTTGCGTGTGCTCCATGCTGCTGCTGCTGGTGATTCTGCTGATGTTGTTTCTGCTGCTTATGCGGATGCTGCTGCTGCTGCTGCGAAATATTGAGATGCTGGTGATGGTGATGTTGATGATGGTGGTGGTCGGTGTCAGCAGCAGCAGGAGCAGCGAGCATAGCCAGTTCTAAATGACACTGCAGCGGGGAAGCGGAGCAGGCATGGGGGGGCAGGAGACGGGAGGAGATGAGGGGGTGATGAACAATGACGAAGCGGTGGAGCAGAGAGGGCGTACTTGAGAAATTTCTAGAAAGAAACGGTGCCAGGTGCCACAGGCGGCACGTGGCGCAACGCATGCAAACAGAAACCAACCAACGGATCTGCGCCATGTGGCGGTGCGCAGCGGAGTGCAGGTCCCTCCTGGGCTGAGACATTCTCTCCTCCGGGAGTGATTTGAGTGACTCATAATACCTGGGCAATCGACCAACGAACCTGCGCCATGTGGCGGTGCGCAGTGGAGTGCAGGTCCCGCCTGGGCTGAGACATTCTCTCCTCTGGCAGAGCTGCCACTGCTGCCGCTGCCGCTTCAAATGCGCTCAATGCCTGGCCAGGAGGGAAAGGAAGATTGGCATAAGAATGTAGGGAGAATGAGGGGAAATGCAGAGGGATGGGCTGAGACATCCTCTCATCTGGCAGCGCTGCTACTGCTGCCGCTGCGGCCTCAAACGCGCTCAACGCCTGGTCGAGAAAGTGATGAAGTACAGGGAATTTGTCAAAGAAAAAAAGGGAGGATGAGGAAAAATGCAGACACACGCACACGCACATATGGGATACGACATCCGACTCCTCCACCAGGGCTCAACGTTTGGAAGAAGAGAAAATTCAAAACACAAATACATTCGTTTTCCCCAAGATCCACTTCCTTAGTGACGGAATAGCAAGCACTTGCAACGCTCAACGCATCTCACGGATGGATGCTACACGTGACAGAAATTCGCCTTTGAAAAAGCGCGCATTTCTTGAGAGATATTGGTGCTCGCGGAACCTTCCGCGCGCATCCTGGCGGACAGCAGGCGGAGCTTGCACGCACGCATGCGTTTGCAAAACGCGGAAACGCGCGCGTAGGAATTGCGGGAATAGCTGTCCGCCAGAGCGCCGCGGGAGTAACTCAGCGGAAACTTTGCGCCAGAGCCTCGCGACATTACCAATCTTCCGTGCATACTCCGTGGACGCGTGCGCGCGGGCGTACCTTGGCGGGTTGATGCTCGCGGAGAAAGTGCAGCGCGAGGAAGAAATGCACCTCGGGGCTCTTGGGCTGGCGTTTCGCCATGTTCAGTAGCGCCTGCGATGCGACGGGACAAGTGTGGGAAGGAATATGCAGTTAAGAATCAAACACGCAGTTGTAAGTATTCAAGACGAGCTGCAGCTTTGAACTGCCGCTTCGTCATGTTTCTAAACGCCTGCGATGCGACCGGACAGGAATAGGCAGGTCAAGTAGTAAGTGGTCTGAACTGGGCTGCCGCTTCGCCATGGTCAGTGGCGCCTGCGATGGGACAAAGTGCAAGACGCGGGAGCAAGAAAAAGGCAAGCAGCGAACTCAGCGGCTGGATCTGACGGTTTCGGCAACATTTTACGCGCATCTGTCAGTCGACTTAGCCAGTCATCTTCATTTTCGGAGGTCCGTCAAGCTAACGAGCGTCGTGGCATATACCTCTTTCGTGCGCGGATCTAAAAGGCAATCCTACTGCCTCGTACGCGGGACCAGCAGCGATTGTGCCAGAGATCCAACGACTGACTACGCGAAATAATATGCGATTCTAGACGTGACCACGGCGCCGTGACGATGGTGCTACTAGTGCGTTGGAGAAGTCTTAAAACATACCGGAAGCATGACAGCGTCAATGACGGCGACCATTACCGTAGTCCTAGTGCGAACCGCCACGTCGCGGTCTAGAGACGGGGGGGAGACGACTGCCGAACCTATTGCGTCGCACGGTCTAATAGTGCGCTGATGTAGCCTGCTTCTGTCTCTATCGGTCGTCAAGCACGCGAGGATGACGCTGCTGATGTAACGGCAGTGACATTTGAGTCGACTCAGAAAGGCATGGTCTACTAGTGCGCGGATTCAGCCTACTTCTGACTATCGGTCGCCAAGCTGGCGAGGATGACGCTGTTTACGCAACGGCAGTGCCGCCACCGTTACACACGACGGGAGGACATTGACCCTTTTCTCGGATCCTAAATCGGAGAGAATTCGGGAAGGCCGAGAGCCGACGGAGGGAAGAATCAATGGCATCAAGGCTGCGGGTGATGATTGGCAGTCGAAGCGACGTACTGCTTTCAAGATCTTGGATCGGTCTTGAGCCGATTGGCAGGGTGGCGACGACGACGACGGTGCCTGCTTCGCGGCTTGCTCCTTCGTCGCCTGCTCCTTTGTCGCAGGCTGCTTTGTCGCCTGCTGCTTTGCCGCCTGCTGCTTCGTCGCCGGCTGCTTCGTCGCCTGCTGCTTCGTCGCCGGCTGCTTTGTGGCCTGCTGCTTCGTCGCCTGCTGCTTCGTCGCCGGCTGCTTTGTGGCCTGCTGCTTCGTCGCCTGCTGTTTTGTCGCCGGCTGTTTCGTCGCCGGCTGTTTCGTCGCCGGCTGCTTCGTCGCCGGCTGTTTTGTCGCCGGATCCTTCGTCGCCTTTGAACAGCGCGCGGCTTGAGCCGTCGCCTCCTCGGGCGATTCTTCAAGAGGCCGTTTGCCCTGCGCTTTAGTAAAAGACGCCTTCCCTTTGGCACTCGTGGCTGCCGCCGATGGCTCGCCGTTTCCCCTCGAAACCGTCGCCTTCTGTGTCGTCATCGTCGTCGCCGTCGCCGTCGTCGTCGGCTCCTTCACGTGCTTCTTGCCGCTCGCCGATGCGCCATTGGCCGTTGCTGAGGGCCGTTCCCGCTTCCCGGTGCGGACGCGCTTCGTCTCTCCCCCGCCGCCCGCCGGTATTTCCAGTGTCTTCGCAACGATCACCGGGTTTTTAGCTGGTGGAACGCCAGGCGCCAACGCGACGGGCAGCGGTGGCCGATTCTTTGATGCGGCGGCGCGATTGGCTCGTGGTCGTCCAGGAGATTTTGTCGCAATAGTCGCCGGCTTGTCCGATTTGCTCGCTCGAGAAGATTCGACGCGAATCGTCGCCATTTTAGCAAGACGATGGTGGTGGGATGAGGTAAGAATTGGATGAACTACTGCGTCTGAAGCCTAAGAAATGGGAGAAGCAGTAAAATGCAAAAAGGAGCCAACTAAGGAGTCAAACGGATTTGATGGTGATTAAGGATCTAGTGGTTTACGTCCGGGAAAAACAATATTGAGGAACGAGGGGCTCATGGTACATGAGGTTCGAAGGATTAAACGCGATGCGGGGGGACAAATTACTGAACCACGCGCCGGTGAGGCGTCCATAAAACTAAACTCCTCGCAGTACCGGTACCGGTACCGGCGGTTCTAGCTAGCATGGCAGACATATTTTTTTATTTTACTGCCATGACATGGCAGTGTGGGATGCTTGGAGAAGTAAGCAGGGCTGGTAAGTTTAAGAATTGCTGATTGTTCTGTGAGCTATGTAATTCTTGTGGTGGTTATGACTGGTTGTTCGTGATGTACTGTTAGTACTGGGCACTTCAATCTGAGCTTGCCCTTTTCCCTCCCTGAAAGCCTGTTATGAATCAGCAGATGAAGGACGCAAGCCAGAGAGTTTCCGCTCTCCTTGCCTCTGCTCGGCTGGGTTCAGTATGGCTCGTCTCTACTCCTCGGCCCTGCTGTCTGCTGCTCTCCCCTCCTTTCCCCACCCCGCCTCGCTTCGTTTCGCCTCGCCCCTCATCAGCAATCTGCTTCGCTCAATCCGCCTCGTTCAACCCCTCGACCAGTTTTCGTCGTCCCCTTCGGACCATCTCTCCCGCCACATACATCCATGCGCCCGCTCCCCCATCCCTTCCCCCACCCAATTGTATATCTTTGGTTGGGTGGTCTGGTGGGGCTTGCCCATTCGCTCTGCTTGTTGCTTCCACTGGCTGCCCAGTTCTACTCATCGATGTTGGATTTGTGTTTGCATTCCAGTACTGTACGGTACTGTACAACACCCGCCTTCAGGTTGGGGGGAAGAAGTTCCGCGCTAGTCCATGCTGCTGCTGGTGCTGCTCTGCGCGTTTGCCTGTTTCGACACTCGACTGTTTTGTGTGCTGTGCTGTCGCACCTTGAAGTTCTCGAGGTTCTCTTGCCCCGATGGGGTGTTTGTGTTGTCGCCCCGCCCAGCCATTCCCCCTGGTCCCTGGTAACCATGGCGTCACGGCCGTCCCCTACTGAGCTCAGCTCTCCACGACCACCCAACCTCGCGTCGCGGTTTCGTTTTCGCACTTGCGACGACCACTGGCGCGGAAAAGGAGGAATCGAGGGCTCGCTCCCTCGCGTGCTGAGCTTTGGATGGTCAGGGGAGTTGTGTCACTGTACACGCCGGGGAAACCCTTTCATGGCATCCGCCCTCCACCGCCTCGTGCAGTTTGCCCCACATCAGCAGACTTTGGACGGTAGTGCATTGCTGCTGGATGCGAAAAAAAACAAACGTCTCATCCTTCGCGCCTCGGGGACTTCATGATCTGGATCCTGCCTGCTGGTGAAAAGGGTTGAGGGAAAGGAGCTGCGGAGGGTTTAGGGGGGAAGCGGTAATAATAAGGGGGAAACAAAAACCATCGGGGTGGTCGTCTTGTGTGGAAAGCGGAACATTCGCGGTGGGGAAGCAACGCGCGGAGTCGCCGCAAAGCCATTTTGAGTGCATCGACTTGTCTGAATGCGCATCGTCCACTGTCGTTGTCACCACCATGTCAAAAGCCGCCTGGATTCCCCATACCGTTGTTCTACAGTACCATGCGACGACTTTACGGCCGTTCGATAATTTCTTGTAAGTTCAGATGTTCTGGATGGAGATGGGTTCAAGATTCGAAGTGTGGGGCAACTCCAACGGAACAGCAAGTGATACACTTGATGTCGAAACGATAAATTGATGTGACATGCAATCCGAAGGGATAAAACTCAGCACAATTTGGAAACATGTGACTGGTGTCCCAACGTACAAGTTTCAGCATGACGACCCCTCCTGTTCTAGGATGACAGTCTAGCCCACCAGCCAATTTTTGCACCAGAGCTGCTGGTTGAGCAATTTTTTTTCAGGCACGGGCGGATCACTGTAGTGGCATGAATGAGCGGGTGGAGTGAAGTTCTGCTTCTGACGCGCTCCGTGTGCAAACATGCACAGCGTGCGTGCTCCAGCAGGCTTTACTGTAGCCTGGGAGGTCCAGTCACAGTCGAGTCGAGAAGCTCACAGCCTTCATCAGCCAGCTTTACGGGAGGCAAAGCGACCCTCGTGAGTGCCAGGTGCCAGAAATCACCAATGTATCGTTGCCACGTGTGGTAGTTCAATTCTTAGGATTCACAAGAACTACAGTTCCTGAACTCGTTACAAAATCAATCCCAATCGTCGTTGAAGCCTTTTTTGAAACTGCAAAGATTCTCAACTACACACCTAGGTTTCATATCCACATTCTTTCTTGTGACCACCCCACCCTTCGTCCAGTTAGGGCGGGTCCAGTGCGTTCGTCCTTCGTTTGTTCTGTGCGGTTACTCTTGTTGTGTGGCGGTGCAAAACGATGAAGATTGATACCGCTGTGTACTGAAAAACGAACGCGCTGAACCCGCCCTTCGTGGGTTTTGAAGCTCATCCGTGTCCTGTTTGTTGCACGCAGTTCAGGTGGGTGAGGGCGTGAAACTTAGAAAATATCGTACAGTATTTCAGGGAGGTCTGGACTTTCAGGGTGGTTGTAAATGGTAGTAACTGTGTTTCAGTAAGATATCGTACGGTGCTGAGCGTAGACCCTCCCACCCACACTGATTGCGGAACGACCAGATAGATGTTTCACGCCTAACACGGTTGTCTCAAGTACCGCTTTAAAACGCAACGAAACCGTGTTACATCGTTCTCATCGGGTTGTTGCATGCTCATCCTGCGCTGCGATGGCACCCTTCTCCAGGCGATGAGTTCAAGTCTTACCTTACCTCCTGATCGCTGTATGAACCAATCCTATTTGTGTTCATTTATTCTGAAATTGGTCATCGAGTGCAAATTAATTTCTAACTCTATAAACTCTCAGTCATCGGAAAAACAGTGTCGTTAGAGTCACATGTTCGCTCATGTGACCCGAAATTCCGGCCTCCGTGGAAATGTCAGCAGATGGCGCTCCAATGCGCCGACGAAGAGCCGCGGCTCGACGACGCGATCCGAGCATAAGAGGGACTGCAGCCGGCATCTGGTTCTCATCTTAGCCGTTACCAACCTCGCATTGCTCTTCCTCCACCCACTATTAACATTTAGGTCACCGATTTCCGGTAGCGACGACGACGATCAGGATCCATTCTCGAGAGCCGCTGCTGACGTGGCATGGCGGCGGAAAAGAGGGGGACTTTGGAGCGCGGCCAAGCAAAGATGGCGCGGTGCGGACGGCATTCAGGCCGAGGTACGACCGGGATGAGGTACGATCGGGATGAGGTACGACCGGAATGAGGTACGACCTAGGTAGGAATTGGCAGCGGAGTGGTGCACTGCTTCTAGAGGGTTGATACTTCATACCCACCCACCAACCTAACCCCTTTTCCTCCACCTCCTAACATGTTGCCTTATTCTTACACGTTTCAAAATCCAGTTCCCCCCTTTCTCTCCCCAACCCCTCTCTCTTGTCCGTCCAATACTATCCCGCACTTGGTACGCCCTTGTTCTCATCATTCCCATATTTTATAGTCTTCTGATGATTTTCCTTTGCCCTCCCTCTCCCATCTTCTGTTCACCTCGCCCTTCACTCCATTCCTTATCTCTTCTTCCCATTCCTCCTATCTCCGCTCCCCTTCTCCCTGCTTCCCCTATTCCCGATCAACATATCTCCACTCCACTCCCCTATCACCACTCCAACCACCCCACTCCCTCCCTCCACACTCCCACCCACTGCCCATTTCATCCACCACAACCGTAACCAGACCATCGGAAAGCTCTTAAACGAGGACGCGGAGCGGTTCTCCTTGCCAATCAAGCGGCGCCACGTCAGCACAGGGCACGGGCTGCAGGGATTCGTTCTGTACAGCAGCTACCGCCTGAACATGTCGTCCTTTGTGGTGCTCGGGCTCTCCCCCATGGCGCTGCACTCGCTGCCACGTGTCAACTCGTGCAGGTGACGTGGCGTGATGGGGAGATGACGTGGCAGAGGCATCGCTGACGGTGCTTGTTTGGGGAAGCAGGGGTTATAAAGGAAGGGGGAGTGAGACGCAGGGGGGGGAGGGGGACACCACTATTTGTTTTCCCCCAAAGCCTCCTGCATCCGCTTTTTCCTGTGATATTTTTTCCCTTGTCCCCCATCCACCTCTCCACCCACCTCTCCACCTCGCCTCTCCACTCCACCTCGCCTCTCCACTCCACCTCTCTCCACCCCACCTCTCTCCACTCCACTCCACCTCTCTCCACTCAACCACTCTCCACTCCACCACTCCACTCTCCACTCCACCACTCTCCACTCCACCACTCTCCACTTCACCTCTCTCTACTCCACCTCCCTCTACTCACCTCTCTCCACCCCACCTCACGTCTCTATTCGCTCTCTACTCACCTCTCCTTCTCCCCTCCTCTCCTTGCACTCCCACCCGAATCGCGTTCGCCCGTTCCCCGCGTTTAGGCAGATGGGAGCCGACGACGCCAGCATCCCATGCTGATGAGCCACGTGGCAGTGATGGTACACGTGGCACAGCCACGTCAGCACGTGCAGGATTCTCAAGACACTTGTTAGAAGTTAAGGGAGGTGGCAACGTGGGGCCACGGGGGAGAAGGGATGAGGGAGGTAAAGGGGCGGTGCGAGGCAAAGGGGATGGGGGAAGTAAAGGGGTGGTACAGGGTAGGGGGGCAGGAAGGGGTAAAGGAGGGGATGGACGGGGAAACGGGGCGGGTGATGGGGGAAGGGTAAGGCAGGGGGGAAAGATTGGGGTAAAGTGGGCGCATGTGGTTCACAAGGGGAAGAGTGGGGCTGAGAGTGTGGAGGGGAGAAGAGAGAGTGAGAAGAGGGGCGAGGTGGGGAAGGGGGAGAAGGACGTGGTAAAAAGTGGTGCAGTGGGGTTGAAGGAGCAGCAGCAGCAGGCACTGCGGCAGCCAGGCAAGGAGGTTGGAGGGGGAAGGGAAGGAGGGAAGGGAGGCGTAAAGGGAGGAGAGAAGGGAGGAGGGAAAGGAGAAGACAAGGGAGGAGGGAAGGGAGGGGCGGAGGGTGGAGAGAAGGGGAAGGAGAAGGGCGGAGAGAAAGGAGAGAAGGGAGGAGGGGAGAGGAAGGAGGAGCAGAAGACAAGTGCACGAGTGAAAGAGAGGAATGGTGCTGTTCCTTCCAAGGCCGGTGTTTCTTCTAAGGGTGGTGTTTCTGCAAAGGGAACAACAGGCACAGCAGGTGGGGGAGTGGTAGTTCGGGCAGATGGAGGGAGTACGAACGTGCAAAAGGATAACAGAAAACAGCCTCAGGAGCTTCTGAAAGCAGTTGCAACAGCTGCAGCCTCAGCAACAGCAGCAGCAGCAGAAGCTGCAGCAGTAGCAACAATAGCCAAAGCAACTAATGCAGCAGCCGGTGCACAAACAGGAGCAGGAAAAACAGCAGGAAAAGGAGGAGGAGGAGCAGCAGCAGCAACAGCAAATGGGACAGCAGCAGGGGCACAAGGGAAAGCAGAAGGCACAACAGCAGCAGGAGCAACAGGGACAGGAGCAGCGGATGGCAGCAAAGGAAAAGGAGGAGGAGGAGGGTCAAAGACCAAACACCCACCAGGGTCAATCCAGGGCACAGTGACCGCACACTACCCGGGGGAGGGCTTTAAGATGCGGTACGAGGCGGTGATCCTGCAGTGCTCCCTGCAGGCGCCCACGGGGCCGATATCAGGGGGGCGGCTGGTGATGGTGGTGGATGGGCGCGAAGCAGTGGTGGTGCAGGAGGAGCAAGGGCATGACCTGCCACACGCCATGCGCACACACGATTTCCCGTGAGTCTACTCGTCACTCTCGTTCATTCACGGGGTTGATTTCGGGGTTTTGAGGCGCCTCAAAACCCTGCAGGCGCCCACAGGGCCGATATCGGGCGGGGAAGCTGGTGATGGCGGTGGATGGGCGGGAGGCCGTGGTGGTGCAGGAGGAGCAAGGGCACGACCTGCCACACGCCATGCACACACACGATTTCCCGTAAGTCTACTCATCACTCTCGTTCATTGACGGGGTTGATTTCGGGGTTGTGAGGTGCCTCAAAACCCTGCAGGCGCTCACGGGGCCGATAGTGGGTTTTGAGGCGTCTCACAACCACCTTAGCGCCCACGGGGCCGATATCGGGAGGGCGGCTGGTGATGGCGGTGGATGGGCGCGAGGCAGTGGTGGTGGTGGAGGAGCAAGGGCACGATCTGCCTCACGCTATGCGCACTCACTCATGACTTCCCGTGAGTCGAGAGGGGACTGTTATCCGATGTACATGCTCCATTGTGTGAATGTCTGTGGTGATGTCCTGCCAAATCCGATG
Source organism: Closterium sp. Naga37s-1 (assembly GCA_947471745.1). NCBI lineage: Eukaryota > Viridiplantae > Streptophyta > Zygnematophyceae > Desmidiales > Closteriaceae > Closterium > Closterium sp. Naga37s-1. The sequence goes on along the minus strand of CANJKZ010000920.1, from coordinate 301,224 downwards.
GAGCAGCCAGGGCATGACCTGCCAAATCCGATGGAGCAGCCAGGGCATGACCTGCCAAATCCGATGGAGCAGCCAGGGCATGACCTGCCAAATCCGATGGAGCAGCCAGGGCATGACCTGCCAAATCCGATGGAGCGGCCAGGGCATGACCTGCCAAATCCGATGGAGCAGCCAGGGCATGACCTGCCAAATCCGATGGAGCAGCCAGGGCATGACCTGCCAAATCCGATGGAGCAGCCAGGGCATGACCTGCCAAATCCGATGGAGCAGCCAGGGCATGACCTGCCAAATCCGATGGAGCAGCCAGGGCATGACCTGCCAAATGCCATCTTGTTTGAGGTTGATTTTGAGAATTCTCAAAATCAACCTCAAACAAAAGAGAATTCTCAAAATCAACCTCAAACAAAAGAGAATTCTCAAAATCAACCTCAAACAAAAGAGAATTCTCAAAATCAACCTCAATCGTGATGGAGGAGCAGCCAGGGCATGACCTGCCAAATGCCATCCGCACCCTTGACTTCCCATGACACGCATCCCATCCCTCCCCTCCCCGCCACCCTTCTCCTCCCTACTTAACCAGCCTCCCTTCACCAGTCTCGCACACCCTTGTACAGCAGCTCTCACACACTGCTCCTCTCTGCTGTACAAACCGACGAATCTTTTGGCGCCTCGAAAATCATCCCTTCACCAGTCATGCTCTCACACTTTGCTCCTCGCTGCTGTACAAGCCGACTCATCCACCCACCCTACCGCTCCCCCCTCTCCTCCCCCCCCCACTCTCCCTTCTCCAGTCACGCTCTTACGCACTGCTCCTCGCCGCTATACAAGCCGACGCACGCTGGCCGGCTGCGCGAGTGGATGGATTTCCACCGCACTGTTCACCGCGTCGACCTCTTCCTGCTGTACGATGCGGGCGGCGTGGACGGCGCGGTTCGGCACGCACTGCAACCCCTGCTGGCGGGCGGCACAGTGCAGATCGCGGATCTCAGAGACGCCGCCCGGTTTGAGAGCTACCACCACGCACAGGTGAGTGTGTATGTGTGTATATGAGAGCTACATGGTTTGTCTGTATGTGTGTGCGTGTGAGTGAATGCAGGTGGGCGGGCGTGCTGGTGTCTGTTTTCGTATGTGCCTGCATGATAAGGAGTCTGCACAGCAAGTGACTGTAGAATGAGCTATTCCTTCACTTCCTCTCTGAGATTTATAAACAACTGACCACTCCCTGCCTCCCCTCCTTTTCCTTCCCACCCCTCCGTTCCCTCCCCTCCCCACCTGCTCCTTCCTCTCCTCCTTCACCTCTCCCCCCCAGCTCCTAGCAATGACTGACTGCATATTCCATATGCGGCACCTTTACGCGGCACCTCTACGCGGCACCTCTCCCTCTGGACGCTCTTCTTTGATTCTGATCACTACATCATCCCCCCCCCCCCTCCCTTCCCTCACTTACACTCACTTTCCCTACTACTACTTTCTTTCCCCTCCTCACCTCCCCCCCAGCTCCTAGCAATGAACGATTGCATATTCTGCACGCCCTCATCTCCAAACGCTACTCCCCTTACCCTTCCCTTCCCTTGAACCCCCATTCCTCCAGCTCCTAGCGATGAACGACTGCATATTCGCACAAGGCACCTCAGCACCCCCTTTCCCTCCCCTCACCCACCCTCTCCCTCCGCTTCCCCCTCTCCCCCCCCCCCCCCCCCCCCCCCCCCCCCCCCCCCCCCCCCCCCCCCCCCCCCCCCCCCCCCCCCCCCCCCCCCCCCCCCCCCCCCCCATATTCCGCACAAGGCACCTCAGCACCCCATTTCCCTCCCCTCCCCCACCCTCTCCCTCCGCTTCCCCCTCTCCCCCCCCCCCCCCCCCCCCAAGCTCCTAGCGATGAACGACTGCACATTCCGCACAAGGCACCTCAGCACCCCCTTTCCCTCCCCTCACCCACCCTCTCCCTCCGCTTCCCCCTCTCCCCCCCCCCCCCCCCCCCCCCCCCCCCCCCAGCTCCTAGCGATGAACGACTGCATATTCCGCACAAGGCACCTCAGCACCCCCTTTCCCTCCCCTCACCCACCCTCTCCCTCCGCTTCCCCCTCTTCCCCCCCCCCCCCCCCCCCCCCCCCTCAGCTCCTAGCGATGAACGACTGCATATTCCGCACGCGCCACCTCTCCCGCTGGACTCTCCTCCTCGACTTCGATCACTACATCTCCCTCCCCAACGCCCTCATTGCCAAACGCTACCAACCCCCCACCACCACCACTACCACCTCGGCCACCACTACCACTACCAATCCTGCCACCACCACTGCCACCGCCGGCGCCACTACCTTTCCCAGAACGCTACTGGCTGACCCGAGTAACACAAGGGCGCTCTCTCTGCTGGCGTTTCTAGATGGGAAGGGCCAGACTACTGATGCGAGAGGGCAGGGACAGGGGGTGGGGGAGGGCGAGGAGGGGTGGACGTGGGTGAGCTTTGGCTGCTTCGTCTTCTCTGTCGACCGCTGCGCTCCTTTGCCCGACATCAGGTGAGACGCTTGCTCCTTCTTTCTCGTAGATTCGTGTCGGGTGGGGACGGGCAGGCACAGGTGGAGGTGGCACGGGGCAGGGGCACGGGGCAGGGGCAGGGGCAGGGGCAAGGGCCGGGGGAGGGCGAGGAGGGGTGGACGTGGGTGAGCTTTGGCTGCTTCGTCTTCTCTGTCGACCGCTGCGCTCCTCTACCTGACATCAGGTGATGCTTGCTCCCTTTCTCTCTCTCTCTCGACTCTTGACGGGAGGGGGCAGGGGCAGGGGCAGGGGCATGGGGGGAGGGGGGGTTATGGGCGAGGAGGGGTGGACTTGGTTGAGCTTTGGGTGCTTCGTCTTCTCTGTCGACAGCTGCGCTCCTCTTCCTGACATCTGGTGATGCTAGCTCCCTTTCTCTCTTTTGGACTCTTGAGGGGAGGGGACAGAGGCAGGGGGCAGGGGAAGGGGCAGGGGCAGGGGCAGGGGCAGGGGCAGGGGCAGGGGCAGGGGCAGGGGCAGGGGCAGGGGCAGGGGCAGGGGCAGGGGCAGGGGCAGGGGCAGGGGGAGGAGGGGGGAGCAGGGGGGGGGCGAGGAGGGGTGGACGTGGGTGAGCTTCGGGTGCTTCGTCTTCTCTGTCGACAGCTGCGTGCCTTTGCCCGACATCAGGTGAGACGCTTGACGGGAGGGGGCAAGGGCAGGGGCTGGGCGAGGGACAGGGGCAGGGGCAGGGGGGGGCGAGGAGGGGTGGATGTGGGTGAGCTTCGGGTGCTTCGTCTTCTCTGTCGACCGCTGCGCGCCTTTGCCCGACATCAGGTGAGACGCTTGCTCCCTTTCTGTTGCCCGCTTATTTTGGGGGGAGAGGAGTGGGGGCATTTGGTTATAAAGTAAGCGAGCTTTCAGTAGCACCAAATATCTGATTTTCACCCCATGTGCATTAAATCCCATGCAGTGAAGGCGACGAGTGGGCGGTGGAGTGCATGGTGTATCGGGACCCTGAGGCCTACTGCAGGGAGATCAGTGACTACAGCAACAAAACCGCATGGCATGGCATGCATGTTTATTTAACTTGTGTGTTGCTATGTTTCTATATCTGCCACCGTCCTCAACCCATGCAGTGAGGGGGATGAGTGGGCGGTGGAGCGGATGGTGTATCGGGACCCGGAGCCCTACTGCAAGGAGAACAGCAGCTACAGCGACAAGACCGTGTGCCAAAAGGCAGATGGCCTTCGCCAACTCGCCATCAACCCTCGCAAAACCCTCGTGGTTCAGAGCAACCGGTGAGTGAAACGCGGGTCATGGGGCATACGGGTTCAACCTGCATTTGCCATCAACCCCCGCAAAACCCTCGTGGTTCAAAGCAACCGGTGAGTAAGACGAGTCATGGTTTGCTAAACCCCCCACGGCTGCCCAATAGTTCAGCAGACCCTTGTACCAAAGAGGGCATGCAATGCAATGAAATGGAATGCAGTGGAGGTGCAGCCTCCCAGTTATTAGTTCTAACGTTTACGAGGTGCTGTGTTTTTGGTGCAGAATTCTGAATGCGGAGCCAGGAGGGTACATAGCGCCCACGGGGAGTGTGCGCATGAACTACTTCAAGGGGCTTTCTGAACGCGAGCGCAGCACCTGCGAAATTATCATGCCCAATGCTGATGGTACCATCGATGCCAACTTGACTCAAGATTACTCCGTTTCGAATTTAGCCGTTGCCGCTCGATATAGATTAGCTGCTAACAACAATGGGCTAACATAATAATATTGCTTTGACGACCTCAAAGTGTTCAAGAATAACGAAGCACAAGTCTCAAAAAGCGTACTTGAGGTGCTTGTTCACATCCCGTGCCAACATCTTATCGTGTCTCGTAACCCTACGCACCTCCTCAAACGCGTATGACACTGAAATTCAGGACGCGTCACAATTGAAACATCGATCCTGCGCAGGATCGGTGTTTCGCGGGTACAGTACTTCGTTAAGTTGCGAATTGGTGGTTACTTGGCTTCGTTATCTGTCGTCAATGTACAGTTGTCCCCTCGAGTCACGCGATCGATGTGCCCTTGCCACACATCGATCATGCAATTTCGTCAAGATCGGGAGATTTTGCCCCATGATTTTTCAAACGTGTCCCTTGAGAATTGCGATGGGCCCGCGATTGCAACAATGCAGTCGTGGCACACCGATGTGGCGATCGATTTGGCAGGATCGGCGAACACCCCCGATCCTCCTCGGTATTTCAATTGTGACGCGTCCTTAGCCCTCCAATTTCTGAAACCACCTGTCTTCTTTGCATGGCTTGGCCTTGAGGTTCCCGCTGCCAGCAGGCGGCACGCGCAATACCTCTGTCGTCCGCGTGTAATGGCACCATTGAATCTCATGCGAGCCACGTGTCGTGCGCTCTGTCGGGACGTGGCGTGTTGTCGTTCGTCTACTCCGCGCCTCCGCCCCTCACCGTGGTTTGCGCGAAGTATGGAAACTCCGGCCGAAACGCATCCTTGCGGAAAGCATGAGCAGAACGAATCCGCGCGGAAAGCATGTAGGCGGAGCGAAAAGCACAAGCGGATTGCATCCGGACGGGAAAGCATAGAGGCGGAAGTTAATGTTTGCGGAGGAGATGGGGCGCAGATGCAGGCGAAGGAAGGCGCATTCGCCCCGCCGGATTGAAAATCTCAACGTGGTTGATGCGGCTTTCCAAGGCGGCCCAGGCGTCCAACGCAGTGACGAGGCGAGGTTGCAGGGTGGGATGCGGTGGTATAAGAGGGGGTGGGAAGGGATGTGATGCGATGGGATGGTTTGATATGCGATGGCGCGGAATGATCCGAGCGCTCTTGCTGCTTTAGACGGATTCAATCATTCAACCAGATTCGGCCGTCTTAGTTTTGCTCCCTCGGCAGCGGCTCATCAGCGACCGTGCGACGCCAATATTTTTTCTCTCTACTGATATTTTTCACACACCACTTGTGTTCGAACAGTGGCAGCTACAACCATGGCTGCGACTGCTGCCACCACCATCCAACTCTCGTTAGCCGTACACGGCATACGCCCTGCTCTGGCGCCCTCCCACGGGGATCATTCAATAACGGGTACAAAGGGAAAGTGCCGCGTGACAATCCCATGGTGGAGCAGCCGCAGCGGCAGCAGCAGCAGGACCAGGATCAGCGTCAGCAGTAGCTTCAACAGCAGCGGAGGTAGTGGTCACAGGAGCGACGGGTTTTCGTGGACTGCGAGACGCGTGGAGAGGAGGCGACTGGGGGGGCGAGGAGGAAGAGGAGTAGGAGGTGGAAAACCGTGGGGGGCGCCAGACAGGGAAAAATCTGGAGAGAAAATAGAAGGTGACGATAATACGCGAGATGGTGACAGTATCAAGCGAGAAAGTGACTATATCAAGCAGGGTGGTGGTGAGAATGAGAAGCAGAGAGCTGACCATGTGAAGACGGATCGTAACTATATGCAGCTGATAAGGGATGACGGCGGGATTGGGCGGGTGGTTACCACCCAGGTCGCAGCCCTCCCTGCTCGCCTGCACCAGATGCTACCTCCCCTTTCCTCCCCGCACTCGCGACACCTCGCCCTCCTCCTCGCCGCCCCCCTGCTGCTTCTCTTCCTCCTCTTGCTGCGCCGCACCGTCGCTCGCACGGTCCTTGCAGCTTCCTCTGGTGTGCATCGTTTCTTTGCCGCGCTGCCCCGTGCTGTGGGTGGACTCATGAGGCTGAGGCCCCAAACGCCTGAAAAGACTTTGCCGCATGTAGCGGCTGAAGAAGACAGCTTGGAGCTGCGGCAGAGGGCTCAGCTTGTCATTGGACAGGAGCAGCTGCAGCAGCAGGATGAGGAGGAGGAGGAGGATGAGCAGAAGGAGGAGGCGGAGTCACCAGCTGCTGCAGCAGAAGTTGGCTTGGAGCTGCGGCAGAGGGCTCAGCTAGTCATTGGACAGGAGCAGCAGCAGCAGCAGCAGCAGCAGCAGCAGCAGGATGAGGAGGGGCAGAAGAAGGAGGAGGAGGCTTCACCAGCTGCAGCAGCAGTAGCAGCAACAGCACCGCCACCAGCAGCAGCAGCAGCAGAAAAGAAACAAAGCAAATCAGCAGCAGCAGCAGCAGCAGCAGCAATAGTAGCAATAGTAGCACCGGAGGAGCTTGTGTCAAGTCTTGAAGAGATTTCGTACTTGCGGGATAGGGTTCGGCTTATGATTGAGGAGAAGGGGGAGGGGGATGATGAGGAGGAGGAGGAGGAGAGGGGGGAGGGGGAGGAGGAGTGGGATGAGGAGGAGGAGGAGTGGGGTGAGGAGGAGGAGTGGGGGGAGGAGGAGGAGGAGGAGTGGGGGGAGGAGGAGGAGGAGGAGGAGGAGGAGGAGGAGGAGGAGGAGGAGGAGGAGGAGGAGGAGGAGGAGGAGGAGGAGGTGGTGGTGGAGTGGGGGGAGGAAGAGGAAGAGGAGGCGGAGGAGTGGGGGGAGGAAGAGGAAGAGGAGGAGTGGGGGGGGGAAGAGGAAGAGGAGGAGAAGGAGTGGGGGGGGGAAGAGGAAGAGGAGGAGGAGGAGTGGTGGGAGGAGGAGGAAGAGGAGGGGTTGAGCACTGAGGGGATAACGGAGCAAGAGCAACAGCAGGTTCAGCAGTCTCTGAAGCAACTGATTGGTGAGGGTGAGGCTGACGAAGCGACTATTGTTGCTGCTGTTCGTAATGCTGCTGCTGGTGATGGTGGTTCCAGTGGTAGCAGCAGTGGTGGTGGTGGTGGTGATGTTGATGTATTGTTTGAGTCACTGAATGCGGCAGATGACATTTTTTCAATGATGCTGGCACTTGATGTGCGCTGGGTGGATGCAACAGAAGGTTCAGGTGAAAATTCAGGTGATCTTGGTGGTTGTTTACTTTTTGAAGCAGCAGGGGAACTAGCGGCAGCAGGGGAAGCAGTGGAGGAAGAAGCAGAAGAGGCAGCAGAGGGAGCAACAGGCGGAGAAACCAAGAGAGCAGCAGAGGGAGCAGTAGACGAAGCAGCAGATGCAACAGCAGAGGCAATGGCAGAGGGAGCAACAGAAAAAGAAGCAGAGGGAGCAACGAAGGCAACAGCATTGGGAGCAGCAGAGGCAACAGCAGAGGAAGCAGCAGAGGGAGCAACGGAGGCAACAACATTGGGAGCAGCAGAGGCAACAGCAGAGGAGGCAGCAGAGGAAGCAGCAGGAGAAGCAGCAGGGGTGGCAGCAGCAGAGAAAGCAGCAGAGGGAGCAGCAGAGGCAGCACGAGAGGCATCAGAGGAAACGGCAGGAGACGCAACAGGAAAAGCAGCAGCAGGGGAAGCAGCAGCAGGGGCAGCAGCAGAGGGGCTAGTAGAGGAAGCAGCAGAAGAAGAAGCACAGGGAACAGCAGAGGGGGAAGCAGAGGAGGAAGCGGACGAAGAATCCGAGGGAGAAACAGGGGAAGCAGCAGAGAAAGCAGCTGAGGAAGAAGCAGAGGAAGCAGCAGGAGAAGCTGCAGAAAAAGCGGGCAAAGCAGAGGCTGTGAAGAGTGCAGAGGAAGCAAGGACGGAACATGAGGCGAGCGGGATAGTTGTTGACAGGGAGAACCAATCGGGCAAGAGTATTGATTTCACAGCACAGGACAACAATGGTTTTGTTGTTTCAGAAGAATCTGGAACACTGGGATCAGCAGCAGTAGTTGGGGAAAACAAATCCCAAGGGAGCGTTGACAGGAAGGGAAGGGGTGAAGTTGAGGAGGAGAGAATCAAATCGGGTTTTGTTCCTGATTGGTGGCAGAAGGCCTGGGATGAGGTGGTCCTGCATCGGGCACAGGGATTGGATGGAGGTTCGGGTCGAACCAGACCGACAGGTTTGGGAGGCGCTCCTGGGAAAGGCACACGACTGGCTGTGATGGGTATGTGGATGGGTGGGGGAGGGAGGGTAGGAGGCATGGTTTGTACGGCTGTGTTATGATGTGCTATGGAACGATATGCAGGTGTGTGGAAGGGGGTGACTTTTGAGTCGACTCAAAAGTCAGGGTAGGAGGGATGGGTTGTACGGCTGTGTTATGATGTGCTACGGCTGTGTTATGATATGCTACGGAACGATATGCAGGTGTGTGGAAGGGGGTGGGGGTTTGGGGTAAGCAGGGTTAGGTGAAATGGTAGAACAGGACGGGAGAGATGTGTATGTGTGGGTATGTATGAGGCGGTCAAATGTGCCCCTTATTACGAACATGTCTTGTTGCTAGCCTTGCGTTCATTTCAGGTGCGGTGTGATTGTTTATCATTGTTTTTGTCATCGTTATTGTCATTCTCATTCTCATTGTCAGGGGCATTGGAGCATTTCAACTCGCACGGCCACATCCCACCAGAAGCTCTCAAGCAGGTGCACACACCACAATTCACCCTGTCACACCGCATCGCACCGCATTACACCGCATCACACCAAACAAAGCCACATCGCACCACACTTCTAACCTTCCCTACTTCCGCACTTCAAATGGTCCAATAGAGCATTCCAAACCATATTCCGCGCCACTCGCTGTCCCAAACCCCTGTGAGCCGTCAGATCTGGGCGGCGTGGCGAGAATCTGGTGACACGTGGCACACTCAGAGGGACTCTGTGCAGCTGATAGTGTTCAACGCCGCCGTCCAGCTGGCACTGGACGAATGCATGAGGTGAGTGAGAGGGAGGGCCAGGATCTGAAAAATGGAGTGTGCCAGATGAGTGACTTTTTGAGGCGCCTCGAAAGATGAGCGGGGACAGGGTGTTTGTAGGGGTGTTAGCCGGTTTCTGAAGAATCCCATACGATGTTGACACCTTTACATGCCCCTACTGCACCGAATTTTTGCCTCTATCTTCTGCCTCACGTGCAGGTCGCCCTGTTCCCCCACCTCCTCCGGCCCGTCGTTCCTCGCTGTCATGGCAGCAGCTGTTCGCCTCTCACCATCCCTCCCTCTCCCCCTCCCTTGCCCTCGCTTCCCCTCCTTCCCACCCCACCGTGCCTCACAGCAGGTCGTCTCGTCTCCCCACCTCCTCCGGCCCGTCATTCCTCGCTGCCATGGAAGCAGCTGTTCGCCTCTCACCATCCCTCCCTCTCCCCCTCCCTTGCCCTCGCTTCCCCTCCTTCCCACCCCACCGTGCCTCACAGCAGGTCGTCTCGTCTCCCCACCTCCTCCGGCCCGTCATTCCTCGCTGCCATGGCAGCAGCTGTTGGCCTCTCACCATCCGTGGCCCTCGCAGCAACACTCAAGGGCGTGGTTGCCAGGCTGGAAACAGAGCTTGTCGTTTGCAATGTGAGTCTGCAGGGTGTTTGTGAGGCTACTCAAAGGCACACTAGACTGGCACTTCCCGTCCGCCTCTCGCCATCTGTAGCCCTCGCAGCAACACTCAAAGGCGAGGTTGCCAGGCTGGAAACAGAGCTTGTCGCTTGCAATGTGAGTCTGCAGGGTGTTTGTGAGGGTACTCAAAGGCACACTAGACTGGCACTTCCCGTCCGCCTCTCGCCATCTGTAGCCCTCGCAGCAACACTCAAGGGCGTGGTTGCCAGGCTGGAAACAGAGCTTGTCGCTTGCAATGTGAGTCTGCAGGGTGTTTGTGAGGGTACTCAAAGGCACACTAGACTGGCACTTCCCGTCCGCCTCTCGCCATCTGTAGCCCTCGCAGCAACACTCAAGGGCGAGGTTGCCAGGCTGGAAACAGAGCTTGTCGCTTGCAATGTGAGTCTGCAGGGTGTTTGTGAGGGTACTCAAAGGCACACTAGACTGGCACTTCCCGTCCGCCTCTCGCCATCTGTAGCCCTCGCAGCAACACTCAAAGGCGTGGTTGCCAGGCTGGAAACAGAGCTTGTCGCTTGCAATGTGAGTCTGCAGGGTGTTTGTGAGGGTACTCAAAGGCACACTAGACTGGCACTTCCCGTCCGCCTCTCGCCATCTGTAGCCCTCGCAGCAACACTCAAGGGCGTGGTTGCCAGGCTGGAAACAGAGCTTGTCGCTTACAATGTGAGTCTGCAGGGTGTTTGTGAGGGTACTCAAAGGCACACTAGACTGGCACTTCCCGTCCGCCTCTCGCCATCTGTAGCCCTCGCAGCAACACTCAAAGGCGTGGTTGCCAGGCTGGAAACAGAGCTTGTCGCTTGCAATGTGAGTCTGCAGGGTGTTTGTGAGGGTACTCAAAGGCACACTAGACTGGCACTTCCCGTCCGCCTCTCGCCATCTGTAGCCCTCGCAGCAACACTCAAGGGCGTGGTTGCCAGGCTGGAAACAGAGCTTGTCGCTTGCAATGTGAGTCTGCAGGGTGTTTGTGAGGGTACTCAAAGGCACACTAGACTGGCACTTCCCGTCCGCCTCTCGCCATCTGTAGCCCTCGCAGCAACACTCAAAGGCGAGGTTGCCAGGCTGGAAACAGAGCTTGTCGCTTGCAATGTGAGTCTGCAGGGTGTTTGTGAGGGTACTCAAAGGCACACTAGACTGGCACTTCCCGTCCGCCTCTCGCCATCTGTAGCCCTCGCAGCAACACTCAAAGGCGAGGTTGCCAGGCTGGAAACAGAGCTTGTCGCTTGCAATGTGAGTCTGCAGGGTGTTTGTGAGGGTACTCAAAGGCACACTAGACTGGCACTTCCCGTCCGCCTCTCGCCATCTGTAGCCCTCGCAGCAACACTCAAAGGCGAGGTTGCCAGGCTGGAAACAGAGCTTGTCGCTTGCAATGTGAGTCTGCAGGGTGTTTGTGAGGGTACTCAAAGGCACACTAGACTGGCACTTCCCGTCCGCCTCTCGCCATCTGTAGCCCTCGCAGCAACACTCAAAGGCGAGGTTGCCAGGCTGGAAACAGAGCTTGTCGCTTGCAATGTGAGTCTGCAGGGTGTTTCTGAGGGTACTCAAAGGCACACTAGACTGGCACTTCCCGTCCGCCTCTCGCCATCTGTAGCCCTCGCAGCAACACTCAAAGGCGAGGTTGCCAGGCTGGAAACAGAGCTTGTCGCTTGCAACGTGAGTCTGCAGGGTGTTTGTGAGGGTACTCAAAGGCACACTAGACTGGCACTTCCCGTCCGCCTCTCGCCATCTGTAGCCTTCGCAGCAACACTCAAGGGCGTGGTTGCCAGGCTGGAAACAGAGCTTGTCGCTTGCAATGTGAGTACTCTGTGTGGGTGGTAACAATGAGGCGTGCACGTGTTGTTGTGTGACAATAACCTGGCGGTAGGAGTGCTGCCATGGTATCCGTTGTTCCCCCTGTATTGATCTGGTTGTTTGTGTGAGTGTGTTCAAAATAGGGATTTGTATAATTCTTCATGTGCCTCCATGCAGGAGCTGTCAAGTGAGGACAGGTGGGCTGCAAAGGCCTTACTTCCATCAATCTCGTGTTGTACTTGTGGGATTTGTATAATTCTTCATGTGCCTCCATGCAACTCTTGAGGCGCTTCAATATGCTACTCCATCACATACCTTTTTGGTTTGTGCACGTGTGTTGTGTGGCTGTATGGGAAGCAGGGCATGATAGAAGCGTTTATGTGGCGCCATGCTAACGTCAAGTTGCGCCAGATAGTGAACCTGCTCTCTGCGTTCACTCTCTCTGCCATCTCGGTACGTGGCTTATGTGCCTGGATGATCAACACACACGTGCACATGCTCTCGTGCTGCACTCCTGCACACATCCACACGTTTGCTTTCCCCCTCGTCTTCCCACTCCCTCCCCCTCCCTCCCCCCATTCCTCTCTTTGCATCCACACCACCTTGTGCTACCTGTATCACAACAGTATAACTCCAGCACCCCATTCCTCCCGCTTTCACCCATCTTCTCCCCTTGCCCCCGTCTTCTCCCCTTGCCCTCATCTTCTCCCTTTGCCCCATCTTCTCCCCTTGCCCTCATCTTATCGGTTGCCCCATCTTCTCCCCTTGCCCTCATCTTATCGGTTGCCCCATCTTCTCCCCTTGCCATCATCTTCATCCATCCCCACCAGCCTGAGCTAGTGTCATCAGCCCATCGACTGGGTGCCGTGCTGACTCGCCGGCAGCGGGAGGAGCTGGCATGGATGTATGAGAGGGCTGCTGGTCCCAAGCATGTGGTGCTCGTGAGGACTGCTCTTGGGGTATAATGTAGGGTTTGCCAAGTTAGCTATCGACCACCACGCGACGGATGTGTTTTCCTTTGTTGATTGAATTTAGCTGATTGCTACTTAAAACCCGGGGGCCAAGAAGATCAAATTAGGTTCATCCTTCCTAGTGTTGGTTGGGTGTCCCAAAATCGCCTGTGATTTTCCCGAGTTTCTACCACCTCGTCCAACAACTTCGACACTCCTATTGGCTCACGGGCAATTACCGTCCTCACTCCCAACCAACCTTCCTAAGCTTGAATATCTTGGCCCGCGGGTTTTAACGAAAAATTATGTAGTGTGAAATTTCGAATGCACTGTTCTATCCTGTCGAATCAGGGGTGTGGCACACATTTTGTTTTATAAGCCATGGCACAGCGGCAGTTTTCGTACCGAGTCAGTCTGTAGTTATGTTTTTTTTTCACGCCTTCTCCACGCCCACCATCTTCACATCATGCATCGCACCACCCCTCCCTCCATCATTCCGTTGCGCAATTCACACACTATCACACTTCGGAAATAGAGGTATCATTTCAAACTCGTATGAACATTTGAGTTCGCCAGCTTGTCGAGTGGGTTGATGGCGCACGCGTCACTTCAACAGATTTCACACTAGACTGCTTGGCGGATGCGGAGCGACACGTGGCACGTACCCGTGCTTCCGTACGATGGCTGATGGTTCGTTCATAGTGGCGAGTTGTAACAGTGTTCAGTACACCTGACACGGCAGACAGTTCGCTGTCGCGGGTGACATGACACTGAAGCTGACTCAACAAGGGGTATCGAGCGCGTCGGGCGGCATCACTACCCGACGTAGGATCCTGATGATGGCTCCTGCTCCCTCAGGTGTGGGACCCTAACGGAACGAGGTTTGGCAACTCAGAAGAGCAATTGCGAAACCTGAAGAGCAAGATGAACTTCCCTCTCTCCTGGGTGGCATGGCGAGGGTTTCAGTCCAAACCAGAACTCGGATCCACAACGCGGAAATGTTTTTTTCATGCCCCGGGTACCGTCAAGTTCGCCCACATTCACGGTAACATCCGCCTGTTCTCGGCGACCCACTCGCTCAGCGGCTAAGCGCCTGCACCTGCCAGGCACCGGTGGGAATTTTTCACCCCGCAAGCTCAGTGGCGACTTCTAGTACGAGTGGCAATTTTTCCATGGCAATCCAGCCACCGCAGCTGGCGTTTCATCCGCTCTTGGTCCGCCACCCCTGCGGAACTCTGGCGAGGCAGGAGTTTCCTTTCAGTTCCAGAATTACTCCCGGGAAATTCAAACTATCCAGCTGCCCTGAAGTGTCATACAGGAGTCCCATACCAATTCACTCTCTGGCCCGTTGATTTGAAACATGAAAAGGCCTTGGCAGCTCACTACCACACCACATACGTTCCCTCTCCATAGGCGACTCCCATGGCTGTGCAGCTTCGAGCATGCCGAGGCGTGAAGCTTCAAACCTACCATGAACCGTCACCCAGCGTTAGTTCTTGTGGTAACCCTAGTGGTGGTAACCCCAATTCCACTCGCATTACTATTAGTGGTAACTGGACCGCATCTTATAATCGTCTAAGCCCAGTAGTAGTAGCTTCGAGACGACTACAAAATGATCATGTTTATAGTCTGAGCCGAGCAGTACTCAGGAGCCGGGCAGGACCAGAAACGTTAGCCATTTTACCTTGGCGGAGGAGTGTTCTGGTAATTAGTAGCCCCTTGCAGGTGAACGCCACGAGGCGCTTTGAAACACCATGGCGGGGGATGCAGGGTAGTGGTCTGCGAGTTACTGCTCTGCAGAACAATGCTGTGCGGTTGAATGCGTTGCAGAATAACACTGACTTTTCTGATAACAGCAAGGAGGATGGCTCCTGGCAGGAAAAAGTTGTGAGGCGTCTTATTGCACTAAGCACACCGCACAGTGGCAGCAGCAGCAATAGTAACGTCAGCAGTAACAGCAGCAGCAACAGTAGTAGCAAAGAGTTTGATTCCCAGACAGCTGTTGAGTCCATTCAGGAGTCATCTGGTTACAATGTTACGGCACAGAGCTGGATCCCCAGCAACAGGGACGATGAATTCTCAAGGTTGTGGGAAGCAAGACGAACGCGGAGGCGGAGAGGGGGAGGTAGAGCGGGAAGAGGAGATGGTATATGGGGGGAAGGGGATAACCAGAGGGTATGGTCTCAGAGGGATGGTGATTATATAGAGAGGATTGGTGACTATATGGAGAGGATTGCTGACGATGTGGAGAAAATTGGTGAGGAGTGTGTAAAGGAGATTGGGGAGGGTGTAGGGCAGCAGATACGCCATCGAAGGAGACTTTTTGAGAGGAGGAGGAGAAGGGGTTCGTCAGCCTTGGGATTGTCGGACTTGTATAAATCTCCACTAGAGAAGGCCGTGGATTCGGTGTCTGACTGGGTTGCTGACGTGTCAGCGTCAGTGGCCGAGTCAGTTCCGCCCACAATGGAAAAGGCCAGGTGTGTCTTACACATATACTGAGTGTGCCACACACTCTCCCTGTCACCCACCCACTCCACATTTCCTGTCACAATTTTCCACTCTCACCCATCCCCCGGCTGTCTTTCACTTGTGATACCCATTTGCCCACCCACCCATCTTCCCAACACTCTAAACCCGTTCCCAACTACTGACAAGCTTGTTCGCACCACCCACTCGCTTGCTATCCACCCATCATCCCATCCCACCCATCCACCCACCCCTCCACTGACAGGCGTGTTCTCACCACCCAGGTCGCAGCCCTCCCTGCTCGCCTGCACCAGATACTACCTCCCCGCTCCTCCCCTCTCCCCCTCCGCCTCGCCCTCCTCCTCTCCTCCTCCCTCCTCCTCCTCTGCCTGCTCCTCCGCAGCTCCCTTGTCGCACGCAGCTTGCAGGCAGCTTCTGCTGCGGTGCGCTCATTCTTTGCCCCTGTGCTGTGGGCTGTGAGTCCCGAGGAGGTTTTGCAGCAGCAGGAGGAGGAGGCTGAACGGAATGCACAGCAGCAGCAGCAGGAGCAGGAGAAAGCTGCGCGGAAGGCACTGCAGCAGCAGGAGGAGGAGGCTGAGCGGAGGGCACTGCAGCAGCAGCAGCAGCAGCAGCAGCAGCAGCAGCGGCAGGAGGAGGAGGAGAAGGAGAAGGAGGCTGAGCGGAAGGTATCTGTTGAGAATTCTAAAGAAATGGCAGCTTCCGCTGCTCTGCGCTCGTTCTTTGCGCCTGTGCTGTGGGCTGTGAGTCCTGAAGAGGTTTTGCAGCAGCAGCAGCAGGAGAAGGCTGAGCGGAAGGCACCGCTACAGCAGGAAGAGAAAGCTAAACGGAAGGCACCGCTACAGCAGGAAGAGAAAGCTAAACGGAAGGTATCTGCTGAGAATCCCAAATTAACGGCAGCCGCCGCTGCGGTGCGCTCATTCTTTGCGCCTGTGCTGTGGGCTGTGGGTCCTGAAGAGGTTTTGCAGCAGCAGGAGGAGAAGGCAGAGCAAAATGCACTGCAGCAGCGACAGCAGCAGCAGCAGCAGCAGCAAGAGGGCCAGCAGCAGCAGCAGAAGCAGCAGCAGCAGCAGCAGCAGCAGCAGCAGCAGCAGCAGCAGCAGCAGCAGCAGCAGCAGCAGCAGCAGGAGCAGACAGGCAGTAGCAGGACTGGTGAAACTGTTAGTTCTGCCTTTGTGATGAAAACTGCCTTTGGGTTCAGTGGTGGTTATGCTGGTTCTGATGGTGGAGTGGAAACAGCAGGGAAAGAGGAAGAAGACATTCACCGGACGATGCTGGCTCTTGAAATGAGCCAGGTGGATACAACAGAGCGCTCAGGTGAAAGATCAGGTGAACGTGCAGGGAGACCAGGGAAAGCACAGAAGGGCATGGGTGGAGCCAGAAGTCAATCTGGGAAGATATATAATCCTCATCGCAGTCAATCTATCAGAGGCAGCAGATTTGATCGTACAGCTGTCGAGAATCAAGAGAACGGCAAGAAATCAAAATCGGATCTTATTCCTGATTGGTGGCGTGATGCCAGGGGCGAGTTGGCCTTGCAGCAGACGCAGCGGTTGGTTGCAGGCTCGGGTGCAGGCGCGGACAGTGGCCGAGCCGGGGTGGCTGGTTCGGGAGGCGCTTCGGTGAAGGACACACGGGTCACAGTGATGGGTAAGCAGGCTGGGATGAGGTGGGATATGGTGAGATGCGGTGGGATACGGTGGGATGCGGTGGGATGAGGTTGCCTGGGTAGGAAGACACATGTGCATGGGATAAGTAGCTTGTATCTGAGAATCATCGTAATCAGGTTCTGAGATGTGTGTAGACTAATCAATCCCCGCACGTCGTCGTCTCACTGCTTGTGTTTTCCTCCAATGGCGTGCGATTCTGAGCTCAGGTGCTTTGGAGCAGTTCAACTCACAGGGGCACATTCCTGCAGATGCTCTCATTCAGGTGTGCCGCACCTGACCGCATTGCACCGCACAACACCTCAGTAGGCCTGTTTGAAACTATTCCCCAGGCCGATGAGATGCACATTCACATCCTCAGCATCACAAATACTATCTCAGCACACTCCCCGTCCGTCTGAACATCCGCGTGAGATGAGTCGATTTTTTAGTCGACTCAAAAATCGACTCATCTCACGTTGAGTCGACTCAAAAATCGACTCATCTCACGCGAGATGCACATTCACATCCTCAGCATCACAAATACTATCTCAGCACACTCCCGTCCGTCTGTCTGAACATCCACCTTTCCCTATCCACGTCTGCGAGCCGTCAGATCTGGGCGGCGTGGCGAGCATCTGGTGACACGTGGCACACTCAGAGAGACTCTGTGCGGCTGATAGTGTTCAACGCTGCCGTCCAGCTGGCACTGGATGAATGCATCGGGTGAGAGGATGAGAGAGATGGAGTGATGATATGGGGTGACGGGGATTGGGCGAGGGGGAAAGGGTGAGAGGGATGGAGTCAGGCGGGGGAAGTTTCGGTTTGGGGGGATGGAGTGAGGGGTATATGGAGTACCAGGGGGTATATGGGATGGGAAGGAAGGACAGGAGTTTCCAGCCATCAATCATTGTTGAGTCGTGTTTTGATTCGACTCAAAACACGACTCAGTTTCGGCTTTGGGGGATGGAATGAGGGGGATATGGAGTTCAGGAGATGGGAAGGACAGGAGTATCCAGCTATCAATAATTGTTGGGAACAAGGGCATGCAGCAACATCCCTTCCCCCTTCCCCTTTCCCTCTTCCCCCCCCTGTTTCCAAGTTCCCCTCTCTCTCCATTCCCCCTTCCCCCCGTACAGCTCGCACCACCCACCAAAACTCCCCACCTCGGGCCCATCATTTCTTGTGGCCATGGCAGAAGCGGTGGGCCTGGCCCCTCCTTCACAGTCCCGCTCTCTCTGTCCCCCTCTCCTCTTTCCCCCCCCATCTTAACAGCTCCCACCAGCCGTCCAAACTCCCCACCTCGGGCCCGTCATTCCTGGTGGCCATGGCTGAAGCTGTGAGCCTGGCCCCGCCTTCAGCTCTGGCAGCAGCTGTGACCCTCACAATCCCCCTATCCCCCTCCCCCCCCCGCCTTCCCCTCGCTTCACAGCTCGCAGCAGCCATCCAAACTCCCCACCTCGGGCCCGTCATTCATAGTGGCCATGGCAGAAGCTGTGAGCCTGGCCCCGCCTTCAGCTCTGGCAGCAGCGCTGCGAGGGGTGGCGAGCAGAGTGGCAGCGGAGCTCGTGGCATGCAATGTGAGTGCCTTGTGTTGTCTGCTGAGTGCTCCCTTGTGAGTCTACTCAAAAGCCATGGCAGCAGCGGTGTGCCTCACATCCCCATCAGCTCTGGCAGCAGCGCTGCGAGGGGTGGCGAGCAGAGTGGCAGCAGAGCTTGTTGCATGCAATGTGAGTGCCTTGTGTTGTCTGCTGTGTGCTCCATTTAGTCTACTCAAAAGCCATGGCAGCAGCAGTGTGCCTCACATCACCTGCAGCTCTGGCAGCAGCGCTGCGAGGGGTGGGCAACAGAGTGGGAGCAGAGCTTGTTGCGTGCAATGTGAGTGCGGGTGTGCATGTTTATGATCGTGTGCATTTGGTAATCCCAACAGTGGCTGGTAAAGTAGGCTTCCCCGTCGTCATTGGCTTTGTCGACCCTTCCATGTTTTGTTTTTTCCCCAAGGAATTTTCCTTCTTTCTTCTTCTTTTTCTAAGCAGGAGCTGTTAGAAGCGAGTAAGAGGGGCGAGGCAGAGGAGAATCTACGGCAGATTTCAAATCTCCTCTCAGTGTTCACTCCTGCTGCAGTTGCGGTGCGTGCCCTTTGATTGTTCAATTGCACTCAAAAGCCTTTGCTTCTACAACATGGCTATGCACTTCTTCACAAGAATGGGCTTTTGGATATGCATGCGCATGCATGCACATCCTTCCACATCCATCCATGCATGAGCTGCATGCACATCCTTCCACATCCATCCATGCGTCACATGCATGCGTATGCGTTTGCTCAACACTTCTGTGCTCTGGTTCCATATGATCCCTTTTCCGCGATCTCTCCCAGCCCGAACTGGCATCCTCGGCCAACGTTTTACGTGAGATGCTGTCGCAGCGAGAGCGGGAGGAGCTGGCATGGATGTATGAGAAGGCTGCTGGACCCAAGCATGCAGCACTCGTGAAGAAAGTGCTTGGGCTTTAAATAAGTTGATGCCACTGAGACTTAACTGATGATGCCTCTAGCCATGTGCTTGTGAGGGAACTTTTGGTGTGTTAATTGAAGCCTCCAGTCCAATCAATTATACATATTTTTGGATAACAATGGCTGAGTGGTTGATCCTTCAATATTTGGAGGTTCAGTTGGCTGTTTGTCAGGAAAGAGTATGAGACAGTGAGGTGAGGAGGGGGTAGATTAATCCTGCCTTAGCCTTGGGAATATACCTAGATGGAATCTCTGTATCATTTCATCACACAATAAAATTACAGACTGCATGCCTGACTAGCAACATCACACCAGCAAGACTTCCTACAGCTGTCTCTGCAATCCTAACTCCTGATACTGCCCCGAATCATTACTACTTTCGATCCTCCACGCTTCACTTGCTGAAGAAATCTTTAATGCCCGAAAAAACAGTCCTGCAGGAGGGAGTTAAAAGATCCACGGACAATCAAGGGAGGGCCCGAATTGGGTGGGAGAAGGAAAAACAAACGCAAAAAAAAAAACAGTGATGAGCTGTAGCGCAAAAGACAATCAGAGGAAGGAAAATGACACGCTTACTAGGAGCTAAGGTCTTAACCGGAAGCGACCCTTCAACCAGGCCCAAGCCGCTCTTGCCCCTGCTGCTGCAACAGCCATGGTCAAAGCTAAGACTGCAGCTAGCAGTGCTGCATTTGCCACATGGCGCCATGTGATTGGTGTGGCTTGAGAAACGAACGGCTGAATGGTCTCCTCTGTGAATCTCCTGGCCTCTGATTGGATGGTTTGGATCACTCGTTTGGCCCCTCTGCAGCATCAACCAGAGCAACCAATGAGCGCACGCCACGTGTGTGCAGAGCAGGCGGGGCATTTCAAATATCACCGTTGGGAGGTGCTGGCTTATAAGTGGACTCAAAGCCACCTCGTGGTTTGGTGGTGCTGGATATTGAGTGAGTCAACTCAAGAGTCAAAGTGAGTCAACTCAAGAGTCAGCTCACGGTTAGAAGGTGTTTGCGTGACAGAAAGCCCTGCCTGGTTCTCAAGTTGCTGTGGTTTCGGGGCTGAAAAGGCAGAACTAGGGGTAGAGTTCTGGAGGGGCAAGGCGAGGTATAGAGAGGATAAATCAAGGGTTCAGGGGCAGAGGGGCTCACTTGACAGTGTCGACGATGCCCTCCCCATCCACGCCTGAGCTGGAGGATGAACCCCGTGGCCCTGAGAGGGGTGAATGGGGGAGAAGGAGCGAGGGAGAGAGGAGAGGGAGACGGGAGAGGGAAAAGGGGTAAAAATTAGGGGAGAGGGGAGAGAGAGGGAAAACAAGGGGAGAGAAAGCGGAGAGAGGGGGTAGAGAGGAGAGCAACTAAGAAAGCCTTATTGATCCCGATGCAATAAACTCCTCGCCCCCTCACACACACACAGCAAGCATGCAAGCTATGAATCAAGCAAGAAGGGAGAAGCGAGAAGGGAGCACTCACTTGCGCCCTCCACAGTGATGCCAGTGCGTGTCTTGCCCGTCTTGTGAATCGACGCCAGCTCCTCCACCAGGTCTCGCTCCGTGGGGCTGCTCAAACAACAATGCCACATGCACAGCAGGGGGGCGGAAAGAGGGAGGGAAGAGGAGAGTATGGTGAAGAGGTATTTTCCCCCCACGGGTCTTGCTCCATGAGATAGGCAAGACCCCGGGCATGCAGGGTGGGAAGTAGGGTTGGGAGCAGGGTTGGGAACAGGGTTGGGAACAGGGTTGGGAGCAGGGTTGGGAACAGGGTTGGGAGCAGGGTTGGGAACAGGCTTGGAACAGGGTTGGGAGCAGGGTTGGAACAGGGTTGGGAGCAGCTTGGGGATGAGGGTGGGGAGGCTTAGGGAGCGATGTGGCAGCCTAATCAGAGGAACCCCTTATAAGCACCTGACTCGTTTGGGGATGGAGACGTTGACTTGGAAGAAGTGGTCGCCACGGATGTTGCTCTTGCCCACCTTGGGCACGCCCTTGCGCTCCAGCACCAGCGTATCCCCTGGCTGTGTGCCTGCCGGCACTCTCAGCTCCGCTGCGCCGTCAACCGTAGCCACCTGAAGGGGTGAAATGGGATGTGGTAGTTGTGCAAAGATCAAGAAGGTGAGAGAGAGATCGTGGCAGCAGTGGCAGCAGCAGCACCTTGGGCACGCCCTTGCGCTCCAATACCAGTGTATCCCCCGGCTGTGTGCCTGCCGGCACTCTCAGCTCCGCTGCCCCGTCCACCGTGGCCACCTGCAGTGACACAGGAAAAAATTGGGTAATGGTATGAGTTGAGAGGGGGAGCAGCAGCTGTGGAAGCACCCCCGTGGGCACACCCTTGCACATTAACAAAAACGTGTCCCCTGGCTGGGTTCCTGCTGGCACTCTCAGCTCCGCTGCCCCGTCCACTGTCGCCACCCGTGAGAAAGAGATACATGGGATGGTTATGGTGGGGAAATTGGAGGGCAGGGGATTGTGGCAGGAGTGGCAGCAGCAGCACCTTGGGCACGCCCTTGCGCTCCAACACCAGCATTTCGCCCGACAGTGTGCCGCCTGCTGGAACCCGCATTTTTGCTGCCCATCCACCATGCCATGCACCGTTCCACCTTAGCCACAGTCCCAAAGATACATAAGTGTAGTCAATGGAGACGTTGGAGTAGAGGTTGATGCCGTCCCTGCGAATGCCCGCAATTGCTGCTTGTCACTGACCCCAGACACCTTGCATGCACACACACGAGCAGTATCACCCACCTTGGCAACGGTCCCAAGGATGGCATCGGTAAAGTCAATGGAGACGTTGGAGTAGAGGTTGATGCCGTCCCTGCGAATGCCATTTGCTGCGGCATGCCTGGTAGAAACCCAAACCTGCCCTAAGCACCCACCTTGGCAACGGTGCCGAGGATGGCATCGGTAAAGTCAATGGAGACGTTGGAGTAGAGGTTGATGCCGTCCCTGCGAATGCCCATCGTCTCCTTCACCTTCACAAACACGTACAGGTCGCCTCGCTTGCCCCTGGTGGAGGGAGAAGGAGAAGAGGGGAAAGAGAATGAGACGAGTGAGAAGGGGAACGAGGACGAAGACTAATAAGAGACTGTCTCTTTCTTCACAAACACGTATAGGTTGCCCTGCTTGCCCCTGGTAGGAATAGGAAGAGGAAGAGAAGGAGAAAAGGATGAGAGAGGGGATGTCGGATACGAGTAGGGTGTGTGTCTCTTTCACCTTCACAAACACGTATAGGTTGCCCTGCGTGGCGCTGGTGGGAAAAGAAGGAGAAGGAGAAGGGAAGGACGAGAGCGAGTAGAGGAAACGAGGGAGCAGACTAGGCAGAGGTTGCCTCCCTCAGTCCACACCAGCAGGAACGTTGATCACCACTGGCTTGCACGGTGCTGCCGCTGTTGTGATGTTGTGGTGGTAGTGCTGTGGTGGCAGTGGTGCTGGTGGTAGTGCTGGTGCTGGGGTGTTGGTGCTGCTGGTGGCAGTGCTGGTGCTGGGGTGTTGGTGCTGCTGGTGGCAGTGCTGGTGCTGGGGTGTTGGTGCTGCTGGTGGCGGTGTTGGTGCCGGGGTGGTGGTGCTGCTCGTGGTTGCCTATAGTGCTGGCGTGAACAGTACATCATCCACTCACTCACCCGCGCATGCCAGCATCGCCTTCCCCTTTGACACAAAGCACTGTCCCCGAGTCCACCACTGCAGGCACGTTGGCTTGTGTAATGCTACTGCTGGTTGTGTGGTTTGCTGGTAGTGGTGGTGCTGCTGCTGCTGCTGGTGATGATGTTAGTGGTGGTAGTGGTGGTGGAGGTGGTGGTGGTTACCTATAGTGCTCGCGTGAGCACTCAACAACCAGCCCACTCACCCGCGCACGCCAGCGTCGCCCTCCCCTTTGACGCGAAGCACCGTCCCCGAGTCCACCCCCGCCGGTACGTTGATCACCACTGGCTTGCGTGGTGCTGGTGCTGTTGTGGTGCTGTTTGCAGCAGCAGTGACTGAACAGTCCACACAAGCCACTCACCCGCGCATGCCAGCGTCGCCCTCCCCTTTGACGCGCAGCACTGTGCCCGAGTCCACCCCTGCAGGCACGTTGATCACCACTGGCTTGCGCGTCCGCACGCGCCCCTCGCCCCCACACTTGCGGCAGAACTCAGATATCACCTCCCCCACTCCTGCACACGTCGAGCACGTGGACACCTGCAGACAAGGGAACAAGGGAGGAGTGATTAGGTGGCTAAAAAGAAAGAACTCAGAGATCACCTCCCCCACCCCTGCACACGTCGAGCACGTGGACACCTGCAGAAGGGAAGACGAGAGAATTTTGTGGGGGGGGGTTTAGGAAAAACAAACATAAAATGAAAGAAGCAGCTCCCCTGCTCACGCCCCATGCCCCATGCAGGGGGACGAGCAGCCGGTGCTAAGAGTACCATCTCTTTTGAGTCGACTCAAAAGTTGACTTTGACTTTTGAGTCGACTCAAAAGTCGCCCCATGCCCCATGCAGGGGGACGAGCAGCCGGTGCTAAGAGTACCATCTCTGAAACTATCTCATGACGACCTGGACACCCTTCACACTGTTAGCCGTGTCTGCTGACTTTGCCCCGTGCCCTGGCATGTGTTTGGAAATCTCACAATTGGACCTTGGTCATTCCACACCATTGAAACGCAGCGAGGAGAACACCCCGAAGGCCGTTTGCCTTGTCTGCATGACCTGCCCCATGCCCCGGCATGTGGGCCACGTGGACTTTCACCATCCCCTTATACTCCCACACCGCCCAAACACACACACCCCTCCCAGTCACGTACCGAGGAGAACATTCCGAAGGCCGTTTGCCGTGTCTGCATGACCTGCCCCATGCCCCGGCACGTGGGGCACGTGCGGGGGGATGTGCCCGCCTTGGCGCCCGACCCCCCACACTCGCTGCACCCGTCCAGGTGCGCCACGTTGATGGTCTTCTCAGCGCCAAATATCACCTCGCGGAACTCCAGCGGCATCTCCATTCTGTAAGTGGTGGGGTGGGCGGGAATGAGTAGGAGTGGGCAGGAGTGGGCACAAGTGGGCAGGAGATGGGAAGGAGTGGGCAGGAGTGGGCGGGAGTGGGCAGGGATGGGCAGGAGTGGGTGAGGGAGGGAATGAAGGGCGAGGTCGACTTAAGACCCGACCCCCCACACTCGCTGCAGCCGTCCAGGTGCGCCACGCTGATGGTCTTCTCCGCTTCGAATATCACCTCGCGGAACTCCAGCGGCATCTCCATTCTGATGGGCGGGGATGGGCGGGAGGGGGGTGGGCGGGAATGGGCGGGGATGGGCGGGGATGGGCGGGGATGGGCGGGAATGGGCGGGGATGGGCGGAGATGGTAAGGATGGGCGAGGATGGTCGGGGATAGGCAGGAGCGGGGAGGGATGGGCGGGGATGGGCGGGAATGGGCGGGGATGGGCGGAGATGGTAAGGATGCGCGAGGATGGTCGGGGATGGGCAGTAGCGGGAAGGGATGGGCGGGGATGGACGGGGATGGGGAGGGATGGGCGGGGATGGTCGGGGGTGGGCAGGAGCGGGGAGGGATGGGCGGGAATGGTCGGGGATGGGCAGGAGCGGGGAGGGATGGGCGGGGATGGTCAGGTATGGGCAGGAGCGGGGAGGGATGGGCGGGGATGGACGGGGATGGGCAGGAGCGGGGAGGGATGGGCGGGGATGGTCGGGGATGGGCAGGAGCGGGGAGGGATGGGCGGGGATGGTCGGGTATGGGCAGGAGCGGGGAGGGATGGGCGGGGATGGTCGGGTATGGGCAGGAGCGGGGAGGGATGGGCGGGGATGGTCGGGTATGGGTATTGGCTAGGCGCATATTGGCTAGGCGCATATTGGCTAGGCGCATATTGGCTAGGCGCATATTGGCTAGGCGCATATTGGCTAGGCGCATATTGGCTAGGCGCATATTGGCTAGGCGCATATTGGCTAGGCGCATATTGGCTAGGCGCATATTGGCTAGGCGCATATTGGCTAGGCGCATATTGGCTAGGCGCATATTGGCTAGGCGCATATTGGCTAGGCGCATATTGGCTAGGCGCATATTGGCTAGGCGCATATTGGCTAGGCGCATATTGGCTAGGCGCATATTGGCTAGGCGCATATTGGCTAGGCGCATATTGGCTAGGCGCATATTGGCTAGGCGCATATTGGCTAGGCGCATATTGGCTAGGGGCGCATATTGGCTAGGCGCATATTGGCTAGGCGCATATTGGCTAGGCGCATATTGGCTAGGCGCATATTGGCTAGGCGCATATTGGCTAGGCGCATATTGGCTAGGCGCATATTGGCTAGGCGCATATTGGCTAGGCGCATATTGGCTAGGCGCATATTGGCTAGGCGCATATTGGCTAGGCGCATATTGGCTAGGCGCATATTGGCTAGGCGCATATTGGCTAGGCGCATATTGGCTAGGCGCATATTGGCTAGGCGCATATTGGCTAGGCGCATATTGGCTAGGCGCATATTGGCTAGGCGCATATTGGCTAGGCGCATATTGGCTAGGCGCATATTGGCTAGGCGCATATTGGCTAGGCGCATATTGGCTAGGCGCATATTGGCTAGGCGCATAATTGGCTAGGCGCATATTGGCTAGGCGCATATTGGCTAGGCGCATATTGGCTAGGCGCATATTGGCTAGGCGCATATTGGCTAGGCGCATATTGGCTAGGCGCATATTGGCTAGGCGCATATTGGCTAGGCGCATATTGGCTAGGCGCATATTGGCTAGGCGCATATTGGCTAGGCGCATATTGGCTAGGCGCATATTGGCTAGGCGCATATTGGCTAGGCGCATATTGGCTAGGCGCATATTGGCTAGGCGCATATTGGCTAGGCGCATATTGGCTAGGCGCATATTGGCTAGGCGCATATTGGCTAGGCGCATATTGGCTAGGCGCATATTGGCTAGGCGCATATTGGCTAGGCGCATATTGGCTAGGCGCATTATTGGCTAGGCGCATATTGGCTAGGCGCATATTGGCTAGGCGCATATTGGCTAGGCGCATATTGGCTAGGCGCATATTGGCTAGGCGCATATTGGCTAGGCGCATATTGGCTAGGCGCATATTGGCTAGGCGCATATTGGCTAGGCGCATATTGGCTAGGCGCATATTGGCTAGGCGCATATTGGCTAGGCGCATATTGGCTAGGCGCATATTGGCTAGGCGCATATTGGCTAGGCGCATATTGGCTAGGCGCATATTGGCTAGGCGCATATTGGCTAGGCGCATATTGGCTAGGCGCATATTGGCTAGGCGCATATTGGCTAGGCGCATATTGGCTAGGCGCATATTGGCTAGGCGCATATTGGCTAGGCGCATATTGGCTAGGCGCATATTGGCTAGGCGCATATTGGCTAGGCGCATATTGGCTAGGCGCATATTGGCTAGGCGCATATTGGCTAGGCGCATATTGGCTAGGCGCATATTGGCTAGGCGCATATTGGCTAGGCGCATATTGGCTAGGCGCATATTGGCTAGGCGCATATTGGCTAGGCGCATATTGGCTAGGCGCATATTGGCTAGGCGCATATTGGCTAGGCGCATATTGGCTAGGCGCATATTGGCTAGGCGCATATTGGCTAGGCGCATATTGGCTAGGCGCATATTGGCTAGGCGCATATTGGCTAGGCGCATATTGGCTAGGCGCATATTGGCTAGGCGCATATTGGCTAGGCGCATATTGGCTAGGCGCATATTGGCTAGGCGCATATTGGCTAGGCGCATATTGGCTAGGCGCATATTGGCTAGGCGCATATTGGCTAGGCGCATATTGGCTAGGCGCATATTGGCTAGGCGCATATTGGCTAGGCGCATATTGGCTAGGCGCATATTGGCTAGGCGCATATTGGCTAGGCGCATATTGGCTAGGCGCATATTGGCTAGGCGCATATTGGCTAGGCGCATATTGGCTAGGCGCATATTGGCTAGGCGCATATTGGCTAGGCGCATATTGGCTAGGCGCATATTGGCTAGGCGCATATTGGCTAGGCGCATATTGGCTAGGCGCATATTGGCTAGGCGCATATTGGCTAGGCGCATATTGGCTAGGCGCATATTGGCTAGGCGCATATTGGCTAGGCGCATATTGGCTAGGCGCATATTGGCTAGGCGCATATTGGCTAGGCGCATATTGGCTAGGCGCATATTGGCTAGGCGCATATTGGCTAGGCGCATATTGGCTAGGCGCATATTGGCTAGGCGCATATTGGCTAGGCGCATATTGGCTAGGCGCATATTGGCTAGGCGCATATTGGCTAGGCGCATATTGGCTAGGCGCATATTGGCTAGGCGCATATTGGCTAGGCGCATATTGGCTAGGCGCATATTGGCTAGGCGCATATTGGCTAGGCGCATATTGGCTAGGCGCATATTGGCTAGGCGCATATTGGCTAGGCGCATATTGGCTAGGCGCATATTGGCTAGGCGCATATTGGCTAGGCGCATATTGGCTAGGCGCATATTGGCTAGGCGCATATTGGCTAGGCGCATATTGGCTAGGCGCATATTGGCTAGGCGCATATTGGCTAGGCGCATATTGGCTAGGCGCATATTGGCTAGGCGGCATATTGGCTAGGCGCAATATTGGCTAGGCCGCATATTGGCTAGGCGCATATTGGCTAGGCGCATATTGGCTAGGCGGCATATTGGCTAGGCGCATATTGGCTAGGCGCTATTGGCTAGGGGCATATGGCTAGGCGCATATTGGCTAGGCGCATATTGGCTAGGCGCATATTGGCTAGGCGGCATATTGGCTAGGCGCATATTGGCTAGGCGCATATTGGCTAGGCGCATATTGGCTAGGCGCATATTGGCTAGGCGCATATTGGCTAGGCGCATATTGGCTAGGCGCATATTGGCTAGGCGCATATTGGCTAGGCGCATATTGGCTAGCGCATATTGGCTAGGCGCATATTGGCTAGGCGCATATTGGCTAGGCGCATATTGGCTAGGCGCATATTGAGCTAGGCGCATATTGGCTAGGCGCATATTGGCTAGGCGCATATTGGCTAGGCGCATATTGGCTAGGCGCATATTGGCTAGGCGCATATTGGCTAGGCGCATATTGGCTAGGCGCATATTGGCTAGGCGCATATTGGCTAGGCGCATATTGGCTAGGCGCATATTGGCTAGGCGCATATTGGCTAGGCGCATATTGGCTAGGCGCATATTGGCTAGGCGCATATTGGCTAGGCGCATATTGGCTAGGCGCATATTGGCTAGGCGCATATTGGCTAGGCGCATATTGGCTAGGCGCATATTGGCTAGGCGCATATTGGCTAGGCGCATATTGGCTAGGCGCATATTGGCTAGGCGCATATTGGCTAGGCGCATATTGGCTAGGCGCATATTGGCTAGGCGCATATTGGCTAGGCGCATATTGGCTAGGCGCATATTGGCTAGGCGCATATTGGCTAGGCGCATATTGGCTAGGCGCATATTGGCTAGGCGCATATTGGCTAGGCGCATATTGGCTAGGCGCATATTGGCTAGGCGCATATTGGCTAGGCGCATATTGGCTAGGCGCATATTGGCTAGGCGCATATTGGCTAGGCGCATATGGCTAGGCGCATATTGGCTAGGCGCATATTGGCTAGGCGCATATTGGCTAGGCGCATATTGGCTAGGCGCATATTGGCTAGGCGCATATTGGCTAGGCGCATATTGGCTAGGCGCATATTGGCTAGGCGCATATTGGCTAGGCGCATATTGGCTAGGCGCATATTGGCTAGGCGCATATTGGCTAGGCGCATATTGGCTAGGCGCATATTGGCTAGGCGCATATTGGCTAGGCGCATATTGGCTAGGCGATATTGGCTAGGCGCATATTGGCTAGGCGCATATTGGCTAGGCGCATATTGGCTAGGCGCATATTGGCTAGGCGCATATTGGCTAGGCGCATATTGGCTAGGCGCATATTGGCTAGGCGCATATTGGCTAGGCGCATATTGGCTAGGCGCATATTGGCTAGGCGCATATTGGCTAGGCGCATATTGGCTAGGCGCATATTGGCTAGGCGCATATTGGCTAGGCGCATATTGGCTAGGCGCATATTGGCTAGGCGCATATTGGCGCATATTGGCTAGGCGCATATTGGCTAGGCGCATATTGGCATAGGCGCATATTGGCTAGGCGCATATTGGCTAGGCGCATATTGGCTAGGCGCATATTGGCTAGGCGCATATTGGCTAGGCGCATATTGGCTAGGCGCATATTGGCTAGGCGCATATTGGCTAGGCGCATATTGGCTAGGCGCATATTGGCTAGGCGCATATTGGCTAGGCGCATATTGGCCTAGCGCATATTGGCTAGGCGCATATTGGCTAGGCGCATATTGGCTAGGCGCCATATTGGCTAGGCGCATATTGGCTAGGCGCATATTGGCTAGGCGCATATTGGCTAGGCGCATATTGGCTAGGCGCATATTGGCTAGGCGCATATTGGCTAGGCGCATATTGGCTAGGCGCATATTGGCTAGGCGCATATTGGCTAGGCGCATATTGGCTAGGCGCATATTGGCTAGCGCATATTGGCTAGGCGCATATTGGCTAGGCGCATATTGGCTAGGCGCATATGGGCTAGGCGCATATTGGCTAGGCGCATATTGGGCTAGGCGCATTGGATTGGCTAGGCGCATATTGGCTAGGCGCATATTGGCTAGGCGCATATTGGCTAGGCGCATATTGGCTAGGCGCATATTGGCTAGGCGCATATTGGCTAGGCGCATATTGGCTAGGCGCATATTGGCTAGGCGCATATTGGCTAGGCGCATATTGGCTAGGCGCATATTGGCTAGGCGCATATTGGCTAGGCGCATATTGGCTAGGCGCATATTGGCTAGGCGCATATTGGCTAGGCGCATATTGGCTAGGCGCATATTGGCTAGGCGCATATTGGCTAGGCGCATATGTGGCTAGGCGCATATTGGCTAGGCGCATATTGGCTAGGCGCATATTGGCTAGGCGCATATTGGCTAGGCGCATATTGGCTAGGCGCATATTGGCCTAGGCGCATATTGGCTAGGCGCATATTGGCTAGGCGCATATTGGCTAGGGGGGGGCGCATATTGGCTAGGCGCATATTGGCTAGGCGCATATTGGCTAGGCGCATATTGGCTAGGCGCATATTGGCTAGGCGCATATTGGCTAGGCGCATATTGGCTAGGCGCATATTGGCTAGGCGCATATTGGCTAGGCGCATATTGGCTAGGCGCATATTGGCTAGGCGCATATTGGCTAGGCGCATATTGGCTAGGCGCATATTGGCTAGGCGCATATTGGCTAGGCGCATATTGGCTAGGCGCATATTGGCTAGGCGCATATTGGCTAGGCGCATATTGGCTAGGCGCATATTGGCTAGGCGCATATTGGCTAGGCGCATATTGGCTAGGCGCATATTGGCTAGGCGCATATTGGCTAGGCGCATATTGGCTAGGCGCATATTGGCTAGGCGCATATTGGCTAGGCGCATATTGGCTAGGCGCATATTGGCTAGGCGCATATTGGCTAGGCGCATATTGGCTAGGCGCATATTGGCTAGGCGCATATTGGCTAGGCGCATATTGGCTAGGCGCATATTGGCTAGGCGCATATTGGCTAGGCGCATATTGGCTAGGCGCATATTGGCTAGGCGCATATTGGCTAGGCGCATATTGGCTAGGCGCATATTGGCTAGGCGCATATTGGGCTAGGCGCATATTGGCTAGGCGCATATTGGCTAGGCGCATATTGGCTAGGCGCATATTGGCTAGGCGCATATTGGCTAGGCGCATATTGGCTAGGCGCATAATTGGCTAGGCGCATATTGGCTAGGCGCATATTGGCTAGGCGCATATTGGCTAGGCGCATATTGGCTAGGCGCATATTGGCTAGGCGCATATTGGCTAGGCGCATATTGGCTAGGCGCATATTGGCTAGGCGCAATTGGCTAGGCGCATATTGGCTAGGCGCATATTGGCTAGGCGCATATTGGCTAGGCGCATATTGGCTAGGGCGCATATTGGCTAGGCGCATATTGGCTAGGCGCATATTGGCTAGGCGCATATTGGCTAGGCGCATATTGGCTAGGCGCATATTGGCTAGGCGCATATTGCTAGGCGCATATTGGCTAGGCGCATATTGGCTAGGCGCATATTGGCTAGGCGCATATTGGCTAGGCGCATATTGGCTAGGCGCATATTGGCTAGGCGCAGATTGGCTAGGCGCATATTGGCTAGGCGCATATTGGCTAGGCGCATATTGGCTAGGCGCATATTGGCTAGGCGCATATTGGCTAGGCGCATATTGGCTAGGCGCATATTGGCTAGGCGCATATTGGCTAGGCGCATATTGGCTAGGCGCATATTGGCTAGGCGCATATTGGCTAGGCGCATATTGGCTAGGCGCATATTGGCTAGGCGCATATTGGCTAGGCGCATATTGGCTAGGCCATATTGGCTAGGCGCATATTGGCTAGGCGCATATTGGCTAGGCGCATATTGGCTAGGCGCATATTGGCTATGCGCATATTGGCTAGGCGCATATTGGCTAGGCGCATATTGGCTAGGGCGCATATTGGCTAGGCGCATATTGGCTAGGCGCCATATTGGCTAGGCGCATATTGGCTAGGCGCATATTGGCTAGGCGCATATTGGCTAGGCGCATATTGGCTAGGCGCATATTGGCTAGGCGCATATTGGCTAGGCGCATATTGGCTAGGCGCATATTGGCTAGGCGGCATATTGGCTAGGCGCATATTGGCTAGGCGCATATTGGCTAGGCGCATATTGGCTAGGCGCATATTGGCTAGGCGCATATTGGCTAGGCGCATATTGGCTAGGCGCATATTGGCTAGGCGCATATTGGCTAGGCGCATATTGGCTAGGCGCATATTGGCTAGGCGCATATTGGCTAGGCGCATATTGGCTAGGCGCATATTGGCTAGGCGCATATTGGCTAGGCGCATATTGGCTAGGCGCATATTGGCTAGGCGCATATTGGCTAGGCGCATATTGGCTAGGCGCATATTGGCTAGGCGCATATTGGCTAGGCGCATATTGGCTAGGCGCATATTGGCTAGGCGCATATTGGCTAGGCGCATATTGGCTAGGCGCATATTGGCTAGGCGCATATTGGCTAGGCGCATATTGGCTAGGCGCATATTGGCTAGGCGCATATTGGCTAGGCGCATATTGGCTAGGCGCATATTGGCTAGGCGCATATTGGCTAGGCGCATATTGGCTAGGCGCATATTGGCTAGGCGCATATTGGCTAGGCGCATATTGGCTAGGCGCATATTGGCTAGGCGCATATTGGCTAGGCGCATATTGGCTAGGCGCATATTGGCTAGGCGCATATTGGCTAGGCGCATATTGGCTAGGCGCATATTGGCTAGGCGCATATTGGCTAGGCGCATATTGGCTAGGCGCATATTGGCTAGGCGCATATTGGCTAGGCGCATATTGGCTAGGCGCATATTGGCTAGGCGCATATTGGCTAGGCGCATATTGGCTAGGCGCATATTGGCTAGGCGCATATTGGCTAGGCGCATATTGGCTAGGCGCATATTGGCTAGGCGCATATTGGCTAGGCGCATATTGGCTAGGCGCATATTGGCTAGGCGCATATTGGCTAGGCGCATATTGGCTAGGCGCATATTGGCTAGGCGCATATTGGCTAGGCGCATATTGGCTAGGCGCATATTGGCTAGGCGCATATTGGCTAGGCGCATATTGGCTAGGCGCATAATTGGCTAGGCGCATATTGGCTAGGCGCATATTGGCTAGGCGCATATTGGCTAGGCGCATATTGGCTAGGGCGCATATTGGCTAGGCGCATATTGGCTAGGCGCATATTGGCTAGGCGCATATTGGCTAGGCGCATATTGGCTAGGCGCATATTGGCTAGGCGCATATTGGCTAGGCGCATATTGGCTAGGCGCATATTTGGCTAATGCGCATATATGGCTAGGCGCATATTGGCTAGGCGCATATTGGCTAGGCGCATATTGGCCTAGGCGCATATTGGCTAGGCGCATATTGGCTAGGCGCATATTGGGCTAGGCGCATATTGGCTAGGCGCATATTGGCTAGGCGCATATTGGCTAGGCGCATATTGGCTAGGCGCAATATTGGCTAGGCGCATATTGGCTAGGCGCATATTGGCTAGGCGCATATTGGCTAGGCGCATATTGGCTAGGCCGCATATTGGCTAGGCGCATATTGGGCTATGGCCGGCATACTTGGCTAGGCGCATATTGGCTAGGCGCATATTGGCTAGGCGCATATTGGCTAGGCGCATATTGGCTAGGCGCATATTGGCTAGGCGCATATTGGGCTAGGCGCATATTGGCCTAGGCGCATATTGGCTAAGGCGCATATTGGGCTAGGCGCATATTGGCTAGGCGCATATTGCATAGGCGCAATATTGGCTAGGCGCATATTGGCTAGGCGCATATTGCTAGGCGCATATTGGCTAGGCGCATATTGGCTAGGCGCATATTGGCTAGGCGCATATTGGCTAGGCGCATATTGGCTAGGCGCATATTGGCTAGGCGCATATTGGCTAGGCGCATATTGGCTAGGCGCATATTGGCTAGGCGCATATTGGCTAGGCGCATATTGGCTAGGCGCATATTGGCTAGGCGCATATTGGCTAGGCGCATATTGGCTAGGCGCATATTGGCTAGGCGCATATTGGCTAGGCGCATATTGCTAGGCGCATATTGGCTAGGCGCATATTGGCTAGGCGCATATTGGCTAGGCGCATATTGGCTAGGCGCATATTGGCTAGGCGCATATTGGCTAGGGGCATATTGGCTAGGCGCATATTGGCTAGGCGCATATTTGGCTAGGCGCATACTTGGCTAGGCGCATATTGGCTAGGCGCATATTGGCTAGGCGCATATTGGCTAGAGCGCATATTGGCTAGGCGCATATTGGCTAGGCGGCATATTGGCTATGGCGCATATTGGCTAGGCGCATATTGGCTAGGCGCATATTGGGTATTGGCTAGGCCGCATATTGCTAGGCGCATATTTGGCTAGGCGCATATTGGCTAGGGCGCATATTGGCTAGGCGCATATTGGCTAGGCGCATATTGGCTAGGCGCATATTGGCTAGGCGCATATTGGCTAGGCGCATATTGGCTAGGCGCATATTGGCTAGGCGCATATTGGCTAGGCGCATATTGGCTAGGCGCATATTGGCTAGGCGCATATTGGCTAGGCGCATATTGGCTAGGCGCATATTGGCTAGCGCATATTGGCTAGGCGCATATTGGCTAGGCGCATATTGGCTAGGCGGCATATTGGCTAGGCGCATATTGGCTAGGCGCATATTGGCTAGGGCGCATATGGTATGCGCATATTGGCTAGGCGCATATTGGCTAGGCGCATATTGGCTAGGCGCATATTGGCTAGGCGCATATTGGCTAGGCGCATATTGGCTAGGCGCATATTGGCTAGGCGCATATTGGCTAGGCGCATATTGGCTAGGCGCATATTGGCTAGGCGCATATTGGCTAGGCGCATATTGGCTAGGCGCATATTGGCTAGGCGCATATTGGCTAGGCGCATATTGGCTAGGCGCATATTGGCTAGGCGCATATTGGCTAGGCGCATATTGGCTAGGCGCATATTGGCTAGGCGCATATTGGCTAGGCGCATATTGGCTAGGCGCATATTGGCTAGGCGCATATTGGCTAGGCGCATATTGGCTAGGCGCATATTGGCTAGGCGCATATTGGCTAGGCGCATATTGGCTAGGCGCATATTGGCTAGGCGCATATTGGCTAGGCGCATATTGGCTAGGCGCATATTGGCTAGGCGCATATTGGCTAGGCGCATATTGGCTAGGCGCATATTGGCTAGGCGCATATTGGCTAGGCGCATATTGGCTAGGCGCATATTGGCTAGGCGCATATTGGGCTAGGCGCATATTGGCTAGGCGCATATTGGCTAGGCGCATATTGGCTAGGCGCATATTGGCTAGGCGCATATTGGCTAGGCGCATATTGGCTAGGCGCATATTGGCTAGGCGCATATTGGCTAGGCGCATATTGGCTAGGCGCATATTGGCTAGGCGCATATTGGCTAGGCGCATATTGGCTAGGCGCATATTGGCTAGGCGCATATTGGCTAGGCGCATATTGGCTAGGCGCATATTGGCTAGGCCGCATATTGGCTAGGCGCATATTGGCTAGGCGCATATTGGCTAGGCGCATATTGGCTAGGCGCATATTGGCTAGGCGCATATTGGGCTAGGCGCATATTGGCTAGGCGCATATTGGCTAGGCGCATATTGGCTAGGCGCATATTGGCTAGGCGCATATTGGGCTAGGCGCATATTGGCTAGGCGCATATTGGCTAGGCGCATATTGGCTAGGCGCATATTGGCTAGGCGCATATTGGCTAGGCGCATATTGGCTAGGCGCATATTGGCTAGGCGCATATTGGCTAGGCGCATATTGGCTAGGCGCATATTGGCTAGGCGCATATTGGCTAGGCGCATATTGGCTAGGCGCATATTGGCTAGGCGCATATTGGCTAGGCGCATATTGGCTAGGCGCATATTGGCTAGGCGCATATTGGCTAGGCGCATATTGGCTAGGCGCATATTGGCTAGGCGCATATTGGCTAGGCGCATATTGGCTAGGCGCATATTGGCTAGGCGCATATTGGCTAGGCGCATATTGGCTAGGCGCATATTGGCTAGGCGCATATTGGCTAGGCGCATATTGGCTAGGCGCATATTGGCTAGGCGCATATTGGGCTAGGCGCATATTGGCTAGGCGCATATTGGCTAGGCGCATATTGGCTAGGCGCATATTGGCTAGGCGCATATTGGCTAGGCGCATATTGGCTAGGCGCATATTGGCTAGGCGCATATTGGCTAGGCGCATATTGGCTAGGCGCATATTGGCTAGGCGCATATTGGCTAGGCGCATATTGGCTAGCGCCATATTGGCTAGGCGCATTATTGGCTAGGCGCATATTGGCTAGGCGCATATTGGGCTAGGCGCATATTGGCTAGGCGCATATTGGCTAGGCGCATATTGGCTAGGCGCATATTGGCTAGGCGCATATTTTTTTTGGATGGGGCTAGGCGCATATTGGCTAGGCGCATATTGGGCTAGGCGCATATTGGGCTAGGCGCCATATTGGCCTAGGCGCATAGTGGCTAGGCGCTATTGCTAGGGGCGATATTAGGCTAGGCGCATATTGGCTAGGCGCATAGTGGCTAGGCGCATATTGGCTAGGCGCATATTGGCTAGGCCGCATATTGGCTGGGCGCATATTGGCTAGGCGCATATTGGCTAGGCCGCATATTGGCTAGGGCGCATATTGGCTAGGCCGCATATTGGCTAGGTGCATATTGGGCTAGGCGCATATTGGGCATTAGGCGCATATTGGCTAGGCGCATATTGGCTAGGCGCATATTGGCTAGGGCCGCATATTGGCTAGGCGCATATTGGCTAGGCGCATATTGGCTAGGCGCATATTGGCTAGGCGCATATTGGCTAGGCGCATATTGGCTAGGCGCATATTGGCTAGGCGCATATTGGCTAGGCGCATATTGGCTAGGCGCATATTGGCTAGGCGCATATTGGCTAGGCGCATATTGGCTAGGCGCATATTGGCTAGGCGCATATTGGCTAGGCGCATATTGGCTAGGCGCATATTGGCTAGGCGCATATTGGCTAGGCGCATATTGGCTAGGCGCATATTGGCTAGGCGCATATTGGCTAGGCGCATATTGGCTAGGCGCATATTGGCTAGGCGCATATTGGCTAGGCGCATATTGGCTAGGCGCATATTGGCTAGGCGCATATGGACTAGGCGCATATTGGCTAGGCGCATATTGGCTAGGCGCATATTGGCTAGGCGCATATTGGCTAGGCGCATATTGGCTAGGCGCATATTGGCTAGGCCGCATATTGGCTAGGCGCATATTGGCTAGGCGCATATTGGCTAGGCGCATATTGGCTAGGCGCATATTGGCTAGGCGCATATTGGCTAGGCGCATATTGGCTAGGCGCATATTGGCTAGGCGCATATTCACCGCATGTTTCTGGTTAATACAACGCACCTCTCTCCACTCACACCCCAACTTTTGAAGCACCTCAGAAGTCTTTTGAGGCGCCTCAAAACCCATGGAGCGCATGTTCCTGGTTATTACAACCACGCGCCTCTCTCATCTCACACGTCAATGCATCCCATACTCACCGTGTAAGCTCCCGCTCCTCCCATGCCACCTGACCCAGACACGCCCGCCTCCCCAAAACGGTCGTATAGTGGCCGCTTCTCTTCGTCCGAAAGAACCTGTCACGAAGGCAAATGGCCGCAAGCAGCCGTGACAGGATACGTGAGGATCTAGAAGACGAAAAACGGGAAGAGCACGAGAGCGTTTCTCGTCGACAAAAGTCCCTTGCTGCTCATAATGTAACAATTCACAACCAAAAGGAGACGTGTGAAGGGACATGTGGTTGGCAGTGGTTGGCAGTGGTTGGCAGTGGTCACCTCGTAAGCGCTACTGATCTCCTTGAACTTGTCCTCCGCTCCAGGGTCCTTGTTGACGTCCGGATGGAACTGCACGTGGTTCAAAAGGGCGAGAACACGAAGGAAAAAGGCTGGTGAGATGAAGCTCGAAAGAGGACAAAATCCTTCAATTTTGGCCGAAGGAAGTAGCAAAAGCAACAAGCACAAAGACATTGGCACACTGCTCGGTGCGTCGCAAGGTCCTGCGAAGAAGATGCACTTCGCAGTAACGAACAATAAGGAGCCGGTACTTCACCTGCCGAGCGAGTCGTCGGTACGCGCTTTTGATGTCTTGCTTCGACGCGTTCTTGGCAACTCCGAGCGTGGCGTAATAATCCGCCGCTGCCTTAACCGTTAGTCTTGCACCTCGTGATCCCGGACCGCGCGAACTGGGTACCCTACATCTGAGCAGCGCCGTTTGTCCTGGTCGGAAAAACTCGTCTCTAGACGAAAATGCGAAGCTGGATGGCGTGAACGACGAGTTTCTGGTTCCGGTGGATGACTGAAGCTGGCCGGTGGCTGCTAGCCTAACTGACGCTGACGGAATCTGACAAGCAGCCATGGTTGCTCCTTGGCACAAACCCAACGACATTGCCTTTCTATTGGTGCTTACACGAATTCAATCTACCAGAACTACCGACAATGGACGACACGAAAATCGCAACAGGCTATGAAATCACGAAGACACTAGCTAGAGATGCTGAGTTGTTCAGGCAAGACACCTTCATAGATGAGAGCGGAAAGCATTGATAATGTCTGGCCTGTATGGGAAGCCTGGGGACTAGGGAGTTTTCCGTGGAGTGTGAAGGAGGCAATCTCGAGGTTGGCTGATGATCTAGCGAATTTTGCAAAAGCCTTTCAGGCGGTCGAGATTGGAACTCTCGCGAGGAATCGGGATTTGGGACGGGCTGACGCAGCAGGCACATTGGCGGGAATATGGGACACCCTGACGAAATTGCGTTCGCAAGAAGGCAGGCCTCGCTGGCTCACACGTGGCGTGCCAGGGACCTTGCACGTGGAAACTGAAACATTGCAGTGACCAAGTATATACACGTTACTGTCATAAATTGCTGAGCTTCTACAACTTGGCATGACAACGTAAAAGGAAAAGCCACTCCCTTCCCTATCATCAACCAGGCTGTCCTGCCTCGCCTGTTATAAGTGTGCTAATTCTAGTAATTCCTTGAGAAAAATGTCTAAACTGAAACTTCTTTGTATCTAGCATGGGCATCAACAACCAGTACCTTACACAGAACAATTAAGAGTAGATGCGATTAACAAGCTCGATTAACAAGCTAGATAGCAACAACCTCGGGAAAGGGACCCTTCCAAGGAACTATTCCAGGGCTTTCCTGTGCACCAAAGAAATTCGAGAAATCTTCTTCAGTGATGTTGAAAGCTTCAGCACCAAGAGCCGGCCTCATTGCCTTGTACACGCTTTTGCTCCCTGCTCAAAATAACAGATGCAAAAGATTAGCTACCAGCTACCAATCCAGAGATGTCTGAACCAGACGAGTAACAGCTCGAAAGGAAGAAAAAAAAATGCCCTTGAACACAATATTCTGCTTATTACCTGCAAGAAATTTGATGGATGGATGATAAGAACCAATTCGAATGCCAAGAATCTGCACGCCCTGCTCTCCCGCCTGCAGAGCATGGGCGTACCCCATGGGGACCACCCCCACGTGGCCTGCCTGCACGGCATCACTGGCAGCCGTGGTGCCGTTGGGGTGCACCGACTCAAAGTGCCCCGAACCCTTGAGCACCGTGAAGACCACCGCTGCGTTGCCGTGAATGTGTGGCGCCACCACCGCATGCTACTCAGGAGAGAGCGGCGTGGGAGAGGGGGTAGGGAAGAGGGAAGGGGAGAGGGAAGGGGAAGGGAGTGGGAGAGGGGAGAGTGTGGTGTGGAGGCAAGAACAGGGAGCGAGAGGAGGGGGTTTGCATATGCCATACCCCATGGGGACCACCCCCACGTGGCCTGCCTGCACGGAATCGCTGGCAGCCGTGGTGCCGTTGGGGTGCACTGACTCAAAGTGGCCAGAGCCTTTGAGAACCGTGAAGACCACTGCTGCATTGCCATGGATGTGTGGTGCCACCACTGCATGCTGTAGGGGGGGAATTAGGAGGAAAATACCGTGGTGGCGGTGGGTTGAAAAGAGGTTCAAGGGAGGTAGTGTTTGGAGGCAAGAAAATAGGGAAAGGAGGGTTTCAACAGAAGAGCAGATGTGTAAGGGTGGAGCAACTAGTTGCAACACAGTTTTGAAACTACAGATGACTCAAAGTAGGCGTACCGGGTAGAGGGTGAGCAGCACGATTTCGCCCTCAATGCCTGTGAGTCTAAGTGCCTTGAAGTCCCGGTACGACACGCGCACCATGCTGCCACCCTCCGTGGCAACTGATTGCAACGAGTCACAAAACTGTACAGACGCAGAAGTAGGCTTACCGGGTAGAGGGTCAGCAGTACAATCTCGCCCTCAATGCCTGTGAGCCTGAGCGCCTTGAAGTCCCGGTACGACACGCGGACCATGCTGCCTCCCTCCGTGGCAATTGCAGGCTGCCGTGCCGCCACGTGATCCACCAGAACAGTTTTTTTCTTCTTCTTCTCCTTCTTTCCTTTCTTATCCTTCTTCTCCTTTTTCTTCTCCTTCTTCTCCTTCTTGCCCTTCTTTTTCTCCTTTTTCTCCTTCTTGCCCTTCTTGCCCTCTAACCCAAGCTCCACTCCTTCAGCCAAACCCATCCTTCTCATCCCAGCAGCACCCCTACCCGTTCCCAATTCCTCCACATCCCCTGAAACATCACCCTCTGCCCCATCCTCCCCGAAGTCATCCCCCTCTGCAGCTGGCTTGGGAGGCGAGGGCGGTACGCAGCGGGACACGATGATCCCTCCGCCAGAGGCTTGGTCAAGCAGCGCCCTGACCACATCGTGCTGCTGGTTGAATGCCGTCTCCAGGATGTGCAGACTGAAGCCAGACAGCACCGAGTGGGGTTTGCTGCCTGCAAGGTACGATTTCTGCAAACAGAGGTAGGAACGAGGACTGATGAAAAAATCAAGAACAGTAGGGGTGTTGTGGAGGAGGAGGGGGGATTGATGAATTAATATGTGCAGAATGGAAATAAAAAGCGGACATGCACCTGCTTGTGATGGCTGAAGCGAACGGCTGTAATGATGAGCTCTGGTGATTGGTTGAGGAAGTTCCCGATGCTGTACGTCCATCCCTTGGGAACCACCACGGCATCCCCGCTGTTCACAGTGATTGGTGACACGTCAGCAGGCACCTGGCCATTGTCATCTATCAGCTCCACCACACCCGACCCTGAGAATGTTAGCCCAATAGCCCAATACACAGCAGAAAAGGATATCGAGGAGGGGCATGATCAGTAATCGAGTACATCGTAAGAACAGCAAGAGACATCAATTGTTAAAAAAAGCTCGGGAAATCCATGAACGTGAACTTTTATAATAAGTGTCTCACGGGAGGGACGGTAACACGGCGTACCTTGTTGAATGAACAGCAGCGACGGAGAGCCAATAGACACCCGAGGCACCAGCAATCCGCACTGGCGAATCACAAGCCTCTCCACAGCCACGTCAGCTGCCTCCTTGAGAACGTCAAACGAGTAGGACACGATGTCGCCTCCGCCGAGTCGCTCTGATGCTGCATGCTCCAGGCTCAATGTCCATGGCGGTTCAAGCCTGGCCTCCACACCTGTGAATGCACATAAATATCAAAAGCAAGAAGTGGAGAAATTATTAGATGATAATAGGATTGTGCAACAGGCTGGACGATGCTTGAAAGCATTGATAAAAAGGCAAGTGAAGGATGGCACTGAAAAACGTTGCGCGCTTCTCACTCTGAAGAATCAGGAAAACGGCTGACAGTACAAGAGCGGCACGCGGAATCCTCATCTCTCTAGCTCGACGGCAGGCAAGCAACGAACGGGCACAGGAACACTGACGAGAGAAACAGATAAAGAGCGACTCAAGAACGACAGGGACAGGAAGCGCATCCAAGCGCAGTGCCCTGAGGTTAGAGCAGATGCAAGCGATGCAAGCTCGGGTGCGTCATGGCTCGCCTGTGCTTCGACGTTCTCACCTCGACTTCAGCCTCCGTCCATCATAGAATTCAGCCTTCAAGCCATGGAATAATTTCCTTGAAAAGCTCGAATCAAGACATGGTCATGATGCTATCGCCACCACCTCCCAGGCTGCAGCTGACGATGAGACAGCGACGCAGCTGACTGGTTAGCGCCACGTGCCTTGTGCGCGTCGTACATCCCTAACATGGAAGCAGGACGAACTTGCTCAAGCATGCCAATGCCGGGTTCGCTTTTGACTGCCGAGTAATTTGAGATTTCCCTTTCGCCTGTTCTAGGAAATGCGGTGTTTCGTCTACGACAATCCCAAGGAAAAGCTTTCCCGTCACAATTGGTTTATCATCAATTTTGAATTCACTTGCTGGTCTGCTCATCATGTTTTATCTACCAAGGGTCTAATCACTCTCTTTTGGAAATGGGCAATATAATAAAAAAACTAGGTAAACAATATGAAATGAAAGTTACAGAACAGACAGATCACTTCTTTCCCTTCTTGCCCATCCTGGGGTTCTTGAGCATGCGGACTGAAAGGGGTGTGACCTCCACGAGCTCATCCTCTTGAATGTACTCCACACAATCATCCAAGCTGAACTCAAGGGGCGCCGCCAACACCACTGCAAGGAAAAACACGGTTAACAAACCAAAATGTTAGAAACACAACCAACAGAAAAAGAAAAAGATTACTCATAAATCAAGCTTCAATAAACATCAATCCCTTGGTCAAGAAAGCAAACATAGCCAGACAGACACACACATGGCAGACACACATGAGCATACGCACCTGTGGCATCCTTGTTGGATCGCACGTTGGTGGCAGCTTTCCTCTTGCACGCATTCAGGTCGAGGTCTCCGGGCCTCTGGTGAAGACCAATGATCATCCCCTTGTACACCTCCACTCCCTTGGAGTCAACTCAAAAACCATACCCTCACTCGCACACACATAAGCACACACACACACACACACCTGTGGCATCCTTGTTGGATCGCACGTTGGTGGCCGCTTTCCTCTTGCACGCGTTCAGGTCCAGGTCTCCGGGCCTCTGGTGAAGACCAATGATCATCCCCTTGTACACCTCCACTCCCGGCCCCAGCAGCAGCTGCCCCCGCTCCTGACAGCTGAAGAGCGCATACGACGTGGTTGGGCCCATGTCAAATGACACCTGCACCAGAGAGCAAGAGAACAATGCAGGCAAGGGACGAGAGCAGATTAAGAAGCAGTGAGAAGAGAGCATACGACGTGATTGGGCCCGTGTCCAATGACACCTGCACCAGAGCAACGGGGTGGAGGAGGCATTTCCTGAGGCGCCTAAAAAATCCTGACACTTTCCAAGGAAAAAAGGACATTGGGGGGGGACTGGTGTGAGAGATGGAGAGAAAGAAGGTGCAAAGCAGGGTGTGTTGGAGGGATAGGAGTAGCAAGAAGTGAGGAACACAATGCAATAAGGGCAGTCAGTATGGCGTTGCTCAGCCCCAGCAGGCCACATGCTTCCAGCACCCCACCTGTTCCCAGACATTTTACCCTCAGCACCTAAAGGTACTCACCAGGGAGCCTTGCTCGCGTGTGCTCATGTCGCCTGCCCACGGTCCATAGCTGTCAAAGATGGTGTTGATGACAGCCGTGCCACGCGTGGCAGTGAGCATGGCGTTGCGCAGCCCCAGCAGGCCACGGGTCGGCACACGATACTTCACGATTGTGCTGCCCGAGCTGGAGGGGTGGAGATGAGTGGAGAGGGGTGGAGAGGGTGAAGCGAGAAGAGGGGGATAAGGAAGAGTTGGGAGATTGCAGGGAATCGACACCGAATCTTGTAACCATATTTCACAGGTGACTCACCTGAACGCCCTGGCGTCTCACCTGGAGGCCTGTAGGTCGAGCATTTGCCCCTTGCGTGTGCCCAGCATGTCCACCACAGCTCCCACATACTCCTCTGGGACCTCCACCACCGCTTCCTGCAAACATTCAACAATAAGCCGAGGGGCACATGGGATGGAGTGCGAACTTAGGATGGGAGTGCGCACAGCACAGAGCAACAGGGGAGGGTGTGTGCCCAGCATGTCCACCACAGCTCCCACATACTCCTCT
The DNA here is from genome assembly GCA_947471745.1 of Closterium sp. Naga37s-1. NCBI lineage: Eukaryota > Viridiplantae > Streptophyta > Zygnematophyceae > Desmidiales > Closteriaceae > Closterium > Closterium sp. Naga37s-1. Next base: position 257,397 of record CANJKZ010000920.1, on the reverse strand, counting down.
GGCACCTCCACCACCGCTTTCTGCAAACATTCAACAATAAGCGAGCACTTAGGATGGAATGCGAAAGAGTCTGAAAGAGTTCCATGCTTTTTTGTGGCTTAACCAGCTTTGTCAAATTTATTCCCTCCACGTCCAAAGCCTCTGTCCCAAGCCTTCAAACTCGCTTCTGACTCTTCCGCACCTTCATTTCTCTAACACACCTGGTTTGATACCTATCAGACCCTCGACTCATAAAGCTAGCAACCCCCTATATATGTCTCTACCGCGCTCCTTTGTTGAGGCCCTTCAGAAACTGTGACGCTCCATTCTCTAAACCTCCACCACCCTACAACAACTCCTCACCTCATAGGGCTCTAGTGTCTTGCCATCCTCCACTTTGTTAATGACCCGTGGTGGCCTTCACGAATTCCTAAGACCCCCACCCACCTCATACGGCTCCTCATCTCATACTGCTTCTCACCTCATACGGCTCTAGCGTCTTGCCGTCCTCGATCTTGTTAATGACCCGTGGTGGCCCCACCATGAACTCGTACCCCTCCCTCCGCCTTTTGAGGCGCCTCAAAAGTCAACTCCTCACCTCATACGACTCCTCACCTCATACGGCTCCTCCTCACCTCATAAGGCTCTAGCGTCTTGCCGTTTTCAATCTTGTTAATGACCCGCGGTGGCCCCACCATGAACTCGTACCCCTCCCTCCGCCTGCCAGGGCAAACCAGCACGGCACGTGATGGGAGTGGGAGGATAGATAAATACGGTTTACTTGAGAGCTGACTCGAAAGCCTAAGGAGCGCGTAGAGGAGAGAGAAGGGGTCGGGAGGATTGAGACGATGGCGGGAGGGAGCAGAGCCAGCAACTAACCATCTGAACCCACTGGAGCCACAAGACGCTTTCGCTGGAAGGGAGGGAGAAGGGCCAGCGCTTTCACAAGACGCTTTCAGGCGCACTCACATGTTTTCAATGAGGATGGTGATGTGAAGGGTGCCGCGTCCGCTGACCAGGAATGTGTCCGCGCTCTCCCCGTCCTCCAACTTCATCGCCAGATTCCTCTCCAGCCCCCTCATCAGCCGGTCCCTCAGCCCCACTCAACCCTTCCCTCAACTTGCCCTCACCTCACATGCACCAGAGCCACATCGGAACTCAGAACCATAAAGGCCCTCTCAGACGCACAGCACACTCACATGTTTTCAATGAGGATGGTGATGTGCAGAGTACCGCGTCCGCTGACCAGAAACGTATCAGCGCTCTCCCCGTCCTCCACCTTCATCGCCAGATTCCTCTCCAGCTCCCTCATCAGCCGGTCGCGCAGGTTCCGCGACGTCACGAATTTCCCCTCGCGCCCCGAGAACGGCGACACGTTCACGGAGAAGCTCATCTTGACCGTCGGTTCCTCCACCGAGATCGTCGGCAGCGCGTCGCCGTCGCGGTCCGCGATCGTCTCGCCGATCTGCACGTCTGGCAGGCCGGACAACGCGCAGATGTCTCCCGCCTCCACGTCATCAACGGGAACTCGTGCGAAGTTATCATACACGAACAGCTCCACGACCTTCGCCACGCGGCAGGCTCCATCCGGCGTGCAGATCTTCGCCACCTGCCCGCGCGCGATCTTCCCCGCGTGCACGCGCCCAATCGCAATCCTCCCCTTATGCTCGTCATAATCCAGGTTCGTCACCAGCATCTGGAGCGCCGTGTCCTGCTGCACTTTCGGCGCCGGAACGCTCTTAATAATTGTCTCAAACAGCGGCTCGAGATCGTCAGAAAGCGCATCGGGCTCCATACCAGCCTTCCCTTGAATCCCACTCGCGTAGACAGTAGCAAAGTCGCACTGGTCGTCGGTGGCTTCGAGCTCGCAGAAGAGCTCGAAGGTGGCGTTGATAACGTGCTGCACGCGCGCCGCTGGGCGGTCCACCTTGTTCACCACCACCACCACGCGGTGCCCCAGCTCTAGAGCTTTCTTCAGCACGAACCGCGTCTGCGGCATAGGACCCTCCACTGAATCAACCTGGGAGGATCGTAGGGAGCAGGGGAGGTTGGTTGGTTCATGAGCTGTCTCATTATACCTGCTAACAAATACCCACACCAGTATAAGACTCACCAGAAGCAGCACTCCATCAACCATGTTGAGCACGCGCTCCACCTCGCCGCCGAAGTCGGAGTGGCCGGGCGTGTCGATGATGTTGATCTTGGTGCCGCGGAACCGGATGGCCGTGTTCTTGCTCAGGATCGTGATGCCTCGCTCGCGCTCCAGGTCGTTGCTGTCCATGATGCGCTCCTGCATCTGCTGGTTGTCGCGGAACACCTGATAACGCGTACGAGGGAGCGAGGGAGGAACGAGGGTTGAAATGAGGGGTGTCAGCAACAGTTTTAGTGAATTCAAATACTTTGTTATTTCCACCTGAGTTTAGCGATAACGGTTACAATGGATACCGTACGCGGTTCCCACACCTTCGCACGAGGTTGTGGTTTCTGAGTGTTAAATGGGTGGTCGCACGAGGCGTCGCCGGACGCACCTTGGCTTGTCTGAGCATGGCGTCGACGAGCGTCGTCTTGCCGTGGTCGACGTGTGCGATGATGGCGATGTTGCGAATGTCGGAGCGGGTTACCAGCGTTGATTCGTCTGCGACAGAAGCAACTAAACCAGAAGGCATGATGACGTGTCAGTGCTTGGGGCTCCGACTAGTTAAGGCTAAAGAAAGTCACGGCATTGTTCAAAGGGTGGAGATAAAAACTGAAGCGTGTTTTGTGTGTTCACATACCAGGAGCCTCAACGGCGACGGCGGCGCGCACTGCGGAGCGGCCATGGATCCTCTGCTTGGATTGAAGCCGATCGATAGGTGCGCTTTGAGTTGTAGCGGCGAAGCTTTGACCCAGCTGTTGGAAACAGTGACAGAAAGAAAACCAAAAAAGAGCAGTAAGTCCAGAATCATGATGTCGCCCAGAAATGGCTGTGCCTTGAACCTTCGTTGCGAGCATAATCCGGCTAGTTCGGACAGATGTAATAATGGGTGAGAGAGAAAAGAGAGCGAGAGAAGGCATAAACCCGGGATAATATTTCAATCTGACGTGACGTGATCATGTAGTGTTAGGCGTGGCCCAAACCCTTGTGGCCTAGGGCTATATAATCGTGTTCGGATTCAAGTTGAGGGTTCTTGAGAAACGGGCAGATAGGCTTGTTGCATTTCACTGACAATTAGCCCATAAGGTGAGGCTTCTTGAGGTACGGACTTAACGTACGCCATCGACCTCTGATTGCTATCATCCGCAAGTGTTCGTTCATCACATTCTTACATGTCCTCCACGGAAGGTCTTGACTCCATTTAACCGCACACTCCGCTTGGAAGAGGCGGCAGGACGAGCCACGGCGGACTCGAGCAGAGCAGCCTCGACGGGCGCACTGCGGATCGTGACTGCTTGCGACATGATTGCACAGGAGGCGACCGGCAACCAACAGATATCAAGGTAAAGCCCCTGAAAGTAACTGAGTGTCTCTTCTCACAGCTCACAAGGAGCTGAGTACGAGAGAGAATGCTGAGAGGAGAAAAGCAGGAGGGGAGCTTCAACTGACGCTGTTGCCAGGTTTTGATGTGATCAAGAGATCACTGATTGTTCGAAACCTGACTCCCCCAACCCCAGCCAACCTGAGAGTAGAGTCCAGCCAAACTGCCTGAACCAGCTGCCGCTTTGTGATGCGAGTTTTGGGAAGGATCAATATATAGTTATCGAGATTTATCGCTTTGGAACGCAGCGAAATCTACGAAACCGTGCGAGCTTTCCCACACCCTCATCTTCATCAGGTGTCAACCAATCGGAAACCAAGCACGCCTCTTAGTAAAGCACCAGGAAGTGTGGAATTCGCAAGGCAATAGTTTTGCAGTCGAGGCGCTGTAGGAATAAATTGATGCGTTTGCGGCTGTGATAATGAGCCACGTGTGTCTAGCCGCAGAGGAAATCCATTCAGCCCACCAGGCGCTGACAGGCCCGCGGAATTCCCGATGACTGGATGTTACGACGCGGCAAGCCTACTCAGCTCGTGTGAAGCCACGCTGCCTCCTCGCTGTGTGGTTGAACGGGCTCCCTGGGCGCCAGGATGTGTGGGATTGGAGGCGACGTGGAAAGTAGCTAATGGTCAAGGCTTCGCTGCAAAAGTGCCTACCAACCTCTCGTCACGAAAGCTGGCACATGGAGTAGCCAGGGTAACCTACGTCGCTAGCTGGTATGTGTAACATTCGTTGAAACCATGAACAAATACATCTAATCGTGCTAATGAGCAACTCCCCAGACGTGTCCACGCAATTCTCTGACGGCTAGAAGCTGTTTTGAAGGGGTATCCTGCCCAAGCTGCCCAGCGTTGCTCACCAAACAGAAATGGGAAAAGATCATACAGGGGCCGAACAGTGCCCGAGAGGTGATAAAACAGGGGCCAAGAGGCCCGGAACTAACCAAACCACTGCGCAAAAAGGTATTTGCAGAGGGGCATCATTTATTGAACGTATGTCCGTTAACAATTCGCATTTTCTCTCGCGCGTCATTTTCATGGAAATAGTTACTGATTCATCACCTTCCACCCAATAGCGTCGTTTAGCAAACCAGAAACTCTTAGGGCAGCCAAAAACAATTAAAAAAACCCTGGGGAACCTGGATGCATTTTCGGGATGGATCAACCCTAAAAACGGGAACCTTCGTTGTGTTTAGGGTTGATGCCTCCCTAGTCGCATCCATTTCCAAATGGGTAATATTTTTTGTTCTGCGCGTTTCCGATCAGGTAGTGATATGTATCACCCATAATAAAATATATTTTTTTTGACTCACAAATTAACACAGCAATATTTACTTCCAGAAGAACGCGATGCGCGCGTAGTAGTAGACGGCGGTCGTAACCCTTTTTAAAATAAGTTGGACACGAAGTTTGGTGCTGGCAGCATTTCTCTTTCAGTCACGGTTCGGCTTGTTCGCCTAGCCTCTTGGGCAGCTCGGGGTTGAAATCCTACGGTCGAGATTTTCTGACCCTACTTCGGTCATCTCTCTGGCACTCTTCGGCCCCAATTTGATCATTTCCCAACAGAAATCATTGCAACACCATGTTTCACACGCATGGCGTGATTCATGTCTGCTGAAAGCAGCCGTCATCCGTGGCCCACTTGACGTGGCATTGAGTTAAAGTATGTTGAGTTCCCCGCTTTTCTGCATGACAGCAATGCTGTCAGAAGCCGGTTTGGGGTACAGTACCACCGACTGCCCATTGAATGAGCAGCACCGTCATGACCGTCCGATCAAACAAGAATGACATTGGAATCCACGCAGCCAACCAGCACAAGCCTGCAGTGCCCGCGCCCTTTTCCCCTGTCCCTGCCGCACCCCAAATTCGCGCCATGCGCCTGCGTAAAAAAATCTTCCTCTTCCTCTCGGCGCTCACCACCCACCTAGCCGCCAGTTCTCCATGCCGCCAACAACACAGCCTTTTTTTTTCCGAGAAAAATATAGACGTACCATCACATCGTCTGTTTCAGTGCGGTGGTAGGGTTCTGTTGCGTGGTACTGAGGCTTACAAACCGTGGTTCTTTGATATTTGTCAATTGAGAAACTTGTCAAGCTCCCCTTTCTCCACCTCTCCGCAGAAGAGCATTGTCCTCGGTTTGTTCAAAACTTGAGGCCTGATGCATGTTTCATGTCTAGAATCTGCTGCTTGTGCAGACTTCCACAGGTCTCAACAAACATCAAGCATCTGTCTGCTGTTCCTGCCATGCTAGCTCCTCCCCTCATATCATTTTCAGGCTTCAAAATCTGCGCACCGCTCGAACCCTAATGTGTTCTGCATCCGCATCTCCCTGAATGGTGCAACCGAGCTCGCTGATACCTAGGGACGAGTTTAGTATGAGCCGCGGAATCATGGGGTTCATTGACGGGATTTCGGGGAACCTTAACAACATGAGCATGCCATCGATGGGCTCCGATGTCGATCCTTTCAAGGTCGCAGCGGGCTTAGCCGTTGCCGTCGGAGTCGCCGCGATCGGCGGCGTCGCTGCAGCGGTGACGGTCGGAGGCATCATCGTTCTGCGGGAGCAGTACGTTTCGTACTTGACGCGTACTATCTCAGCGTCTCTTCAGTACTCTTGTTTTTCGACCTGCTCAAATCCTTCCCAGACAGAACTAAGCTGCAGCGCCATGTCCGCGTGTTTCAAGCTACATGTGTCCACATCTCTCCGTCTGGTTTGCATCCTGCAGGGGCCAGTTCATGCTGCCGTGGGAGGACAAACCCAAGGCTGCCAGGCCAGTGCCGCTGACGGTGCAGCAGTGGAGGGATTGCTTTGACGACGCCACCGGTCGCCTGAAGGGCGGCGGCGAGACGGCTATCGGCCGTGTCCGGCTTGGGGTAAGCGACTTCGTTTTGCGCTCTTGAAGGTACTTAGCACTGCTTTATTCGAGTGCGACGGATCTCCGTATCGTCTCTCTGGATGAGGTTGTGTTGTAACTATGTGTTTCACAACTGGCTCAGTGCGAATCTGTCAAGTATTGCTAACTTACTCTCTTTCCCCCACTTCCCCTCTCCCTCCTCCCCGCGTATCGCTTTGTGCCTGGCGCCGTATTCGCAGGGATGCGATGCAGAGATCAGAGCCGAGGTCTGGCCGTTCCTCCTTGGCCTGTAAGCGCATCTGCAAGCACTTCCCTTCCCCATCCCCATCCTCTCCACCCTCCTCTCTCTCTCGCCCTCTCTCGTTTCCCTCGCCACTTCTCCCCCCTCCGAGCCTCTTCACTTCCTCCCGTTCTCACCTCGTTCACATCTTCGCAGGCTATGAGGGATTCAGTATTAATGATTTACTTCCGCGCTTTTTATTTTCTTCTTACTAACGGCGCGCTCCTTTCCTGGTTGTCGCTAACGCGTTACGATATGTGCTCCAGGTACGAAGCGGAGAGCACGGAGGCGGAGAGGGCGCAGCTGCGCGCGCAGAGGCGCGTGCTGTACGAGGAGATCCGCGCGATTGCTGCGCGCGTGGCGGTGATTGCGCGGCAGGCGGAGGAGGAGGCGACGAGGAGGATGAGGGAGGAGGAGGAGCGGGAGGAAAGGGAGGAGCGGGAGAGGGAAGAGAGGGAGAGGAAGGAAAGAGAGGAGAGGGAAAGGGAGGAAAGGGAGAGGGAGGAGAGAGAGGAAAGGGAGGGGGAGGAGTCGGAGAGAGGAAGGAGCAACGAAGGCGGCAGGAGTCAGGAGAAAGTCAGATCCAGCGTCAGAGGGGATGGGGGCGGTGCTGGTGATGGAAGTGGGAATGGAAATGGCGACGGTAGTGGCGAAAATGATGGTACCAATGGTGGTGAAAACAGTGGGGGAGGTAACCCGAGCGACGACGAGTTCAGTGATGCTGTGTGCGTGGACTCCGCGTGCGCCAGTCTGTCCGTATCCACCGAGTCTTTCGTGGATGTCGCACGTGAGGAGGCTGCTCATGCCGCTGCCGCTGACGCCACAACTGGTTCTGGTTGTGACCAAGGTGCTGCCTCGAGTGGTGCTGCTGATGACGTCTTTTCAGGCGGAGCAGGAGAAGCAGAAACAGTTGCAGGCGCAGGAGCAGGCGGAGTTGAGAAGGCCGATAGATGCGAGGCCAGAGAAGTCGATAACGAAGTTGATGATGATAGGGATGATGATGGTAATGATGTATCAGCTGAGCACCTCCAAGAGCACCCGCTAGACTGTAAGATACCGGAGTGCTTTCGCCCGCGTTCCAGCAGCAGCAGAGGAGGAGCAGCAGGAGGCGATTCAGGAATCGGCAGGGGCAGCACCTGCGGGCGAGGCAGCGGGTCCCTGGAGAATTTCGTCACCTGGCAACGTATAATGCGGTTGGATGCGGTGCGAATGAACGCGGCGTGGATCCCGTACTCTACTCAGAAGGCCTTCCCGCCCGAAGAAGCACTAGAGGCGGCAGCAGCTGCCGGCCTGCCGGAACACGGACACCTGTCGCCGCCCCAACGGCTGCATGCCGCCCGGCTGGTGGCGATTTTGGAGGCATATGCCGTGTATGATCCCGAGGTGGGGTATTGTCAGGGCATGAGCGATCTTCTATCCCCGTTTGTAGCTCTTTTGGAGGAGGATTCGGAGGCGTTCTGGTGCTTCGTGGCGTTCATGCAGCGAGGGGGTGTGGGCAGCAGCGACTGCTCTGGCTTTGCTGACAGCGATGGCAACAGCAGCAGTAGTAGCCAGCGCAGCGGTAGCAGCGCGGTAAACGACGGCAGTGGAAGCGACAATCCCACCACCATCTCTAGCACGTGCAGTGCAGGCGGTGGCGCGCGGCACAACTTCAGAACGGACGAACGAGGCATCCGGCGCCAGCTGGCGCGGGTAGCAGCACTGCTGCGCACAGCAGACCCTCCTTTATACGCGCATTTAGAGGCGGTGGGGGCGGAGAGCTGCATGTTTGCGTACCGGTGCGTAGTGGTGCTGATGAGGCGAGAGCTTTCGTTTGAGCACACGATGTGCCTGTGGGAGGTCATGTGGGCCGATGCCGCTGCCGCTGCTGCTGCTGCTAATGTGGCCCGTGCTGCTGCTGCTGCTTCTGCTCCCCCCGCTGTTGGTGCGGCTCCCTCTGCTAGTCCTGCTGTTGTTCCCGCTGCTGCTGCAACCGTCGCTCCCACTGCTGCTGCTGCTGCTGTTGCTGGTGCCGATGCGGCTGCTGGTGGTGCTGTGGCCGATGCTGGCACTGAGGGCAGTGGAACCGGAGCAGATAAAGGTGGGGACTCGTCAGGCGCCACACGCAACGAGGTAGAGACTGGGGAGGATTGCGAGTGGGAGAAGGTAGAAGCGGAGGAGGCAGAGGACAAGGGAGAGGAGGGAGGGGAGAGCAAGGGAGAGGAGGGAGGGGAGGGGGAAAGGGAGCGCTGGGAGAGGGACGACGAGAACGCTCCTCTGCTGGACAACGGATGGGGCGGTGCTTTTGGCTGGGCGGCTGGTGATAAGATCTCTGGTTCCTCTGACGTCACCACCACCACCACTGCCACCGCCACCACCAGCAGCAGCAGCATCAGCACAAGTAACACATCTACAGGCAAAGTTACAAGCAGAGACACGAGCAGGGATACAAGCAGGGATACAAGCAGTGTGAGCGGCAGCAGGAGGAAGAAGGCGTGGCAGGAGTGCCGCCCACGCCCGGACTTCCTGCTCTTTGTGGTGGCGGCCATTCTGGTGAGCCGCAGGGAGCAGGTGCTGTGCTGCGAGGGGCTGGACGAGGTGCTGCTGCTCTGTAACAGCCTGTCGGGACAGTTAGACGTGTGGGAGCTCATGCATTGTGCCAGGCAGCTCGCCGCTCGCCTGCCTTGAGAGGCTCAAGGGGAGCCGGGAGCCGCAGTGAGCAGGTGCTGTGCTGCCAGGGGCTGGACGAGGTGCTGCTGCTGTGCAACAGCCTGTCGGGGCAGCTGGACGTGTGGGAGCTCATGCACTGCGCCAGGCAGCTCGCTGCTCGCCTTCCTTAGGTGGCCAAGGATTCGTTTGTTAGCTGCATTCTCCGCAACCAGCTGCCCTCCTGCACTGGAGGGGGATTTGACCTGCTTATGGCCTGGAAGGGACCGCTGCCATTCCACCACTCCCATTTCTCCACTCCTCCCCTCCCGGTTCTCCGATTTCGCCACTCCCATCGTGCCACTCCTCTTGCGACTCCCTTTCTGCACTCCCATCCCGCTGTATATAGCGCGCATTTTGTGGCTTGGTTTTTTTCCTTGGAAGTAAATGCAGCAAATTCATGAGCCATGGCTGCTGCTACATGAATGGGAAAATGCATTTTCTTGCAGGCTGCTGCCCGTTGTAACAAAAATCTGTTCATTGTGCTGTCTTATTGTTTAGTGGATTCCACATGCTGTACTGTTGTACAAACTACCAGTACCATGTACCATACTGGTGGGTCACAGCCTCACTCCTTCGGTCTGTTGCAGTACAATATATTGATGGACTCCTTGCTGAGGCAAACTGACAACTCTGACAACAAAAACGGCTCCATCCAAAGTTACATTATTCTCTTTCTCTGAGGAATAAAAAAAAACACGGTAGCGGTGCCTTACTCTAGCACCTTCAACCCCTTTCTTTGCCTTGCGCTCGTGTTTTTCACCAACCATGCTCCTCTGAGGCTTCTCCACAATCACCGCACTGCACGCCTTGGCCAGTCACGGATCTATCTGATGTCCCTCACCTTCTCTGCCATCCCTGCGCCATGCACACACCCATCAGCTCTTCGCCTTCTGTTTCTCCGCCCTGCGCTTGCGCTTCTCCGCCTTGTTTCTCTGAAGTTTCTCTGCAACAACAGCGTTGCGCCCTTTGGCCAGCCGCTCTCGGATCTCTTTCACCTTCTCTGCCATACCCGTGCCGTCTCCCCCCTCTATGGACGCCTGGGATGATGCGAGAAGAGACTGGGGTGACAAGGAGCAGGGGGGAGGGGGTGGATGGGGAGGGGGTGGATGGGGAGGGGGTGTATGGGAAGATATGATTCAACAGCAGCGTTGCGCCACTTGGCCAGCCGCTCTCGGATCTCTTTCACCTTCTCAGCCATGCCTGTGCCGTCTCCCCCCACTATGGACGCCTGGGATGATGCCAGAAGGGACTGGGGTGACAGGGAGAGGATGGGGAGAATATTCGGATAAGTAAGCTGTTTTGGACGTTGTGGCACGAAACTTGCAGACGAGGATTTCATGAACATTCAGGGGGGAAACTTGAAGCAAAAATTCAAGGGAACTTTCAAATCAGGGAGAACTCGTACGGAAACAACAGGGATGCTGCAGCTCACCTTGATGTGGCTTATGGCAGCCAAGTTGCATCCCACTGTTGCTACCGCGCCCTGGCATGCCGTATCACAGCACACACACCATGCCATGCCATCGCACAAAGCACACACACCATCCCATGCCATCGCACAAAGCACACACACCATCCCATGCCGTCGCACAAAGCACACACACCATCCCATGGCATCGCACAAACCACACACACCGTCCCATGGCACGCCATGCCATGCCATGCCATAACACACCCGAATATCCACCAATTAGCAAAACGATTGTGACTAGTAAGAACACTTGAGGTTGCTACCTGTTGGCATGCAACTGTGAAAAGATGCAAGTGCACACATATGCGCAACTGAATATGCACATGTGCACAATAAATTGTGCATGTGCACAATAAATTGTGCATGTGCACATACCCTCTCTACCTTGAATGACGCCTGTAACAGTGTGTGCGCGGCAGCAAGCAGCAGGCGGGCGGTGAGCAGCAGGCGGGCGGTAGGCGTGGCAATGAGCTGCGAGTGGCTGATGCATTGAGTCGCCCTCAACCCCACCATCTCTCATACCCCATCCCTACACCCATCCATACCTTGAGAGACGCTCGTAGCAGAGTGTGCACGGCAGCCAATAGTGGGCGCGCAGTGGGCGTTGCGACGAGCTGTGAGTGGTGGATGCGGACGAGGGAGACGAGCAATCCTGCTTCCCAGCCCCTCCATCCCCCTCTCCCCGTAATCAGAAACCATACCTTGAGTGAGGCCCGTAGCAGTGTGTGCACGGCAGCCAGTAGCGGGCGGGCGGTGGGCGTGGCGACGAGCTGTGAGTGGTGGATGCGGACGAGGGAGACGAGAGCTCGGGCGGCGAACTCCAGCTGTGGCAGCGGGCGGTGCAGCCAGTGGGGGGCGAAGTGGAGAATCCGCAGAGCCACTGTGAATGGCAGCACCAGCAGTGCTTGCTCGAGCTCGGAAGGCTTGACTCTGGCAAGAGCTCGCAGCACAAAGGCCGCTGGCGCATGGCCGAGGAGGAGCACGTTGGGCTGGAAGGAGGGGAGCAGCGATGTGGGGTCGCTGGGGTCCTGCAGTGGTGATGGGGAGAGATGGGAAGAGATGGGAAGAGAGCACATGCAGGGGGGGATATAGAAATTGAGCACGCACGCAGCACAAAAGCAGAGAGCGAGTGGCCTAGGAGCAGCACGTAGGGCTGGAAGGAGGGGAGCAGGAAGGAGGGGTCGCTGGGGTCCTGCAGTGGTGATTGGGAGAGAGAGATGGGAGAGATGGGAGAGATGGGAGAGATGGGAGAGATGGGAGAGATGGGAGAGATGGGAGAGATGGGAGAGATGGGAGAGATGGGAGAGATGGGAGAGATGGGAGAGATGGGAGAGATGGGAGAGATGGGAGAGATGGGAGAGATGGGAGAGATGGGAGAGATGGGAGAGATGGGAGAGATGGGAGAGATGGGAGAGATGGGAGAGATGGGAGAGATGGGAGAGATGGGAGAGATGGGAGAGATGGGAGAGATGGGAGAGATGGGAGAGATGGGAGAGATGGGAGAGATGGGAGAGATGGGAGAGATGGGAGAGATGGGAGAGATGGGAGAGATGGGAGAGATGGGAGAGATGGGAGAGATGGGAGAGATGGGAGAGATGGGAGAGATGGGAGAGATGGGAGAGATGGGAGAGATGGGAGAGATGGGAGAGATGGGAGAGATGGGAGAGATGGGAGAGATGGGAGAGATGGGAGAGATGGGAGAGATGGGAGAGATGGGAGAGATGGGAGAGATGGGAGAGATGGGAGAGATGGGAGAGATGGGAGAGATGGGAGAGATGGGAGAGATGGGAGAGATGGGAGAGATGGGAGAGATGGGAGAGATGGGAGAGATGGAGAGATGGGAGAGATGGGAGAGATGGGAGAGATGGGAGAGATGGGAGAGATGGGAGAGATGGGAGAGATGGGAGAGATGGGAGAGATGGGAGAGATGGGAGAGATGGGAGAGATGGGAGAGATGGGAGAGATGGGAGAGATGGGAGAGATGGGAGAGATGGGAGAGATGGGAGAGATGGGAGAGATGGGAGAGATGGGAGAGATGGGAGAGATGGGAGAGATGGGAGAGATGGGAGAGATGGGAGAGATGGGAGAGATGGGAGAGATGGGAGAGATGGGAGAGATGGGAGAGATGGGAGAGATGGGAGAGATGGGAGAGATGGGAGAGATGGGAGAGATGGGAGAGATGGGAGAGATGGGAGAGATGGGAGAGATGGGAGAGATGGGAGAGATGGGAGAGATGGGAGAGATGGGAGAGATGGGAGAGATGGGAGAGATGGGAGAGATGGGAGAGATGGGAGAGATGGGAGAGATGGGAGAGATGGGAGAGATGGGAGAGATGGGAGAGATGGGAGAGATGGGAGAGATGGGAGAGATGGGAGAGATGGGAGAGATGGGAGAGATGGGAGAGATGGGAGAGATGGGAGAGATGGGAGAGATGGGAGAGATGGGAGAGATGGGAGAGATGGGAGAGATGGGAGAGATGGGAGAGATGGGAGAGATGGGAGAGATGGGAGAGATGGGAGAGATGGGAGAGATGGGAGAGATGGGAGAGATGGGAGAGATGGGAGAGATGGGAGAGATGGGAGAGATGGGAGAGAGCATGCAGGGAAGGATATAGAAATTGAGCAAAAGGCACAAAAGGAGTGGGTGAGTGGCCGAGGAGCAGCACGTTGGGCTGTTAAGGATGGGAGCAGCGAGGTGGGATCGCTGAAGACCTGCAGCAATCGGGAGAGATGGGAAGAGAATTAGGAAAGAGATGGGAGGAGAATGGGAAAAAATATGCAGGGAGAGGAGACCTACCTTGATGAAGGGGCCCGAGCTACCTTCATCCGAGCCCGAGCCTCCTCCATTGACGCCGCCAGCTCGTTCCATTGCCTCGATGAAGCAGTTAGCCCTATCTTAATGAAGATAGATCTACTTTGATGAAAGAGGTGAGGCGACCAGCTCGACCCCCCTTGAAGAAGTTGGATGGACCTATCATGCTTTTGTGAATCATGCTTTGAGTTTGAGACGTCTCAAATCTTTTGACTTACCTTGATGAAGAGAACCATTCAAGCCTCCTCCATTGACGCCAGCTTCCACCACCTCGGTGATCGATTCTGCCGCCTAAACCGTCTTCTGCGTGCCATTTGAGGCGCCTCAAAAGCATACCTAAATGAAGGAAATTGTTCCGGGTCTACCTCAGAAGCCTCATCCATTCCATCAACGCCATCTCTACCTTCAAAAAACCCATTCAATTTTCCTTCTTGAAGTCACCCATCACCATAATTCCCCCAACCAAGCCCACCTTGATGAAGGGAGCCATGCGAGCTTCTTCCATGGATGCCAGCTCCACCGCCTCGATGAAGGCACATGTACCTTAATGAGGGAAAGCATGTGTTGTGACGTGGATGACGGTACGTCTACATTGTCAACTCACCTTGATGAAGGGAACCATCCGAGCCTCTTCCATAGAAGCCAGCTCCACCGCCTCTATGATCGAGTCTGCCGCCCAAACTGTCTCCTGAGTGCCCCTCGCCGCCCCTCCCACGCCGCCCAGCTCCCCCGCCGCGCCACCCGGCCCCGCCGCCTCTCCCCCTTCGCCGCCCTCCTCGTCGTCGCCCCCTTCCGGGCGGCGTGCGTCGGTTGGTAGTGTCACGGCCCGGGCTTCGAACATGGCTTCAAGCTGCTTCTCACGCTCCTCCTGAGATAGGGGAGGGAGGTAGGAAGGGGGGAGGTGTGTGTATGGGGGGGGAGAGGAGGGGGAGGGGGGAGGTGGGGGGATGGGGATGAGTGAGGTTGCTTCGAACATGGCTTCGAGCTGCTTCTCCCGCTCCTCCTGATAAAGGACAAGGAAGTTTGGAGACGGGACAGGGTAAAAAAAGCAACAGATACATTTTCATGCGCTGCCCTGGTTAACCTGCTATGCTCGCCATGCCCCCCTCCTCCATTTCGCTGCTATTTATATATGTAAGATACGTACAACTACATATTATCTCAAGGCAGAGACTTTCCCCCCCCTCCTACATTCCCCACCTCGAGGAAGAAACGCTCGTCGGTGCGCTGCCAGCGGCGGATGGAAGACCGCCAGCTCGCTAATCCATGTCTTCCCAACCCTCATTGTCCCCCATCCCCCCATTTCTCCCCTTGCCCCAATCATCACAGACCTCGAGGAAGAATGGCTCGTCGGTGATGTTGAGATCACTTTTGAAATTTCTGAAAAGTTATTTCTAATCCATGTCTTCCCATCCCAACCCTCAATGCCCCCCATCCCCCCATTTCTCCCCTTGCCCCAATCACCCACCTCGAGGAAGAAGGGCTCATCGGTGCGCTGCCAGCGGCGGATGGAGCGATCGTGCGAGCCGGACACAAGGAAGTCGCCCAGAGGGCTGATTGCCAGCGACCAGACCTGGCAGGGGGAAGGTGGGAAGGTGGGAAGGACGTTTCGAAAACTCTTTGAGCTGTTAGAGTTGAGTGGATTGTCAAGTGATGCAGACATTCCACTGCCTGAAGATGCTCTTGCTGTTGCCAGAATCGTGTAATGCATCCCTTCCCACCGCAACTCTCACTCAAATGGTACCAAAAGAAGAAAAACAAAATGAATAAAAGGGTTCTTTTTAGAGTTCTCAGAAAACTCTCGGTACCATCCTCGGACTGAGGCATTGGCAAGCAGTGAGGCAATTTCAGTCGACAAAGACAAGTCAAGGATTGCTCACCTCAGCGTGGTGCCCGTCCAGTGTGAGCAGCAGCTGGAACTTGTCCGCATCCCAGTATCTAACGTCGGCAGTGCTGCCAAGTGCGCACAGGTCAAAGCACATGACTCACCTCAGCGTGGTGCCCGTCCAGTGTGAGCAGCAGCTGGAACTGGTCTGCATCCCACCTAGTATGACATATCGTCAGAGCTGGTGAGGGAAGTCTATGAACCCAAGTCAAAGCACACGCATTCAAGCACACGCATTCAAGCACACGCATTCAAGCACACGCATTCAAGCACACGCATTCAAGCACACGCATTCAAGCACACGCATTCAAGCACACGCATTCAAGCACACGCATTCAAGCACACGCATTCAAGCACACGCATTCAAGCACACGCATTCAAGCACACGCATTCAAGCACACGCATTCAAGCACACGCATTCAAGCACACGCATTCAAGCCCACCTCACCTCAGCGTGGTGCCCGTCCAGTGTGAGCAGCAGCTGGAACTTGTCTGCATCCCAGTAGCGCACCCTTCTGTCCTTGCCGCATGAGAAGAAGTAGTGTGTGCGTGGGACAAACTTGACACTCATCACACTGGGAATGGAGGTGGGGAGGAGAGAGAGGGAAAAGGGGGTTGGGTGAGTCAAGGCCAACTTGTCTTCATCCCAGTACCGCACCCTCCTGTCCTTGCCACATGAGAAGAAGTAGTGCGTGTGGGAGACACATCTGACACGCATCACACTGGGAATGGGGTGACTTTTGAGTCGACTCAAAAGTCACATCTGACACGCATCACACTGGGAATGGGAGAGAGAGGTTGAAGGGGAGGGGGGGGGGGGGGTGGAGGAGAGGGAAGAGTGAGTCAGAGCCAACTTAGCGTTTCAGAATCATGCTTGGTGAATCAGACGGCGCAACGTCTCTGCGTTGCGGTGGCAGTCCCCGAAGTCGAGCCCCCAGATCTTGACGCTCTTGTCTGCTGAGCCCGACACTGCAAGCTGTGAGTACCTCCCCTGCTGTGGCCTGCCTTACCGCACCTGCTTCACCCACACACACTCTCTTCCTATTGCTGCTAGAAAGGTGCCCACTGCCCACCTGTCCTGGTGTGCAAACAGGGATCGGTGGCAATCTCCGAAGTCGAGCCCCCAGATCTTGACGCTCTTGTCTGCTGAGCCCGACACTGCGAGCTGCGAGTACCCCCCCTGCTATGGCATGCTTCACCCAAACACTCTGTCTTTACGCTGAAAGAATATTGCTCACCTGTCCTGGTGTGCAAACAGGGATCGATGGCAGTCCCCGAAGTCCAGCCCCCAGATCTTGACGCTCTTGTCTGCCGAGCCGGACACTGCAAGCTGCGAGTCGGATGAGATGTCGAGACAGATGGCTGGCAGCTTGTGGCCGTAGAGCGAGAGGAAGAAACGCAGCGAGTCGACAAAGAATACCTGCGGTGGAGGGAGGTGGGGTGCGGTGGAGGGTAGAGGGGAAAGGACAGCACAAGGACAGCACGGGAGATGTCGAGGCAGATGGCTGGCAGCTTGTGGCCGTAGAGAGACAGGAAGAAACGGAGCGAGTCGACAAAGAACACCTGGAAGGGGAAACAGGGACAGGGAAGGGAAGGGAAGGGAAGGGAAGCAGGGACAGAGATGTCGAGACTGATGGCTGGCAGCTTGTGGCCGTAGAGGGAGAGGAAGAAACGGAGCGAGTCGACGAAAAAGACCTGAGAGAGAGGGTGGGATGGGTGGGATCATTAGGAGAGAAAAGCATGTTGTTGAAAGAAAAAGAGTAAAAAAAGGAAACCAGCAGCTGCGATTGCTTTGCTTTCAGCACGTCTTGAACAATGGCTGTTGGTTATCCGCATACCTTAATGCTGGAGTCGAGGAGTGAGGGTGCAATGTATCAGCCAACTCGTAAGGTGAGTGCTCAGCATTTTCGAGATTTACCAATTCAAATGTGCTCACACAGCTGTTAGTGGCTCCCAATTCTCGTACCTTGATGGTGGAGTCGAGGAGCGAGAGAGCAATGTATCGGCCGTCGGGGCTAAACGCCACACTTAGCACGTCGTCGGACATCTTGAGTGTGCGCTTGTTCACCACTGTTAAGTACTTCTCTCCCCTCCCTGCTGCCAACGCATCCTGCCAAAAAAAAAAAAGACATGACTTGAGAGTTCATCAATATAGGAATAGCACGAAAATGTTCAGATATCGAGGAGAGCCGACACAACAGAGCAGGATCCGAAAAGCTTTCTTCTTTTGTTGAGTCGACTAAAAACGAGAGCCGACACAACATTGCAAACTCGGAAAAGTTTTCAAGCTAAGTTAAATAAAAAGGTTAGTTTGCTTTAAAGGGTTCCTTTAATATATTTTTTGTTTGGTATGTATTTCAAGAACTAGGATCAAATAGTGCGAGTTCCAACTTGTTGAACTCTCGGTGTTTAGTGTTTTACACACTGTCTTTTCCTACTTGCTTAAACCTACTCCTACGCAAGTGCAGCTCGCTGGAAAATGTCCCAAGGCCTCACCTTGTCTGCATCGGATCCCTTGAGTTGCATCTGAAACTCCCAGAACTGAGGGAGAGGGAAGGAGGAGCGGGTTGGGATGAGGGGGATGGCACACGGGGGTAGGGGAAGTGGTGGGGGAAAGGGAGAAGTGGGAGGTGTGGGGAAGAGAAAGGGAGAGACAAGCAATTATAATACTAGAAAGATTATAAAAATGCCAGGACCTTCTGTACTTAAAACACAAAAACCCTTACATGGTCACCTTCACACACACGCACACGCACGTGCGCGCGGGCGCACACACACAGACATACACACAGACACACACACAGACACACACACAGACACACACACAGACACACACACAGACACACACACAGACACACACACACACACAGACACACACACAGACACACACACAGACACAGACACAGACACACACACAGACACACACACAGACACACACACAGACACACACACAGAAACACACACAGACACACACACAGACACACACACACACACACTCACCTTCACACACACACACACACTCACCTTCACACACACACACACTCACCTTCACACACACACACACACACTCACCTTCACACAGACATCACCGGAGGCGGTCGTAAACCCAGTGTTATAAAGCAGGGGAGCCATACCCTACACTGCCTTGATTGATGAGAGCGGGCGCAGAGCACATGCACACACGCACACTCACTTTTGCACACGCCCTCACGCACTTGACACTCACACTCCCACCTTCACTCAGCCGTCAGCGGAGGCGGTTGCAAACCCAGTGCTATCAGGCAGGGCAGCCATGGCCCACACTACCTTGACTGATTGATGGGAGAGGGCACAGATCCCATGCAAATCTCGTACCTTCACTCACGCACACACTCCTACCTTGACACAGCCGTCTGCTGAGGCCGTCGCAAACCCAGTGTTATCAGGCAGGGCAGCCATGGCCCACACAGCCTTGTCATGCGCTGCTTGGATGAGAGCGGTGCGCTCCGCACTGGCCACTGAGAAGACCTCCAGGTCGCCTGCTTGTGTGCCTGCGATGGCCTGTGAAGTGAACCAAGAGGAGAGGGAGGAGACGAAGAGACGGGGAGAAGGAGGAGAGGGAGAGTCAAAATAAGTGACGCAAGAAATTGGAAAACGTCTCCCAGGATTCCACTCATCCCTACCCTCACCCCTCCTCCTTCCTTCTTCCCCCCCAGATTTCACGAATATTTATCACCTATCCTCCACTCTCCCCTCCCTTCCCCCATCTGACTCACATATCTATCCCCGGGGGCGAAGAGGCAGCAGAGGCCATAGCCCGAGTCAAAGGACGAGAGGCAAGCTCCAGTTACAGGGTTCCACACCTGTGGTGGGAGGGAGGAAGAGCACGAAAAAAGGGGGGGAGGGAGGGGAGGGGGGTGTTACAAGAGCGGAGTGAGAGGAGTGTGGGAGGATTGTGTGTGAGGCGATGAGGGAGAGCACGAGTGGGAGAGGAAGTGATTCGTAAATGGGTACCAAGACATAAGAGGGTAAGAGGCGTGGTATCAGCAGACCACCGCCCACCTTGGCGGAGCCTTTGGAAACGGACAAAAGAAGCGAGCCATCTGAGGAGAGTGCCAGCGAGCGCACGTCAGATCGGTGGCCGGCAGACTGCAGCGATGCCGCCCGGGTGCTGCTGTCCGCATGTATAGTGTGGATCTGGGAGAAAGGCGGAGGGGGGAAGGGGCGGCGCGGCGGGGATGGGAGGAGGGAGGAATGAGGGAGGAGAAAGGCATGTGGTGCTCCCACGCTCCCACTCAGTAACCTGTGCTGCCCGGGTGCTGCTGTCCGCATGTATAGTGTGGATCTGGAAGGATTGCGGGAAATGGGAGGATGGAGTGGGGAGATGGGAGAATGGAGGGAAGGTGACATCTGAATCTAAGCAAAAGTCACTGCCCGGGTGCTGCTGTCCGCATGTATGGTGTGGATCTGAGAGAAGGGGAGGGATGGGCGGATGGAGAGGGGGAGAGTGCTTCTGAGTCGACTCCAAAGCTGGTCGATGGCCGGCAGACTGCAGCGCTGCCGCCCGGGTGCTGCTGTCGGCGTGAATCGTGTGGACTTTTGAGTCGACTCAAAAGTCGCCCGGGTGCTGCTGTCGGCGTGAATCGTGTGGATCTGGAAGACAGGAGGGGGAAGAGAGGATTGAGAGGGTGAGGGAAAGACGGAGAGAGGGAGGGAGGGATAGAGGAATGGGTAAAGGGAACAGCATGGATTGGAAGGTGGACGAACAGAGAAGGGAGGGTTATGAAAGGGGGAGGGAGGCACGTGATGCTCCCACTCACGACCCTCACCTTTTCTCTCCCCTTTTCCCTCGTCTCACCTCCGTTTCTCCCTCGTCTCACCTCCCCATTCTTTCTCCTATAAGAACCCCCCTTGTTCGCCCGCGTCACACTGTTATTGTGCAGAGCTAGCGCCAGTGACGGCCGGCTCTACTGCTCACCCTCTTCTGCAGCACCTCACCTCACATCCCATAAGGACCCCCCCTCTCGGCACCTCGTCTCACCTCAACGCTGTTATTGTGCAGGGCCAGCGCCAGTGACGGCTCTGCTCCTCCTCCTCTCCCCGCTCCCCTCCCCCCTGCCCCGCCTGCCTTGGGCGCGAACGCAATGGCGCGCACTCGGTGCTTCAAACGAATGGTGAACATCGAGGCAAACTCGTCCGCCCCCTCCACAGTCACCCCCGCCCCTCCCTCCCCCTTCCGCTCCCACCCCTCCTGCCCTCCCTCCTCCCCTTCTCCTCCTCCCCCCTCCACCATTCCCTCCCCTGCCTCCTCACCCTCTCGCTCCCCCTCACCCCCCTTCCCTTTCCCCTTCTCCACCTGTCTCCGCCTCCGCCTCTTAGCCTGCCTAATCGCCTCACCAGGGCTCCTCACTCGGAACAGCTCAACAGCCTTTCCAGCACTCTGGCAGGCTAAGACTTTCCCTGGCCCGTCAAACCGCACACTTAAAGCCCGCTCTGCGCCCTGCCCCACGCCCACGACTCTCCTTATACTGCCGTGCGGTATAAGCACGTCCCACCGCCCTGCCACCCCGCCTCCTCCCCCGCTTCCTTTTGCTGCTCCTGCAATCCCTCCCCCTTCTCCATCCCCTTCCCCCTCCCCCTCCGCACTTTCCCCAGGTGCTCCCCCCTCCCCCTCCCCCAACACCCCCCGCTCCGCTCTGATTTGGAAAACCAAAACCTCAGGTTCGGTGCCAGCAGCGACGAGCCTCGGCAGGCTCGGGTGGACGGCGAGCGTCCAAAGCTCGCCGCGAGGCTCGGCGATGGTTTGGATGCAGTGGTGGAGGGCGAGGTCCCACACCTTGATCTGCGCGTCCCTGCTACAGCTGACTAGTAGTGTCTGATGCTGGACCGTGGAACCTTCCAGGAATGTGAGGTCGGTCACCTGGAAGGGGGGGAGGCGACAGAGCAAGAGAGGGGGGCAAGGGGAGAGGGGGTGGGGAAAGGGGTTGGCTGGGCGATGGTTTGGATGCAGTGGTGCAGGGCGAGGTCCCACACCTTAATCTGCGCGTCCCTGCTACAACTGACCAATAGGGACTGGTGCTGTACCATAGAACCTTCCAGGAAGGTGAGATCAGTCACCTGGACAGTTTGAGGGCGGGGGATGGGGGAGGGGAGGGGGGTGGAAAAGGAGGGAAGGGATGGGGTGTTAGGCTAGGGGTGTGGATGCAGTGGTGGAGGGCGAGCTTGATGTGCCTCTGGAGGGGAAAGGGAAGAGGGGGAAGAGGGGGGAAAGGGGACGGGGGAGGGAAGGGAGGGGGTGTTAGGCGAGGCTGTGGATGCAGTGGTGCAGGGCGAGGTCCCAGAATTTGATCTGCGCGTCCCTGCTGCAGCTGACCAGAAGTGACTAGTGCTGCACGCAGGAACCAGGAAGGTGAGGTCTGTAACCTGGACAATTTGCATGGCGGGGGATCGGGGGAGGGAGCGGGGTGAATGGGGGAGGAAAACGGGGGAGGGATGGCAGACCATGCGTGGATCCATCTACCTACCACACACACCTACATCCTCTCTTCACCATAACCCCCAAGCGCGACACTTTGACTGGCCTCTGCGTTCCTTCCGTATAAAGGATTTCGAGGCGCCTCATAACCTACATCTTCCCAAACTGGAGAAACTACATTAAAAACCTCAAAAACCCTGAACCCGGAATCTTGCCTGGTCGCTGTGGCCTCTCAGTCGCACAAGCCCCACTTCCCCCACCACGTCCCACACAACGATATCCGCTTCTCTGCCGTCCGATCATGTGTGAAAAAACAATCTTTCCACACCCACATACATTCTCCCAAACCCCGTTCAAACTCCCAAAACCCAGAACCCTACCTGGTCTCTGTGGCCTCTTAATCGCACGAGCCCCACTTCGCCCGCCACGTCCCACACCACGATATCCGCGTCTCTGCCGCCCGACGCTAGCAGCGCGCCGGCCGCGTTGTACCGCACCACTGCTACAGCCGACCTGTGGCCGGCAAGGCTTGTCCTACACGTGCCGTCCACCATGTTCCACACGCGCACCGTGCCGTCCGTGTACCCCGCCGCCACCTGCGTCGCGTCGGCCGGCGACGGGCAAATCGCCGTCACGTCCGCTACCGCCGGGACGGCATCATGCACGCTGCCGGCTGCGCTGCCGGCAGCACCCGCGCCGCCCCCTTGGCTGTAGCCGGCGCCGACCGGCTGTGGCGAGAGCTGCTGTAGAAGCGTGCCCTTTCGTACGTCCCATACGAGCAAGCGTTCGAGCGCGCCGGTTAGAATGGAGCGACCTGATTGGTCGAAACAGATGCTGCCGCAGGAAGGGGAGACTACGAGGCCGAATACCGCTTCCTGCTCGTAGCGCAAGTACGCTTTCACCATCGCGCCGCACTAATTTGACGCCAGCCTACTAGAGAACCTGGACAAGCTGATCCGAAGGACCTCGGTGGGGGGGTCGTGGGGACCAATATCGTGAGCTTGTAACACGAGAAAATGGCTTGGATATTTATTCACGTATGAATTTGTTATCGTCTCCATCACTCACATGGGGGTGTAGCTCACATGGTAGAGCGATCGCTTCGCATGCGATAGGTAAGGGGATCGATACCCCTCTCCTCCACAATCTCACCTACTGATTTTGGTTCGTACTTTCCACTTTCCATTTGTCATTGAATCTGTCCTTTTTTGTAGATGGCGCCTCCTCTCTCCTTGGCACATCTAGGGATCATTCCACAGCAGGAAGGGCAGGAGGAAGGCACCACCCCAGCAAGCATGCAGTCGAGGGTTGGGGCTGGGCTGTGGTCTTTTGAGATTTCCAACATTGCATCTTGATTCTATTATGCATGCACCCATCACAAGCA
Source organism: Closterium sp. Naga37s-1 (assembly GCA_947471745.1). Lineage (NCBI taxonomy): Eukaryota > Viridiplantae > Streptophyta > Zygnematophyceae > Desmidiales > Closteriaceae > Closterium > Closterium sp. Naga37s-1. Next base: position 234,076 of record CANJKZ010000920.1, on the reverse strand, counting down.
CCATAACGCATTACACTGATTAGGTTTGCTGCAACTGTCAGAGGTTGTCAGAGACTGGAAAACACGGGTGATGTGGAGATTAATCTACGCAAATCCTTCCAGCCACGGGGATTGATAGGCATGAAATGCACCCCTGAAGCCCCTGCAAGCGATACGATAGGGGAACAGAGGGAGCGGGGGAGTGAGAACGCAAAGTGAACATCAATCTACGCAGGTCCTTCCATCCACGCGGGTTGATGGGCATGGCATGCACTCCTGATGCCCCTGCAAGCAGCCCGAGAAGGGAACAGAGGGGCAGGAGAGTGGGGAAAACGGGGGAACGAAGGCATGACTTTCTCGTGCTTTCTCGTGCACTCTCGCGACATGGAAACGCGGAGACAAGGGGGTTGAGCTCTCCGCCCCTCGTCATCCCTAAAAGCAGCTCATACCAACATGGCACTCTCTGTCTGCGAACCTCCCCATTCTGAATGAACAGAAGCCCCACCTTGAAGCTGCTTTGCCACCCCGGCTTCGCTGTCCCACCTATGAGCTGCTTCGCAAGTGTGAGGTACACTACTCCCCCCACTGCCGGAGATACGGCCTTAAACTGTTTTGCTGGTCTCAGGCTTGAGGCAGTTTCGCAACTACTCTACAGACGCCCCGCCTTTCAGCTGCTTCGATAAGCTTCTGCCCCGTCCCACCTATGAGCTGCTTCGCAAGTGTGAGGTACTACTCACCCCACTGCCGGAGATACGGCCTTAAACTGTTTTGCCAGTTTCAATCAACCAGTCCGGCAGCCATTATGCACGCGCACCTGTGAGCTCATTGGCCAGGGAGAGGTACTGCTCCGTCCAGTGCTGGCGGAACGCCCAGAACTGATCCACATCCACCACGCCCGTCCCCGCCACCTGCTTTTGAGTCAACTCAGAAAGCCGTCCCACCTTTGAGCTGCTTCGCAAGTGTGAGGTATTGCTCCGTCCAGTGCTGGCGGAACGCCCGGAACTGGTCCACATCCAACACGCCCGTCCCTGCTAGCCGCTCTTCCTCCTGCCGATACCTGGCGATCTCAGCGTCAGCCTGCCCTCCCTTGGCGTCTGTGAGGAGCATCCAGAAGGCGAGGTTGCGTGCCGAGGTGATGAGCGGCACGCCGATAATCATGGGGACTGCAGTGGTGAGGCTGGGAGGGTAGAGGGGAACAGGCAGGGGGGCGGGGGCATGGGGTTTGGGATGGTGTTGGGTGTGGTGGAGCATGCAGAAGGTGGGACGAGGTGATCTCAGCGTCGGCCTGCCCCCCCTGGGCGTCGGTGGGGAGCATCTAGAAGGCGAGGTTGCGCGCTGAGGTGATGAGAAGAATCTAGAAGGCGATCAATTTGGGACTAACGAGAATCTACCTCTCCGCCTACCCCTCTCCCTCCCCACCCTCCCCTCCCCCAATCCCACTCTTTTCCCCTCGCCCTCTCCCACTCACCCTTTGACTCTCTACCCCTCGCCTTGCGTCTCACCCTCTCTGTTCAGCGGCACACCACCATTGCTGAAAGGCTTCTGGAACCACCGGGGGTTGCAGTATAATGGCCTCCGCTCCCGCCTCCAACTGCTTGGGGGAATGTGTGTGTTGGGAGGGGGAAGGGGGGATGGGGGAAGGTATACGGCAACACCGGGGGCTGCAGTATAATGGCCTCTGCTCCCGCCTCCAGCTGCAGCGTGAACGGGGGGGGGGGGGTTGTGGGGGGAAAGGGAGGGATGGGGGGGAAAGTGAGAGGGAAATGAGTGGGATCTTGAGGTCAGTCAATGTTTCCGCTGGAAATGTCTCAACATCTTAGGATGTCTCAACATCTGATACTGCTGCATGCAAGCATCAATACGACCTTTTAAAAAGTCCCAGAACATATCTATTATATGACGTGCCTCTTACCTTGTGCTCCAAACGGTCAACAGACCCAGTGAGAGGGTTCTCCACAGCCCACAACTGAACACCTTGGGAGGGAGCGAATGACACGGGAGGGGGATTGTTGGGGATGGGATCGGAGGGGAAGGGTGGGTCTGAGAGGCGCCCTTCAATACAACGCAGCCAGATGCAATTTGAGTCTCAACTTGAAATATTTGCGACGCCTCGAAAGTCATCTTGGCGCAGAACAGGCGTTGCGGCCTGGTTGCGGTGGCGCGCCCCACTCACTCACAGCATACGATAATCTCCCCTGCTCCTCACAACTCGCGCCCGACCGGAAAAGTTTTGAGGCGCCTCAAAACGCGCCCCACTCACTCACAGCATACGACAATCTCCGCCGCTCCTCACAATTCACGTGAACAGCAGAAGCGACGGATTTGCCCTGTTGCCCGGAGCTTGTGCGTCTCGCGGCACGTGGAGCGAGTTGGTGCACATGAGTCGACTCAAAACTCACAATTCATGCAACAGGTATGCAATGCCGCACTTACATTGCGGGATTTGGCCTGCCTCTCGGAGCCTGTGTGCTTCTCGCAGCATGTGGAGCGAGTTGGTGGGCATGAGACGATTCACGAGCGGCCACGAGCGCATGGGGTGGGCTGGGGAGGTTGGGATGGGGATGAATGCAGGAGTGAAGGGCTACGGAGGGGTTGGTTGTGGAGTCAAATGGATCCGGAATGGACAGTGGCAGTGGGTTGGGACAGTGGCAGCAGCAGCAGCAGCACCACCACCACCACCACCACAAGTAACACGTACCTCCTGACAGCAGCAGCAGAGCACCTGGAGAGCTGCCCTCCCTGCCCCCTGCCACCTGAACAGCCTTCTCCACCATCTGCTGCCTCACCGCCTCTGTTGTTTTCACCTGCGCCGCCACCGTCAGCACCTGGGCAACCGCCGGAACCGCAACAGAGCTGTCTGGAGCCTTCAGAGTGGTCTGGCTACCCGTTGTGCTGCCGGTAACAGACTGGTTACCAGCACTGGCAGCTAAGGGAACCTCTTGACTGTGAGTTGACGCATCGAGAGTGCTTGTATTGAAAGTGAGGGAAGAGACAGGAGGATTGGGAACGGAGGAGGTAGTAGGAGGGGGAAAGGAGGAGGTAGGAGGGGGAGAGGACGAGGAGGGGAGTGGAAGCAGAGAGAGGGGCAGCTGCAAGAAATCTCTGAAGCCTGCCGGAGCAGGCAGGTCCGGCAGCACTGTGGCTCGGAACCTGCCCGAAGCTAGGACGTCCGCCGCCTGAGCCTGCCACGTGGCAAGGGAGAGGTGGCAACGATGACGTCATGTCTTAAGGGGCTTTAAATGGCAAATTGGCAGAGAAGAGGTGCAAATGGACACAGTTACCGTTATTGTGACCGTTTACCTGTTTGCCTTCCGTCACTTCCAGCGTCAGCACAAACCGCTGGCCGTCAAACAAGCCGTCCGCGCCTGCTGCAGCGCGTGCTACAGGCGCTCGAGCGGGCTTTCCTGGACCCTTCCTCTGCCCAGAGGCCAGAAAACCTCCAGCGGAAAACGAGCGCGCAGGAAGCACGAAAACGGGATTGAACTTCCGCGTTTGGCGGACGGATTGCGCCAATGCCATTCCGCTGGTCCTGCAATGTCGCTCCGATGCTCCGCTATAGAGTATTCCGCTGTACTCCAACCTCAGCATTATTCTTGCAGAGAAAACCAGCTCCTAGCTCTCAAAAGTCGCGTCTGATTTGCACCCTCAGCATGACTCGCACACAGAGTGACGTCAGACGCGTTCCCAGCGCATCTATTACTTGCGAAAATGGATGTTGCGCGTGGCAAATTGTGGGTGGCGAATTGCGGGTGAATTGTGCATCCTACGGGACTGCGTGGGCGTCGTGCATGGTTGCGTGTGAAGGATTAGTACCCGATATTGCTTACTTGTAGATATATTAGTTCCCATACATGTCAGTATAAGACGATGTATGCTGCATCAGTTAAATTTTGGCATTCCTTATCTGGAAGGCCATATTGGCTAGTGCTGTGAATCAGAGATTCCTATGCAATAGGATCGACCCTGGATGTCCTTCTAATGTCTTTAGTAGAACTTAAGGCAATGAGGGTATTTACCAAGAGATAAAAAAATCATTTCAATAAGTCACACTGATGGCATGTGTGAGATTTCGAAGGTTAGCTTATAGGTCGAATTACAACCACGGGACACCTGAGGACGGAGGAATTCAGCGGCAGTGAAGCAGGGGAGCAGGAGGAGAAAAAAGAGCAGGAGGTGAGACCTGGAAGATGGATGACGAAGGAGTAAACGCAAGACTGGGAACAGGAATGGCAGAAAAGAGAAGGGGAGCAAGAGAGAGAACAAAAGTGGGAAGAGAATGAGGGAGGGAGAGGGGAGAGGCGGGGCTTGAAGAGGGGATGGCAGTGACTACATGCAATCTCAAAGGGGGGGCGGAAGCACACACAGGGGGCGGAAGGGCACACAGGGGGCGGAAGGGCACACAGGGGGCGGAAGGGCACACAGGGGGCGGAAGCACTCAGAGGGGGCAAAAGCACACAGAGGGGGCTAAACACAGCATACAGCTCCCACTTGCCGTGCGTATTTGGAGCAATGGTCGCTGACAGCGCCAAGGAAGCTTTTGAGAACTTTCTATTTTAAGCATTCTTTTTTATTTTTAGAAATCTCAAAGCGGACCGTGCGTATTTGGAGCAGTAGTTCCGGACGGGGCCAAGAAAGTTTCTAGATTGTTGAGTTGACATGTCTCAAAACACGAAAGCACAGCACCCACTGACTGACCGCGCGTATTTGAAGCAGTAGTCGCTGACGGAGCCAATGACCAGCATGCTCGCCTCGTTCTCCTCACACGCCTGGCAGATCGCCTCCCTCGCCTACTTTTGAGGCGCCTCAAAAGGGGGGGAAGCACAGCACAGCTCTCACTGGCCGAGCGTATTTGGAGCCGAGGAAGCTTCTGATCTATTGAGTTGACTTATTTTAGAACACGAAAGTACTGCACCCACTGACTGACCGAGCGTATTTGGAGCAGTAGTCGCTGACGGAGCCGAGGAAGCTTCTCTTGACGGGCCCGTGGCCATGGCTGCCAATCACCAGCATGCTCGCCTCGTTCTCCTCACACGCCTGGCAGATCGCCTCCCTCGCCTCGCCCTGGTACACCTTCGTCACGCTTGTCACCTGTCAGTCACCCACAAAACAAATGTCCAGCAAATTTGATTTATTGAATATATTTATATGCATGATTATACATCCTTACATACATATATAGACGGGTGGGGAGGAGTGAGAGAGGAGGGGGATGGGAGAGGGAGCGGGAGGGGGGAGCGGGACGGGACGGGGTGGCTAATAGCTGCAGCTACACGCCTTCAGTGCCAGTGCGGCTGTTAGCTGTGGTTTTTGTGCACAAGTCTTGCCGCCCTTGCTTTTCTTTTTCTTTCTTTCTTTCTTAAAAGACTTGACGGCACCCACCCTGTTCATAATACAAGCCCGCTCATAACCCAGCTCACCCCGTTGAGAGGACAGCTCACCTGGTTCTCCTTGCAGATGGCTTCGGCCCTCTCGGCGACGCTCTTCGTCTCCTGCTCCTTGTCGTCCTCCACGCTCAGCTCGTTGTCCTCTGGAATCGCGAACGCTGGCGAAAAAAATAGAGGAGAAAATAGACCCACGTGGAGTTAACAGGAAATGGCTTCTGAGACTTGTAAAATACGGGAGAGAAACGAGCCCGGACTGAAAGTAATGTGAAAATTATCGCAGGGGAAGGAACTGCGGATTAATGCGGAGAAAATAGTGGTACGCGCTATGTACCTCCTGCGCTACTGGTAATGGGCGTCTCCACTGTGACGAGTATCGTCTTATCGGCGTCCTTCCGGATAATGTGGTCAAACGCCCTGCGGAACAATGCACGGGGTGTGAGCGACCGAATAATGAGCGACCGAAGTTTCTGGCACGTGGACGTCCACTAGGTGGCGGCGGAAAAACCGTTCGTGGCAGAAAGGAAGCATGCACCCGACGGAAGCGCTTGAAGGGAACGAGCAAAAGGATAGAAAGGAATAAAGAAACACAATAGAAAGGATGCGACTCAGAGCATTGAGCGGGGGAGTGGTAGGCGTGCATACCACTGCAAGGCGTAGAAGCTTTGCTCGGACTCGTCGACTGCGACTATGATGTTGCGACCCGCCACCTCCGTTGTCATCGTCGAAAGGGCACTGCGACAACCGTGTATGCGAAAGAAAACGCTAACACTAGCTCGAGCTCAAACGGATTAATTAGTACGCGTGTAACCAGAGCACGCCCTTAGAACGAACACTAGTTAGTAATGAAAACCTTGGGGCAATGTCTAAGGGGCAGCAAACAAGGGGATTGCTGACTGGTCTTGCGGGAATAGTGACGAGCCTGAGAAAATGCTGATTAGGACTAGCAGAAATGCTGACTCCGATTCTAGGTTGCAAGAAATAGTTTACGCAGTTGATGTTGGTGGTCCAGTTTACCCTTGTAATTTGGAGGGTGGGAAGCTATGCGAAGTAATCAGGGGTCGCAGAATGTTACCGCTCGCTGGTTTGCGTAACAAAGTATCTCTCTAGATTCGGAGTTCGCGAATGGTACACTGAAGAGCCACACGCACATCACCCCTCCCTGATCAGGGATTTCGCTCTTCGCGAAGCTCGCGAAAGAACTTGTTCCCCAAAGCTGGCTGATTCGCCTTATCCAAACTGCTCCCTGATTCACAACTGAAGAGAACACAGCAAACCATTTGATACGTCCACGTGTATTTCATGCTCAGCACTAGCTCCTCCCTGCTACTCCTGGCCTGGCTCGGCTCGTACTCTGAGAATTTTCATTATTGAGCAACGGTCATCACTCAGAGTGACGACCGTCAGGAGCGCAGGCGGTCGTTCGCAGCAGTCACCAAAGGTCATTGTTGAACCGATTGGCTTTTGGGGGTCGGTGGGGTAGATTCAGCAATGCAGTCCTTAGCCGTTTACTGCAGCTCGCCAGCCATGCTAGCGGCGACTAGCTCCCTATCGACGTCGTCGTCGCTACTTCAACGTGCGCAAGCTGGCGATTGCAGCATTCCCGTCGCCGAGATTCCGGGTCGCAGCATTTCGTTCGCGAGGACCTGTCAATCCGGGAATGGAGCTGGCCGAAGAAGAGCGGTGCTGGTGACAGCAGCCACGGGCGCCGGGGCGAAGGGGTTCGGCAAGGCGGACGACGGCAAGAGCCGGGTGCGATGCGACGCGTTGCTTCTGAGAATTCCCAGAAGCGACTTTAATAGATAAAAACTTCCTCTATATCGAATTGCTGAACGCATTGTTGGAAAGTTTTAGAATAGGACGAATTCGAGGTTCGGGGAGATACAGGTGTGAGATTTTCGTGAGCCTGCTGCTGATGACCGTTCATGCATGACTGAACATGCTCTGGTGACCATGCATAACTGAACATGCACTGTTGACCATGCATTACTGATCATGCACTAATGGCCAAGCATGACTGACCATGCGCTGATGACCATGTAGTGATGACATGCACGGACATTGTATGCCATGCCATCATGTGCAGTGTCACGGCATTCCATGGCGCGCAGTTCACGCTGCCATGTGCTGTGCTGCTTGTGCAGTGCCACCGCATGGCCTCTCGCATTCAAATCATGGAACCTCACACGTGTCATCGCACATACCTCAATGTAGCACCTCACGTACCCTAACATGGCATCTCACATGCTATATTTGGGTATGTGCGACACGGCATCTCACATGCTATATCCTGACTTCTCACGCGGCATATTGTCTCATTTTACCCCACGTGTCATTCTACAACGCGTCTTCAGAAGCCGAGTCCCAACAAAGGCAGTGGGCCCCCCAAGCAAGATGCGGCCATTCCAGGCGTCAATGAAAACGGTAACCTCCAGCCCACCTAATAAAAATGATTTTTTGCCCTCAGTCGAACCGAACCCTAGTCAGGAAACGGTTTACTCCTGCTGCAATGTTTCAAAATCAAGCTGACCAATTTATTGCAGTTTCTCTGTGCGATGCCCTGCCGTGCCATGCCTGCACGGCCAGAGTGGGCGCCAGATGTGTCGGCGGCGCAAGAGGCGTCTCAAAGGCCCTTCACCGAAGTCACCCCCCTCTTCCCACTATACACACCTCTCCCCCCGCCCTCTCATCACTGCCTGCACGGCCAGAGTGGGCGCCAGATGTGTCAGCGGCGCAAGAAGCGTCTCAAAGGCCTTTCACTAAAGTCACCCCCCCTATTCCCACTATACACACCTCTCCCCTCGCCCTCTCATCATTGCCTGCACGGCCAGAGTGGGCGCCAGATGTGTCGGCGGCGCAAGAGGCGTCTCAAAGGCCCTCCCGAGTTGCCTCGGACGATGACCGGCTGTTTGAGGAGCGCCTGAGGGAAGTGCGACGGTGAGCAGCAGATGAGTGGGGTGGGGAGAGAGTGTGGGGGGGAGGGAGGGGGGGGGGGGTGTTGGGAGGAAGGGTGGGTGTCGTGTCTGAAGGGTGTGGGAGAGGCGGGTCATGACTCTTGGGGAAAGTGGTGCTCCAGCCAGCCCCCGTGTTGCCCAAGAGTGGGAATGGTGTGGGTGTTGCCTTAGACGATCCCTGCCCTGTTGCAGAGCGCCTGAGAGAAGTCTGTTTTTTGAGACGTCTCAACAACTAACTTCTTCCAAGAGTGGGATGAGAAGGGTGTTGCCTCACCTCAGCTCAGACGATGCCTGCCTGCCCCTGAGGGAAGTGAGGCGTTGAGTTGATGAGTGGGGTGGGGGAAGGAACTGTGGGAGGAGGGGGAGAGACAGGATCCAGAAGGAGGAAGGGAAGGGGGGCTTGTGCGTGTGTGAACTTGAGGATTTGTGAGGATGCGGGCCACTCTGGCCCTTAGGGGCACGTTTGCCTACTCTCCCTCCCTGCCTCTTTCCCCCAGCCGGTCTCTTTGCCTTGGACTCTCTCCCCCTGCCACTCCCCACTTCGCCACCCCTGCCTGGTCTTTGGCCTTCCTGCTCTCGGGCAAGTGGAGGAGAAGAGGCGGGCAAAAGCAGTACAAAGCACAGCAGCCATAGACTATGACAACCCGCAGACAGATGCATGGCCGCACACGCATGCATAACCGCACATGCACACTCTGTTCCCTGCATTTCCGTGGTCTCTGCTCGCCCTGTTTGCAGGCAAGCGGAGGAGAAGAAGCGGGCAAAAGGGGTGAGCAGCACAGCAGCCATAGACTATGACAACCCGCAGACAGACGCATGACCGTACACACACTCTCTGTTCCCCGCATTTCCGCTGATCTCTGCTCTCCCTGCTATCAGGCAAGCGGAGGAGAAGAAGCGGGCAAAAGTGGTGAGCACTACAGCAGCCATAGACTACGACAACCCGCAGACAGAGCCCCTGGTGGATACCGCTGCTCTCACCAAAGACCTCCCCACTAAGGTGAGTCGTGCAGGGGAAGCAGATGAATGCACCCCCAGAGGCATGGGAACAGCAGGGGCAGGGAGCACTACAGCAGCCATAGACTACGACAACCCGCAGACAGAGCCCCTGGTGGATACCGCTGCTCTAACCAAGGACCTCCCCACCAAGGTGAGTGAGGCACGTTGTGTTACAGTGGTAGAGGTGGAGGATGCATGCAACGCAGGGGCTCAGGAGCAGCAGGAGCAAGGGAGCACTACAGCAGCCATAGACTATGACAACCCGCAGACAGAGCCCCTGGTGGATACCGCTGCCCTCACCAAGGACCTCCCCACCAAGGTGAGGCGCTGTGGTGTGCTGCAGTGGTAGAGGTGGAGGATGCATGCAGCCCCAGGGGCAGGGGAGGCACTTCGAGAGGCAGGCGATGAGCAGCAAGGGAGCAGCAGGGGCATGGGAGCAGCACAGCAGCCATAGACTATGACAACCCGCAGACAGAGCCCCTGGTGGACACGGCTGCTCTCACCAAAGACCTCCCCACTAAGGTGAGCTGGGGGTGTGTGGAATATAATGGACTATAACACGCTTTGACAGCCTTGGTGTTATCCACTGCCGACTGCAGTGAAAACATAGCCCCTGGTGGATACCGCTGCTCTCACCAAGGACCTGCTTACTAAGGTGAGACTGCTGCGGTGCAGTGGCAGTCTCACCAGGGGAAGGAGATGCATGCACCCTCCGCGGCAGAGGGGTGGAGACAGAACCGCTGGTGGGCACCGCTGCTCTCATCAAGGACCTCCCTACCAAGGTGAGTCGCGCTGTGCTGCAGTGGTAGTGGGAGGGCAAGCGAGCAGGAGTGGCTGAGCGGCGCCATGGTAACATGACTCAATGTCAGAGTCGCTGGTTGATAATACCGCTGCTCTCACTGGAAGACAGACATTCGTGCTCAGGGGATGCGTGCTTGTGTCCAGATTGGCATTGGCATAGCGGCCACGGTGTTTGCTGCGATATTCGCCTTCGGAGACATTCTCCCCGCCCCCCTCCCCGCCCCCCTCTCATACCAGTCGTTTTTCCTGCTGCCTCCTTCGGTTCCCCCTTCTCCCTCCCCCCTTGTGTATGTGTCCAGATTGGCATTGGCATTGCTGCCACGGTATTTGCTGCCATTTTCGCCTTCGGAGACATTCTCCCCGCCCCTTCCTCCTCCCCGTATGTGACTGATCCACTGTGAACCCCATTGGCTGGTTACGTGCATGTGTAGGGTTATGTGTCTGGTCTGGTCCTTGATGCTTAATAGAGGCATATTTGCCCCCCCATTCTCAGTCTAAGACCTCCTGGTGCTTCCGATAAATCTCAGACCTCAGAAGCAACATGATAGCTAGAGGCAGTTCTGCCCACCTTCTCAGTCAAAGACCAGTTTTGAGTCGACTCAAAAAGAGGCAGTTCTATTCCCCTTTTCAGTCGAAGTCCTCGCACCGTGCTCCCAACAATTTGCGAATCCTACCCACCCGCATTTATTTCTCTTAATCTCCCTAATCTTGTCCAACCTCACTCAATCCATCTGGATCCGCCGTGTTCCAGGCAGCAGCAGATGGTGGATGCGAGTGGCATTGCAGTTAACAAGATGAGCGATGCCCAGAGGAAGCAGCGAGAGGTGAGCCCTCTCTTGCTCCCCTGCTGCTCTCCCCCTTACACATACCCATGTTTTGAGCCGACTTAAACACGCGAGTGGCATTGCAGTCGGCAAGATGAGCGACGCTCAGAGGAAGCAGCGAGAGGTATGCCCTCTACTGTTCCCGCCTCTAATTCCCTCATGCATGCTTTTCGTATCTGTAGGTATGTAATCATTTACCATACACCCATCGTCCAGCTCTTAGGTCATCCCAAACTGCAGTTTCACTCCCCCAAAAAAAGTGCCTCTGGTTCCCCTGCTCCCCTTGTGCCCGCTGCTCTGTGTGCATCAACCCCACAGGACCAGTTGCAGGATTTTGAGGGGCGGCTGGCCTCACTCAAGGCGATTCACCCCAACCCTGCATCCACTGCTCCAATTCTCATCCTCTCCCCTGCTCCCCCTGCTCTCCCCTGCTCCCCCTGCTCTCCCCTGCTCCCCCTGCTCTCTCCTGCTCCCCCTGCTCTCCCCTGCTCCCCCTGCTCTCCCCTGCTCCCCCTGCTCTCCCCTGCTCCCCCTGCTCTCCCCTGCTCCCCCTGCTCTCCCCTGCCCCCCCTGCTCTCCCCTGCTCCCCCTGCTCTCCCCTGCTCCCCGTGCTCTCCCCTGCTCCCCCTGCTCTCCCCTGCTCCCCGTGCTCTCCCCTGCTCCCCCTGCTCTCCCCTGCTCGGTCCCGCTGCTCCCCCCCTGCTCCGCCTCCTCCCCCTGCTCCTTCCTGCCAACCCTCCCTCCCTCATCCAACCCACAGGACCAGCTAAAGGAGTTTGAGGGGCGGCTGGCCCCACTCAAGGCGATTCACCCCAACCCTGCATCCGCTGCTCACTGTCCCCCCTGGCCCCCCATCAACCCCACAGGACCAACTAAAGGAGTTTGAGGGGCGGCTGGCGGCCACACCGGACAACAGGGAGGCGCTGGAAGGAGCTGCAGTGCTGCATGCTGAGCTGGGGCAGTATACTGTATAAGCAGGCGGCTCAAGTATCACCTCTGCTCCCCCTGCCCCCCTAATTAACCCCGCAGGACCAGCTAAAGGAGTTTGAGGGGCGGCTGGCGGCCACACCGGACAACAGGGAGGCGCTAGAAGGCTCTGCAGTGCTGTATGCAGAGCTGGGGCAATACAATCAGGCGGCTCAACGCCTGGAGCAGCTCAGCCAGGCACGTGGATTGTAGCATAGTAGGGACAGCATGGCATGTGGATGGTAGCATGGTAGGGGTGAGGGATGAGGGTTGAGGGGTACAGCACAGTAGGTAGGGAGCTGGGGCAGTGTAAGCAGGCCGCTCAATGCCTGGAGCACCTCAGGCAGGCACGTGGGCATGTGTCTTGTTCGTTGCACGTGTTGTGGTAGCTAGGGTGAGGGGTGCAGCACGGTAGGGAAGGGTGAGCAGGGGCAGCAGTAAGGTGTTGGAGGGGGCTGCCGTGCTGCATGGGGAGCTGGGGCAGTACGGGCAGGCGGCTCAACGCCTGGAGCAGCTCAGCCAGGCACGAGGGCGTGTGTCTTTAGCATGGTGGGGCTGAAGCACAGTAGGGGAAGAGTCAGCATGGGCAGGCAGCAGGGAGGCGCTGGAGGGTGCTGCCGTGCTGCATGCAGAGCTGGGGCAGTATGGGCAGGCGGCTCAACGCCTGGAGCAGCTCAGCCAGGCACGAGGGCGTGTGTCTTTAGCATGGTGGGGCTGAAGCATAGTAGGGGAAGAGTCAGCATGGGCAGGCAGCAGGGAGGCGCTGGAGGGTGCTGCCGTGCTGCATGCAGAGCTGGGGCAGTATGGGCAGGCGGCTCAACGCCTGGAGCAGCTCAGCCAGGCACGTGGATGGGATGGTAGCATGGTAGGGTGAGGGTTGAGGAGTGCAGCACGCTAGGGAACTGGGGCAACGCAAGCCGCCCAATCGACGCCTGGAGTAGCTCAGCCAGGCATGTGGTCAAAACGGGTCATGCTCTCACCTTGTCATGCTCAGCCCTCCGCCTCTCCCCTAATGTGTTGCCTCTCAGGTCGCCCCGGAGGACCCCGAGGTGCAGCGGTTTTTGGGGGAGGTGGAGAAGCAAGGCGCATTGAAGCACCCAACAATGCTTGTGAACTCAACACACTGCGCTCTCCGCTTCTCCCCCGTTGTCTTGCCTCTCAGGTCGCCCCGGGGGATCCCGAGGTGCAGCGCCTTCTGGGGGAGGTGCGATTTGAGCTGGGCGAGTATGGCGCCAGTGCTGCTGCCTACAGGCGGGCTGTCAAGGTGAGGGGGAGTGCAGCAGGGGCGACTTTTGAGGCGCCTCAAAAGCCTTCTGGGGGAGGTGCGATTTGAGCTGGGCGAGTACAGCGCCAGTGCTGCTGCCTACAGGCGGGCTGTCAAGGTGAGGGGGAGCGCAGCACGGGCGGTGGGCTGGAGATGGGAGATGGGAGATGGGAGATAGGAGATGGGAGATGGGAGATGGGAGATGGGAATCGTGAGTATGAGCTGGGGGAGTAAGGCGTCAGCACTGTGGCTTACAGGCGAGCTCTCAAGGTGAGGGGGGGTGCTGTAGGGGCGGTTGGCTGGAGTTGGGAGATGGGAGATGGGAATATGAGCTGGGAGAGTATGGCGCCAATTGCTGCTGCCTACGGGCGGGCTGTAGGAGAACTGTCAAGGGAGTGGGGACAGCAACAGCAAGTATGGCGCCAGTGCTACGGATTACAGGCGAGCAGTCCAGGTAAGTGAGACCCATTGCTGCTGCGAGGTGAGGTGGTGTGTTGCAAGGTAAATCTGCCTCGTTCACATCACATCTCATTACATCACATCACATCACATCACATCACATCACATCACATCACATCACATCACATCACATCACATCACATCACATCACATCACATCACATCACATCACATCACATCACATCACATCACATCACATCACATCACATCACATCACATCACATCACATGGCGCCGCGTCGCACCCCATCGCATCAAGTCGGACCACATCACATCGCATTGCATCGCAACACATCTGCCTCCCTCCCCTCCTCCCCTCCCTTCCCCTTCTCTCCTTCCCTCCCCTCCTCTCCTCCCCGTATTTCTCACCACCAGCTGTCGCCTGTGGAGTCACTGGAGGTGCTGCAAGGGCTGACAGGCGCTCTTGTAACTGACTCCTTTTCACCAACTCCTCTGCTCCACCATCTTCCCCACACCCTCTCCCCCTGTGCTCGCCGCACCGCCAGGTGTCGCCTGTGGAGTCCCTGGAGGTGCTGCAGGGGCTGACCGGCGCTCTGCTGGCCGACAACAAGCCGCAGCAGGTGCGTGGTGATGCAATGCGGTGGTGTGGGATGGGATGGGTTGCGAGTAGCATACATGTGGCGTGGACATGCGAATGGGGGAGGCATATGCATCGTCAAACAGGGCAGCTGCAGCAACACTAACAGACACACCGACTCTTCTCAAAGTGACCTTTGAGTGACTCAAAAGTCAGCATGCTACTGGGGGAGGCACATGCATCGTCATACAGGGCAGCTGCAGCAACACTAACCGACACCGACTCTTCTCAAAAGTTCTCCTCATGGGTCTCCACCCCACCCTCCTTCTTTTCTTCATTCCGCTACTGCCCCGGCCGACCCTCCTCCCATACCAAAAAGTCTTTGTCCCATCCTCCCTTCCCCCCACATTACCTCTCCCCTTCCCCCTCCCCTCTTCCCCCTTCTCCCTCACTTTCAAATTTTCCCAGGCAGTGGACGAGCTCCTAGCAGCGCGACAGTGGGTGGAAGCAGCAGCAGCACCGGGGCACTCACCATTGTTTCAAAACTTGACCTCTGAAATCTTCCTCTCCCCTCTTCCCCCTTCTCCCTCACTTTCATTTATCCAGGCAGTGGACGAGCTCCTAGCAGCACGGCAGCGGGCGACATCAGCAGCGGCAGCAGCTGATCCTTTCCCCCTCCCATCCCCCTTCCCTGCCGCCACTCCCTCTATGCACTGTTAGAAATAGGCTGTCAACACTTTGTGTACTATATTCTATATCTTGTAGGTTATTTGTAGGTTGGGTGTAGATTGTAATCCCAACCCTATCTGGTTGGGATTCCCTCGTAATCCAGCAAATCTGCCAACTCACCATTGGAGATGTGCTAGGATTCCCATCCCATCTTTTCCCTAGCTTTGCTCAACCCAACCTTGTTTGTACTTAAGGCCTAGTGGGTTTTCTACTAATCAATCAGTTCAGCTCCAATTCTATCATGCACCACCAACACTGGGAGATTCCGACTCGCCTCGAAGGTCTCCCTCCCACTCCCTCCCCCTTCCCAGGCAGTGGACGAGCTTCTAGCAGCACGGCAGTGGGTAGGAGGAGCAGCAGCAACACCGGGCCACTCACCATTGATTCAGAACTTGACCTCTGAAATCTTCCTCCCCCCTCTCATCCGCCTTCCCTCACTTCCCAACTATCCCAGGCAGTGGACGAGCTTCTAGCAGCGCGGCAGTGGGCGACATCAGCAGCGGCAGCAGCTGATCCTTTTCTCCTCCCATCCCCCTTACCTGCAACCACTCCCTCTATGCACCCTCTCAGGCAGTGGATGAGCTCCTAGCAGCGCGACAACGGGTAGGAGCAGCAGCAGCACTGGGGCACACACCATTGTTTCAGAACTAGACCTCTGAAATCTTCCTCCCCCCTCTCATCCCCCTTCCCTCGCTTTCAATAATCCCAGGCAGGGGACAATCTCTCGCAGCGCGACAACGGGTGGAAGCAGCAGCAGGGAAGGAGGCGGAGGAGGAGGGGGTGGCAGGCGAGGCGCAGGTGGCACTGCTGCTGGGGAAGGCGTATGCATTGCTGCACAGGATGGCTGCAGCAGCACTCCAGAGACTCGCTGTTGCCTCAAAAAAATGCCTCTATAATCCTTCCCGCCTCCCATCCCCCTTACCTGCAACCACTCCCTCTATGCACCCCCCTCAGGCAGTGGACGAGCTGCTAGCAGCGCGACAATGGGTGGAAGCAGCAGCAGGGAAGGCGGCAGAGGAGGAGGGGGTGGCAGATGAGGTGCAGGTGGCACTGTTGCTGGGGAGGGCGTATGCATTGCTGCTCGGGATGGCTGCAGCAGCACCGGGGCACTCACAATTGTCTCAAAACTTCACCTCTGATTTATTTTCCCCCTGCCCTCCCCCTTCCCTGCCACCACTTCCCAGGCAGTGAAAACAGCAGCAGCACTGAATGGCTGCACCAGCACTGGGGAACTCACAATCGCCTCAGAAATGCACCCCTGAAATCTTCCCCCCTCCCAATCCCCACCCTCAGGCAGTGGACGAGCTGCTAGCAGCGCGGCAGCGGGTAGAAGCAGCAGCAGGGAAGGCGGTGGAGGAGCAGGAGGGGGTGGCAGACGAGGTGCAGGTGGCGCTGCTGCTGGGGAAGGCGTATGCATTGTCGCTCAGGGATGGTTGCACCAGCACCGGGGGACTCAAAATTGACTGAATTATACCCCCCTCCCAAACCCCCTCCCACTCCACCCTCAGGCAGTGGACGAGCTTCTAGCAGCGCGGGGTCGGGTCGAGGCAGCAGCAGGGAAGGAGGTGGAGGAGCAGGAAGGGGTGGCGGACGAGGTGCAGGTGGCGCTGCTGCTGGGGAAGGCGTATGCGGCGTGGGGGCGGCCGGGGGATGCGGCTGCGGTGTACGATGGTCTCATTGCCTCTCGCCCTGACGACTTCCGAGGCTACCTGGCCAAGGTCTGTATGGGATGAGATGATCTTCTGGGTTGATGCAAAAAGCAGCAACGGTGCTGCTGCGGTGCACGACGGGCTCATTGCCTCCCGCCCGTACGACTTCCGAGGCTACCTCGCCAAGGTTTGTGTGGGATGACTTTGAGGGTCAACGCAACAATCTCAAAGGGTCAGTGCAGCAACATCAAGGATGCTGCTGCGGTGTACGATGGGCTCATTGCCTTGCGCCCTGACGACTTCCGAGGCTACCTCGCCAAGGTTTGTGTGGTGTAATCTGCTTTTATGTATATTTGTGTTTTGTGCCCCATGCAAAGTTTTGCATGGGGTGATCTTCTAGTTTGATGCAACATTCATCGATGGTTGCAGCTGCGGTGTATGACGGGCTCATTGCCTCCCGCCCCGATGACTTCCGAGGCTACCTGGCCAAGGTTTGTTTGTATGGGATGACTTTGAGGGTCAATGCAACAACGTCAAAGGTCAATGAAACAACAAAGGGCCAACGCAACAACATCAAAGGTGCTGCTGCGGTGTATGATGGTCTAATTGCCTCCCGCCCTGATGACTTCCGAGGCTACCTCGCCAAGGTTTGTATTCGATAGACTTCTGTTATGTTTGTTTTGTGTTTGTGTCACATGCGAGGTTCTGTATGAGATGACCTTCTGAATTAGTGCAACAATATCAAAAGATGCTCCTGCGGTGTACGATGGACTCATTGCCTCCCGCCCGGACGACTCCTGAGCCTACCTGGCCAAGGTCTGTACGGGATGACTTTCTGGTCTGTAGTGTGTTTCTGTGTATACATGCCATTATGAGATGAATTTCGGGTATACATGTGCTTTTTCTTGTGTGTATACATGCCAACAAAGGTGACTCAGATACATCACAGGGTGCTGCTTTAGTGTGTTGTCAGGCTTGTGGACATGGCAATCCACATGTGCACTTGGTTCCGGAAGTTTTTTCTAGGCGCCTCAAAAGTCCTCAAGAGGCGCCTCAGTGTGTCGTCTTCCTTGTGTGCTTGGCAATCCACGTGTGCATTCGGTTCTGGAAAGTTGAGCTTGGGATTTGCTAGGGTGGGGATCTTATGTGTGGTGGATGGATGGTGGCTGCTAAGCCGTGCATCTGCCTCATCCTCCTTTGAGTCCACTAAAAAATTGGTGTCTATAAGAACGGCTTTGGAGGCGTCTTGAAAAATGGGACATGTTGGCATCTGCCTCAGCTTCTGACATGGAAGCCTAAACGTCGCCAAATCATGCTGCATTCTGTCAGGATGAGCCACGCCTTGTGTGTGTTTGCGTGCGTGGTGTGATTTGCAGGGCTTGTTCCTCAAGGACAATGGCAACCTAGCGGAGGCTGACAGAATGTTTCTTCAGGTGAGAGTGTGGATGACTCTTCAGGAGTGAGATTGCCAGCAGAGATACCAATTTTTCTGCCATGTGTGCTGTTCCTTGCCGTAAATCAACTACCGTAGTTGGCACTGCAAATGCGATCCAGCTTAGTAGATTCTCGGATGTGAATGGTGATGTTGCTCCACTCTCCTTTGTTTCCATCGCAGGCGAGATACCTGGCACCAGACCAGGTGAAGGTGCTAGTGGACCGGCTTGCAAAGAGATGACATCATGATTCACAACACACGGGTCCTTGTTGACTGTGCGGTGCAAAGTCATTTTCCACAACACCACAAAGTGGGAGAAATGTGTGCAAATACCAGTACCGTATTGTTTGTTTGCCAGCGACATACCGGTACCGTACAATAAACCTGAAAGTCGATTTTTATGAAGGGAATTAGTGTGACAAAATTGGCCTGCCAAGTCAGCAAAACATGAGCTTGAGTCTTCATGTGTTTGACTGGAGTCAAGTGGGGTTTGAAATACAGCTGAAGTGAAAGAATCATACCAAATTTGTGGCTACTGTCTAGTTTATGGATAAATGCAAGTTCAACTGAAGTAGGGAGAAATGCTCCTATCAACTCATTTCTCGTGAACCGTTATTACACCATTTAG
Organism: Closterium sp. Naga37s-1; assembly: GCA_947471745.1. NCBI lineage: Eukaryota > Viridiplantae > Streptophyta > Zygnematophyceae > Desmidiales > Closteriaceae > Closterium > Closterium sp. Naga37s-1. Next base: position 215,472 of record CANJKZ010000920.1, on the reverse strand, counting down.
GTGTTGCAGTGTAGCAGTCAAGCGTCTGACATGAACGGTGATGAGATGAAACCATTGACTGACTGGCCGTTTCTCTCGGTGCTGGTTGGATGCCGTTGGTCAGTGCCGTCGATTTCGTATTTTTTACCCTCATACTGTACAGTACTCCCTCGATGCAGCTTGCCGCGTCAACCCCGAATCCCCGAACCTATGGTGTCTTGACGTGACACGAAGGACGCCAGTTGCAGCTCTGGGTCATCTCATCCACGAACCAGTCTGCTCGACTTCCAGCGGCGCTCAATAACCAGCGAATCACGGCACGGCACATGAAAGTCAAAGAGAAGGGACAATGAAACGACTTTGGCTCACTTGGTAGCAAACCTCAGGTAAAAACAAGACGACCCACCCAGCGAATGCACAGTAAATTCGCCGAAAAGCATGCATGCACATTGAACAGCCGTACACCGCACCGCAGCATTCGAAGGAAATGCGGTTCGCAGATGCGCGCCATTTCTTTGATACTGTACTGTATCTGCGCCGCAGCGCAGAAATTGAAATGCGCAGCACAGTAAATACAAGAAGATCACCCAGAACGAAGTTTGATCGGGCACGCTTCACTCACCGCACTGTACTCCAACCGCTCCCCGGGTCCGGCTCGAAGCAACTGCAATGCTAACGAAGAATCTTTGTACCGTCACGTGGCACCGTTCCTCACCACGCGAGGCCTCTGCTTTACCGTCGTGGAGTAGTAAATTCAGCATCATCTCTGGCTCACCCCGGCAGTGCATGCTGCTGAGGAGCGCGGTACACCCAAGGAAAGATCGCTTCATTTTGAGGATCACGTCGGCGATCCTTGCGGAACAGTGTCCCACCTACTACAGTACAGTGATCACTGTGTCAGGTGGTGTACCAACAGAGGTGGGATCGGGAACATGTGTAGTCAATGCTACACAATCTTTGTGATGTCCGTAGGATCATCGTGACTGCCAATCTCTTGGTGATCTTTGCAACTCTGTACCAAAGTCAGGGTGATCCTTGTTGACGAAAAACTTTCCTTTCGCAATCAGGTCGTACATCTGAAACGAGGTCGCATCAAATCAAAACATTTCGAAAATGAAAATCTCACCAATGAGGTTGTTTCGTCTCAGTATATTACACGGCCAACATATGCACGCGAAGTATCAACGTTCGTGACTCGTTGCGATTCGCCTGGTCGCAGAGGATCACCAATGCAAAATTGGAATTGGTACATCAACGAGGTTCGTAATGTGCCCCAAAATTTGTTGTTTTGCTACCAATGATCCTACGATTGGCGTGACGGTGATCTCAGCTAAGTGATCCTTAAACATACGCCAGGTGTACCGCGCTCTAACCCGCCTACTTCACAAACGCCGGGTGCTGGCCTGGAAGTATCGTCTGCTTGACAGCCTTGGCGGCAACTTGGCTGGAAGTGCAACCTCCCCTTCCTCGCTCTCAACAATGCCTGCAGCAGCAATTGGTTGCTCGGTGGATTACCGTGCCCACCTTCCTCAGTCGAGCAATCGCATTTGATTCGTACTCACAGAAACTGCTCGCTCATCAACAGCGAATTCTCGAGGCCTCCGAGACCCATGAATTCTTCTCTCTCTAAGCAGAGCTTTCACATTCCCCACATTCCCACCTTCTGCTCTACTCGGTGTTAGGAGCCTCTACTTTCTTCTCGGCATCCTCTCGAGCCGTGGCATCCGTTCTAACTCAACGCCTTTTTTACTTGTCACCCGGGGCTTCGGAACCTCCGACAACTCGAACGCTTCAAATGGATACAGTTTTATTGTCCCCTCGATTTTGCCTCTGACGACCAAAATCTTCCGCGCGGGCGTCTATAAAAGAGACGCTTTGAGGCGCCTCAGAAAGAGACGCTTCGACGGGGGAACTTCTGCTGGTCCCTCAAAAATAGATTTTCGCCTCTGATAACCAAAGCGTATCGCGTGGGCGGAAAGCGAGGCCTTCTTCATGAGCTGTGCGGAAGCTTCCGCGACGGGCCGCCGGGATGCCGCCGCGGAGGGTTCCTCTGCGTCGCGCCGCGCAGCAGCATCAATGCCAGCCGTTACAGCAGCAGACGCGCCGCGGCGCAGCGATTCGGTTCCGGTTATCTCCGCTCGCGAGCTCACGCGCCGCTTCGTCTTCACGGATCTGCTAGGGGAGGGAAAGTTCGGCCGCGTTTGGCGCTGCTTGGACCGCCACGGCCCCACCAGCGAGCCGCTCGCGTGCAAGCAGATCCTCACCGCTCATCTCACGGCGGAGCAACGGCTGGCGCTTCACCGCGAAATCGCCGTCCTGCAACGCCTGCAGGGCCACCCGAACGTGCTGCGACTGCATGCGATTTGCGACGGCGACAGTGGCGGATTGGAGGGGCTTGGTTCGGAAGCAAATTCGTGTGGTTCGGACACGTGTGGTTCGGGGTGGGAGGATGCGTCTGTCGCGATTCGGGAACTCGTCGCGCGGCCCGGTGTGTATCTCATTACGGAGCTGTGTACCGGCGGCGACCTGTTTGACTTGATTGACCAATTTGAACATGGCGTGGACGAACGAACCGCGGCGGGAATATTCGTCCAGATCGCGCGCGCCGTGGAATGGTGCCACCTTCACGATATAGTCCACCGTGATATAAAGCCCGAGAACGTGCTTATAACAGGTCAAGCGCCGCCCTCGTCGCCGGCGTCGAAGCGAGCTTCTGATAGACGAAGCATTTTCGCAAAGAACGGGATTTGCGGCCCGTCTTCGTCATACTCGTCGTGTTCTCCGATTTGTACCCCGGTCTCTACATTCTGCCCGTCCTTCTGCCCGTCTCCACCTCCCGCCGTGACTCCACTCGAGGTTCCCCAAAAGTCGACGCCTGCACTCGCGTCCTCTGCCTCTATTCCAACCTCCTCCTCCTCCTCATCCTCGTTACAAGACTTTTCGCTTCTTTCCCCTTCGTCGTCGTCCTCCTCCCCCTCCTCCTCTTCCTCCTCCTCCGTCTCCTCCCATTCCTGTTCCTCCTCGCCCTTCCACGCCTTCGTCACATCGTCTCCTCTTCCTTCTCCTCTTGCTTCTCCTGTTGCTTCTTCGCTTCCTTCCGCCGTCAAGGCACTTCATTCCAACAGCAATTCCGCCCATGCGGTATACGCGCCATGGGACTCGCCGCGAAACGCGCCGCACAAGTCCGCGCGCGCGTCCATCTTTCCGCACAGCCGTAGCGATCCGTCAGGCAGCAATGCCGACGCTGCTGCTCAAGCTGCCGCCGCTGCTGCTTCCGCTGCTGCTGCTGCTGCGCGGGGAGTTACTTCGGCATGCTCCGCGTCGCCGCCAGCGGGCGCATGCACTGACGCGGGGGCTTCGCGGGTGGCTCTTCCTGCGCGAGCGATCCCGCGGCCCCAGATCGCGATTCCGCGCGCATACTCTGCTACAGAGATTTCTCCGCGCGCATGTCATTCCGCCGCGGGAAAAGTCACTGGCGAGAGCGCAGCAGCCGCTTCTCCACGGGGCGGGGGAAATGACGAGGAGGAATCCGAGGAGGCGATTTATCCGAGCCTGTTTGGTGGGGCTGCCGAGCCTGAGGTTCGGCTCGCGGATTTCGGCATGGCGTGTGAGGTGCCTCCAGGCTCGGCAATCATGGGCCTGGCTGGAAGTGAACCGTACGAGGCTCCTGAAATGGTGGAGATGAAACGTTACGACCATCAGGCAGATGTGTGGTCCCTGGGGGTTCTCCTGCACACCCTCCTCTCTGCCACGTGGCCAGAATTCCCGGATGGAAGGCGTGAGCTGGTGCAGGAGGATTTGACGGTGCGCCCGTGGCCGTCGATCTCGGAAGATGCGAAGGATCTGATCCGTCAGATGCTGGTGGTGGATCCGAATGAACGGCTGGATATTCACTGCGTGCTTCAGCACCCGTGGTTGGTGAAATGGATGAGGAGGCAGAGAGGGCGGCCGCAGAGAGGCAATCGGGATGCTCCAGAACCGCTTGAGCTGCAGGGGCAAGGGCATGTGAAGGAACAGCTGCAGCAACACCTGCCGAAGCAGCAGCAGCAGCAGCAGCAGCAGAAACTGACAGATTGTAAAGGTGGTCAAATGCCAGTCACAGCAACTGGGCCGGCAAGAAAGCAGCGCAGCAGTCGCACCAGCTCCTTGCTGGCAAATTACATAGCTAACTCCAGTGATAACATCCCTGCGAATACAACAGCAGAGCAGCACAGCCAGCAGCAACCGAGCCAGCTGAGAGAGGCGCGTGGCTTGCCCCCCCTGTCGCCTGTGATCCATCCTGTTCGAAAACATGAGTCGCATTCCCATCGCCCACCACTACCACTGAAGCTGCCTCGGCCACCTATGCTGGCTGTGCAGCCATAATCAGGGTGAATGAAATAAATATTAGGGAAGTTGATTGGTCGCATGACTGACAAACAGCCAGAAGATTCTGTTCAAGCCTGTGGAATGGTTGGATTGGATTCGTGCTATGGCATAATGCTTTGAGTCTACCTTGCACTTGTTTGCCAAGCGTAAAAATGCCTCAATCAGCGTTTATCGTGAAGGTATATTCAGGAATAATGAAGGGTGTACCACTTTTTCGTTTGTCAACATTAGCCAACGTAAAGAAATAGCATTCCTCTATTATTTGCATATGGATTGTTGATGGATGGAACACTAGAGCTTGGTAGTCATATATTGATTTTTGGTTGCTACACGATATCTCCTCGAAACAAATGATAAACTGCGGAATTTTTGTCATGGATATGTGTTGGCCATGGCGCCAGCGAGCGATATCGACGTCACCTTGGGCAGTCATGGCGTGGCGGCGGTGGCTCTCCCACAGGTCTTTTCAGTCTGACACCAGCAGCGCTTTGTCCAGGAAGAAAGCTCTGTTGCACCAATGACCTGCGAATCGGCCCCAGATAGGATCCAAAACGAGTCTCTGCGACCACCAGGTGCACATGCGACACGATATCCTATCTGACAAATATTGATGCGACGCCAGGGTGCTCAAGAGATGTTGAGGTCGCCGCATTCGTCATGTGTCCTCCCCCGCCTCGCTGTTTCGTTTTGCTTGTGTGCGAGCGCGCATGCGAAATCCAGGGGAAACCGAGTATCGCTCAGCTCCGGAATGCGAGCCAACTGTTAGACTCGGAAGAGAAGTCGTAATTATGGCGGCAACGAGGTTACTGTACCCTCTCCCCCCTCTACAGCACAACTCTCTCCCCTCTTCCCGCATTCCCCTTTCAACACCCCATTCTCTTCCTCCCTGGATTTAGGCCCCACCGCTGAACCTCCTCCCGCCAAGCTGATCCCACTTTCCCCCCTCCTGCCCACTCTCCAGTAGGGTTGGCGTTTGTTGCAAGGTAAGGTGAGGCTTTACGACACTCACTGTTTGCGACCAGCCTCGTTAGGTTGTCGCTTTCATTAGCCAGCGGAAACCTGTTCCCCTGACCGCCCAACCTTTCTACTTTCTGTGCACGCTTCCACATCAGGATACCTATCCTTTCCACCTAGCAGTTTGTTGACGTGCAAACCGCTGCCTAGCGCTTCGGTATGTCGGGTTGAGGAATATAAAACATAATAGTTCTCAGAGCTTTGTTTAGAAATTTTAGACAGTCCGAACTTCGTAAAAGCATATCTCGTGTCGCAATGGGTATCTTCCAGTGGTGGGAGCGGCCGACGGATTTCCCGCGGGTCATAAGCTGGGCGGCGAAGTTCCCACGGGACCGGTATTCTCTAGGTGACGTCATCGCCAACGGATCCAGCGGCTCCGTCTTAGAATGCACAGACAAGGAGACCGGCCAAGGGCTGGCCTGCAAAGTGATGCTCAAGAACGCGCTGCGAACAGAAGCCGACAAAAACGGCCTGCGGCGCCGGCTGGAGATAATGAAGCAGGCCGGCACGCATCTGAACGTGGTGTCGCTTGTGGGCGTGTTTGAGGACACGTGTGCAATCTACGTGGTCATGGAGCGCTGCTTAGGTGGCGACTTACTGGAGTACATCAGCAAAATGGGCGCGATTCCCGAGCCGCAGGCGGCTATTATGTTTCGGCAGCTCGCATCGGCTGTCGCCTTCTGTCACGACTATGGGATCCTGCATCGCAACTTAAAGCCCGAGAACGTGTTTCTGACGTACGGGACGGCGGACGACCTAAACTACGCGTCGCCCGCGCTGTCCTCCTGTAGCTCCTTCTCCTCCTCCTCCTCCTTCTCCATTTTCTCGCCGTCACTCTCCGCCTTCTCCACCCCGCAAAGCTCCCCCGCGCGGCATGCAAGCGCTTCCTCCTCCCCCTCCCCTTCGTTCAATCCCCCTTCCCCCGCTCCTTTCAGCAGAAGCACCGCCGCTTCCCCCGCCCCCTCCCCCGTTGGCTCTTCCCCCAGCCTTCCCCTCCCTTCCCCCTCACCGTCCGCGGCACCTTCCGCCTCTCGCTTCCAGAATCCAGTTTTTGAATCCAACTCCGAGCCCCCCGATTCCTCCGCCTCCCCCGGCTCTGCCTCCGCATCCGCCTCCTTCTCCGCCTCCGCCGCCGCCGCCACCGCTACCGAACCAGCAGAAGCAGTAGCTGCAGACGACGTACCCGACGCAGCCCTCCCTTCGTCAACCCCAGCCTTTTTCGCGTTCAATTTTCAGGGCCCCTTCGTGCGACTTAACGACTTCACTCTGGCGACGCGCCGTCGCAGAGGGTCGTACGTGAGCGGAGCGGTCGGAAGCCTGCCGTACAAATCGCCGGAGATGATTCTAAAAGGTCGCTCCAACGAGAAGGCGGACATTTGGAGCCTTGGAGTTATTCTCTACTCCATGCTCTCAGCTCGGTGGCCCTTTTATTCGCCTAAAAAGGCTGCTCTTGAGCGGAAGATCCTGAATGGCCACGTCGACTTTTCCGGTGATCCCTGGCCGTCGATCTCAGATGACGCAAAGGATCTCGTCCGTCGGATGCTGGCTGTCAACCCGAACGAACGGCCTTCCGCAACGGAGCTGCTAAAGCATCCATGGGTGCTGAAGTTTCTTCTAGCGGAATCCCAGGGGGGGAGCTCGGGCGCTGATGCTGGCGCAGCAGGCACAGGTGTTGGGGGAAGCGGGGGGGTGGCGGTGGCGCAGCAAGTGAAAAACGGAAAGTTATCCGGGAGGGAGGTCACTGAAGAGGGGTGGAACTGTAACGATAGGATGGGTGTATGCGATCTACACTTACAGGTGGCGAACAATTGCTGGATTATGCTCTCCAAGATGATGCCGAAGATGACGTGGTGATAAGATTTAGGGTATGGGTGATGGATGGGCTAAAGAAGCTGCACCTTCAGCAATTGAGGTGCTATTGATGAGATGCAAGTGCACCACTTCCACCTCAGTTATTCTATTACGTTTGCAGATGCCTGCCAAACCAAACCTTGTACATCCTCAAGAGAATCCTCTACAGGCCTGCCCTTCCACTGGTTCATTTTTGCCTGCATCTTTGTACCATGTGTATGTTCACCGTTTGTACCATAGTATTATCATAAGTGCACCCTACAAGTCCCTCCAATGATTTCAAGGAAATGTTAATGCTGGAATTGGAAGGCATTGACAAATAATGAATGCCTTGAATATGTTTTTTATAGAATCCTGGATCAATATGAGTAGCCTATTAAAATCCTAGTGTAAGGAAGACCTATCAACCATACATTTACAAAATAGGATCCCCCTGGCCACGCAGCGTTACGTAATCAAAGGGTCTCACTCTTCTCCAGCTTAGGCGTCCCACAAGACGTGCCCAGCACCTGCTCCCGCTTCTCATTCAGTGACTCGCTGATGGTCCGCGTAAGATCTAAGGTCACCGATTTAAGCTTGCTCTTACCCCGCCGCTCCTGCACCGTTTTCCCTCCTTCCCCCATTCCCTCTACTCCGCTTCCTACACTGCTGGACCGACTGAAAGCGCCACCGCTGAAATCGCTACAGCTGCTGGGACCCTCCCACCCTTCTGAAAAGCTGTCAGCATAGGAACTCTCGTCTCGCCGGACTCTATCTGCTGAGAGAGCACCTGTTGATTCTGAGTCGTAACCCAAGCTTCCTGCTGAGCTGGATGACCGCGTACGGATAAGAGCGGCTCCAGATTCGCTCTTCAATCTTTTGTCCCGGATGTTTAGAAAATCTGGGTCCGGGTCGTCGAATTCAATTTCGCTGGAAAATGAGGAAGGCTTAGAAACCCTAGTCTTCACGGTAAGTCTTGAAAACTTCTCGTCTAGGTCCGCGAAGTGAACTTGTCGGGATTTTCGTGGAGCGCAATGGTTACAAAGAAGAGGCGATCCGGAAACTTGAGAAATGCGCCGCGGAACAATAGAAGGCGAATCGGACGGCGACGATGCACCAATGGCCTGCTGTTCCTCCCCTCGGCTCATTCCTCGCTCAGATGGCGCGTTGTTGTCGTCGTCGTCGTCATCGTCGTCGTCACGCTCTCGTAAATCGAATTTAAAATGCTTCGGTGCGGGAAGAGACTTCGCGGAGCGAAGTGATGAGGTTGGAAGCTTGCATGAACAAACGGCGCATCGACGTTCGGCAGGGGTTGATGACGACGGAAGAGAGCTATTCGCTGATGGTTGTGAAGGGCTGTCAGCAGGTGCTTCTGGATCGATGTAGAGGCTCGTCGGAGGATCATCCCCATAAGAATTTCCCATCGTCCTCGTTTCTGGAAACCTATCCGTTTTCGCTTCAGTCATCAATACAGCCTCCTGCTTATCGCGGCGCCAACTTCAACTCCCAGCGTTCATGTGACACGTTGCTTCAGTTGCGGTAACGATTGTGTCAACACAAGCCGGAATACTCGTGACGCAGCGGAGTTGAGGACGGAGCTACACTAGCACACCATCCCGACTCTAAGAGCGATAGAGGCCTCGCCTTGGTCGTTTTGCTACGATGTGCGACGAGAAGTGGCAGTTTAGTTGAAACAAACAGGATAATCGAGGCAGTAAGAAATGGCTCTGTTCCTCAACTCAGGGGGGGATAGAAAAGGGGAAAGAAAGCTGGAAACATGGGGGATGAACGCGGGGAGGAAGGAACTAGGAGGGTGAGGTTGGTGGTTGTGGGAGGAGGTGGAAATGGGGGGGTTGAAGTTGGGGAGGAACAGAACTGGACTGTACCTCGCTGGGGGTGATACAGACCAAGTCCTCCCCAATTTCACGTGTTGTGATCCTGGTGGTGTTGGAGTACGCAAGATTCCCAGGATCGATGTCCTTCATCATTCATCCAGCGAAGTCAGGCACCTCGGCAGGTCGTACAGTAACATGTTTTCGTGAACCGTCGCATGCAGGCAAATCCCTCCAGGTGGCCCATCGTTTTTGTGAGCCATCCTGTGAGTTTCTGGGTGGGCGGAAATTTCTGGGACAACAAGAAGGGTAATTCATGTACATTGAAGCCTGACATTCAGGGTTTTCTTTCTCGCAAGCGATACAAAAAAAAATTGCTTGTGTCGCCCATTTACATGTATGAAAATATGCACCGCACCCACGAAATTTCTTGAAAGGTGAAGTGCTGGTCAAATTCGGCGTAGTAATTCAAGGATGAGAAATGCGGTGGTCAGAAGGAACACCCCAACTGGATGAAGCACCCAGGGGAGAACTTCTACCTCACCAATCCGGGTTGTAACAAACCTGTATTTGCAGAACTATCAGGGTAAAAAAACTTGTGGGTCACTACCAGTATTTTCCCAAGAGAGTTTCGAAACTCCCAGAAATGCTAAAGCCGTGCTGCCGTGGCAACACGTCATTGCTCCTCTGTTTGCTGTCAATGGGGTACGGCACGTGGAGCGCGAGACCCCAGCAAGCAGCATTTGCGGAATCTGCTAGGCCAATCGAATCGAGCTCTTCTTGCGCCACCACTGCCTTTTTCTCGTTCTCCGGGATCACCAATTGCGCGCACTTTTTTTTCCTAGCATGTTCCGCCAGCTGCGGGCAGGACAAGTGCCCCCCTCCCCCCCGCATTGCTCTTTGGTGCCCAGTTCACACCAGCAGCACCCCCACCCACTTTCTTCCACCCCCCCCCCCCCTCTCATTCAAACTTCCTCCCGACCCGACCTTCTCCCCATGTCCGCATTGTACTATCAAACACCCACACACATTCCTCACTCTCCCTTTCACTCCACCCACTCCGCCAGCACCTACCTCACCCTTTCACTCCCCCCCCCCCCCCCCCCCTCCTTCAGCCAGCCTTGTTCCTTCCACCCCCCTCCCCCTCCACCCAGCATTCTGTTTCCACCCTCCAATTCAGGGGTGCTAGGAAGGCCACTCCACTGCCAGCCTTCTAGCTTCTCCGAGCACACGAAACCCTACTCCGGAATGGCAGCCAATCAGCAGCAGCATCTGGTGCCCAAGTCGTGAAGTATTCAGATGCATTTGTAGGGTTTAGTAACTTTAGTGGTTAAGGGAAGCTCAAGTGTCCACTTAGCTGAGGTGATATCAATGGCATCTTCCTTAGAGAGACAGAAAGGAAAAGGCAAGGCGACGCCAGAAGACGGCACAACATCGTCAGCTCCTAGCAGGAAACGAGTGCGGTTCGCAGGTGCGGGAGCAGAGCCACCATTAGATGATTCATTCACTCCAGGGTCAGGCCTTTCTTTCACCTCCGGCCGAGTTTGTTCATTGGCAAACCGAGGTCGTGTGCACGCTGGCGCACCCACTAGTTCGGGGAGAATCGCAGTGACAGCTTTTTCCAACCATGTAAGCGGTGTAGGAGAAGCTGCTAGTAAGCCTGACGGAGTGGGAAAAGGCTTGTTGGAAGACAGATCTTCGGATAAGATGTCTTCGGCTGACATTTCAGGACGGATCACAATATTCGACCACATTGCGTCTGCCATGCCGACGGACGCGTCTACTTCTGATTTAAAAAACCGCCAAACAGCCGTACCAGCATCTGATCACGAGCGAGGCTCCCCGTCGCAATCTCTTGGAGATTCAGACCCTCCTTCATCTATATCTTTCGAAGCGTCTGTGTCTGCAAATCAGGACTCATCTGATGTGAGCCGTGGCCTCGCGATACAGCTCCCGAATGATCTGACGGACCTCAGATGGGGCCAGGACAACGCAACTTGTGCCAGCAGCGCCAACGACGGAATAATAAGTCCTGACAATGGAGATAGCAGAGGAGGTGATGGTGATGAGAAGCCGCATGAAGTGCGGAGTGTGTCTATGAATGAGAGCTTGATGCAGCAGATGGAGGATTTGATATCCATGGTGCCCAGGCTGCAACTGGAAAGGAGTCGGAGCGAGATGGAGATTATTATGAAGCGGAAACATGTACTAGGTTCGTTTTTGGGTACGCCTAAGTCGGGCAAGTCGCCGCAGATTATCCTTCCCAGGACTCGAAGTTTCTAGATCCCGCATCAGCATGCACTGCCTTTTAACAGGTGCGAACTAGGATTTTGATGCAGCGCCTACACAAATGTATTCCTTTTGTACCCTTCTGGTTTGAGTCCCATTGGGTTCCAGAGGTTGTCTCTAGTTTGGTAATGCTAGTGCTGGGGAGCTGAAGTAGCTAACTAACAGCTTCGATCTACTAGGGCATCATCATTTGGCTGAAGAGGACTAGGGCTGTTTGTTATTGGAACTTCTGCTGCTCATAGCTAGCATCTAGTGCTGAGCATCTGTGTGATAGGTGAGGGTTGCTGAGTTTTCAGGATATGGATGTCTGGATTGCATTATGCCCAGCCAGCAATAAGTTGGCGTCATTTTTATATATGGTGGTGGCTGTATACATTATAACTGGAAGGTTGCTCTACAAATCTAGTTATGTATTGGCTGTTTGCTTCCCCCAATACCTGGTAGTAGAAATATGGTAAGTTTACAGATGTGAAACTTTCAGTATATATACTTTTCTATTATATCGTGTGCATGCGTTATCCATACATGAGTGCTGCAAACGTGCTTGCTGAAGATATGGTCTCCAATCTGGCCGTTTATTCAGGTGCTTGGTTGCCTCCTGTATTGGACAACCCACGGATGCTTCAGCACCTCTTCAGCAGACGGCCTCTGACTAGCCTCCACGGCCAGTAGCTTTGTAACCAGATCCTTGGCTTCACTTGACACTCCCTCCCAAGCACTTGAATCCATCTTCCCCACACCTTTCTTCGCTAGACGGGCCTGAGACCGCCGAGAGTCAGCCATGAATGGAAGTGAGCCCGAAAGGAGAGAGAAAAGAATAACCCCCAGAGACCACATGTCGGCTTTGAAACCGTATTTACACTGCTGAAGGACTTCCGGTGCGTGGTATAGCCTGCTGCCAGCCACACCTGACGAAAGCTCTCCAGGAGAGAGTGATACTGCAGAGCCGAAATCCGCAAGCTTGACGAGTGGAAAGCAACCGAGTTGGCTGGAAACTCTGTCTTTAGCAGATTCTGGAAAACACAGTAATATATTCTCGAGCTTGAGGTCGCGGTGTAGAACCCCATTTAAGTGACACACCAATACCGCGTGTACAATTTGCTCGAAAATCGCCGCTGCCTGCTCCTCCTCCATCCCTCCGCTGTCTCGTGGCGACCTCAGAGACTCTCTCTCCCCGAACGTTCCCCCAACCTCGTCGTCTTCAGAGGACGAGTATGACGATAAGCTGTGAGCATCGTTGTCTTTCGAAAAACAAGAATCGTCTGCCCTCTGATTCGCGCGGCCGCCTGCAGTGGTTTCGCACAGCAGGTCGTACAGTTCGCCGCCGTTACACTTCTCCATGACGACAAAAATCGCCGCCCTGTCCTCGAATACGTCCACGAGGGAGACCACGTGTGGGTGGCCGGCGAGCTGCTGGAGAATCTTCACTTCTCGCCGAATAGCCGCCTCTTCCGCCCGACGGTTGCGCATTTCATCTTTCCGAATCACCTTGCAAGCGTACGTTCGACCGGTGCGGCGGCTGACACACTCCCGCACGACTCCATAGCTCCCCCGACCGAGAAATCTCCCGAGAGAATACGCCGCGGAGAACTCGCGTGCGCCTTTGGGGCTCACGATGCGCGCGGTGGCTTGGGGGGAGCGGGAAGCGGAACCAGTGGAATCTGCGCGCCTTCTGCGACGCTGCGCTCTGCAGTGGGGGGAGAGGAGCTTCCCGAGGAACATAAGAGTGCGATAAACCCCGCTGGAATAATCCATTCCACTAGAATTGGGTCTGCCGTGGCCTGGAGGGAAGTCGGATGGTGCTGTATGTAACGCGATTTCCTCGATTAGCGGCGAGCACGGCCGCAGGTCGTCTGCTGTCGTGTCAATTATCAGATGTGCGAAGCGAGAGCGGTCAAGCTTTGCGCCTGTGCCTGTCTGCGTTAGGGAGGTCATGACTCTCTTGCTCTAAACTGTAACCCTAGTGCTGTGATGCTAAACTCGGTTCTTGCTGAAGCATAACAGGATCAAGCACTTCCCCTTGTTCCAGCGAAAATCAGGATCAAGAAGGTGATGGAACAAACGAAATTGAAAATGTTTTCTCTAAGTACCGTACTGCAACGATGCTTACTGACTGGAAAGTTCTTGAAAATCACACAACCGCTTCGAAGTGAATACCTCCACCCTCAGTTTCAGTCCAACATGATTCCAACTTGCCAAATGCTGGGGATGAGGGGAAGGACAACGCGCTTCGATAACATCCTTGCTGTGTGTCACGATATCTGGTGATCCTGAACAAACCACCTAACCGTTCTAGTATTTGCACAGAGTGTCTCGAAACCCAGAGGAACTCACTGTACCACACGAAAGTGAAACCTTATGAGACGCCCTGATGTCGACAATATTATGCATGACTGCGGTTACATTTCCCTGCAAATTGGGATGAGCAGCTGCAGCAGCCCCAATTCAGGTCAGAGCTGGCCTTGGTTGGGTTGGGTGTTGCGGGGGAGCGGAAAGGGGAAGGAAAAGGAAGGAACCTTGCTTGCTGCAGTGCAGTGCCACGAAAGTAACGGCCACGAAACAGCTGTCGCTGTCCGTTTCGTGGTCAATTGACGCAACAGTATTACCTCACAAGCAAGAAGTGACCAAAATGACATGGATGAAGTGAATCAGCACATGTTTAACCCTAAACGGCTAACTACAGTAGCACAAGCCCAATGTTTTTTTGGTTGCGTAGCAACCCTATATAATCGAATGTACTTTTTGGGGATATCATTTCAAGAGTGATTTTTTAAGCACTCTTGGAGCACCCGCTTGAACGACCTTTTTGGCCCGTGTTCAAGGGAGTGCCTCAAATAGTGAAAAGAAATCACCCGTGAATGAGATACCCTAAAAGTGAAACCGATTACGTATCATGTTGAAACCATGTTTTTTTTTCCACCGTCCAGCATCGTCGATGAATACGACGGACGGTACGATCGAACATGGCATCAACATGTCAGAATAAGGAAACAGTGATGTGAACAGAAGAAGGGGGGTTGCACTAGCAGGCAGGTGGGATACAAATAGGAAACCCTAACAGGGTTGTACTCACTGTTGAGTACCCCACTACAACCTGCACAGCATAACATTCTGACACACCCCCATAAGCAAAGTGGGGTATAGTCAACACAACAAGCAATCGCAAGTCAAGTGCATAAGCAAACGCTAGTGGCAGAAACATAGGGTAAGTGAGGAGGAGGAGGGACTATGAGAGGAGAGGAGATAGGAGGCGGCGGCTGAAGCTGCTGGCACTCGAGCAACTGGAGCAACTGGCACACTGGCTACCGGAGAAAGGGCATCCGGACTGCTGGAGTAACTGGCTCCGCGGCTAGACGAGCGGCTGGAGCAACTAACCCACTGGCGACTGGAGCGACGGGCTCACGTGCTACCGGAGCAAGGGCATCCGGACTACTGGCGCTGCTGGCTTCACGTCGGCTACCTCCGTTCAACCTCCCCCTATTTCCCCAAACCCCCTTTTCACATCCCCCTCTGCAACCCTAGCACCACTCCCTCAGCTCCCAGACCATCCCCCCCTCAGCGGCAGCTGCAGCAGTGGGAGAGAAAGGAGGAGGAGGAGCAGCTGCGTACGCACTCCCGTCACCCCCATATCCGCCACCCCAATGCCCTCCCCCCACAGCTGCACGCGCAGGAGGGAGAGGAAGGAGAAAAGGGGGGGGGGGGGGGGGGGGGGGGGAAGAAGCCACAGGGCACCCACAGCGGCCCCGCGGCGCACGAGGGCAAGGGCGGCGCGTCGGGGGGCACGGGGGCGGCGCGTGGGAGCCACATGGCGGCGCGCTGGTCCATGGGGGGCGGCGCGCGGGTCCCCGGGGGCGGCGCGCGGGTCGACGGGGCGGCGTGCGGGTCGACGGGGCGGCGCGCGGGTCGACGGGGGCGGCGCGCGGGTCCCACAGGGCGGCGCGCGGGTCCCACGGGGCGGCGCGCGGGTCCCCGGGGGCGGCGCGCTGGTCGACGGGGCGGCGCGCGGGTCCACGGAGGCGGCGCGACGGGTGCACGGGGGCCGCGCTCGGCTCCACGGGGCGACGCGCCGAGCAGAAAACCGCCGCGCGCCCCGGGGCGAACGGGTCAGCAGTAGAAGGAGCAAACCCAAGAGCCGCAAGAGTCGTCCTTAGTGTGTCGTGCCACTCTCGGGGCGCCTGGCGGAGACCGTAGACTGGCCGCCAGAGGCTCCACTGGGTACCCTCAGGAAACGACCCAGTGAAGCCAGGTGGGCGGCGCAGCCAGATCTCCTCGTGCAGGCTGCCCTGTAGGAACGCTTTGCTGAAGTCAAGAGAGTGAAGCTCGTAGTCACGCTGAGCGGCGACGTGCAGCAGAACCCGAAGAGTGGTCATTTTTGGGGTAGGGGAGAAGGTATGGAAGAAGTCAACTCCCTGTCGCTGACTGAAGCCTCGTGCAACGTAACGCGCCTTGAAGACAGGCGGAGAACCCGGCGGCCGCTTCACCCTGAAAATCCACATGCCGCTGACGATGTTCGCCCCAGGTGGGGGAACCTCGTCGACGTAGGTTCCTGTGGACTTCCAGGAAGCCATCTCTACGTCCATGGCTGTCTGCCACTGAGAGGAGTAGGGACCCTCTATCGCCTTTGTGTAAGAGCGCGGGGTCGGGATGTCTGGTGCATCCGGGTCTCCCTCAGGTGCAAGCAGCATGAACACGAGATGAGGTAAAGCAGCGGCAAAACACTCAAACTCCTCCTGCCTGTCCTCAAGGACTTCCGTGCTAAGAGCACACTCACCCCCGACGGACGTAGGACAGACAGACTCAGACTCAGCAACAAGACAAGCGGCGTAGTCTAGACGACAGGCGGCAGCAAAGTCAACAAGCTCAGCAACGAGGGCAGACGCAGCAGTGGACTCAAACGAAGGGTCAGTGACAACAGTAGCGAGAAGACGCGTGACAGTAGGACTGGCAGCACGAGCAAGGTCTGACGGCGGGTCAGGGACGTCAGGAAGAGAGGACGCATGAGGAGACGGCAGAGGGACACGCTGTGGAGCAGTGGACGGACGAAGTGCCATATGGTGCGTGCCTGGGACAGCAGGAGGACGCAGACGCGGAACACGACTACCAGTGCGAACAGCGCGAACAGGCGACGCAGGACGAGACTCAGGCTCACGACGCTCCGTAAGACCTCTAGTCGGCCCAGAGTAGGGAGAAGGACCAGGCAGTGAAGAGTCTGGCTGTAACAGCGACTGCGACTGGTCAGGCGGTGGACTCAGTAAGGGAGGAGGACGACCAGTAGAAGGTGGGAGGCCAAGAACCTGCTGAAGGAGCGGAACGTAGTACGGCCGCGGCCGCGCAGCGCCTCCAGAAACAGCAGAGACAGCACCAGTACCCCCAGCTCCAGGGTCTCCAGCTCCAACTCCCGCAGCACCACCAGCTCCAGTACCTCCAGCAGCACCTCCAGTAGCAACAGCTCCAGCGCCTCCAGCTCCAACTCCTGCAGCACTACCAGCCCCAGCAGCTCCAGTACCCCCAGTACGAGCACCTCCGGGACCAGCGGCTCCAGCACCTCCAGCAGCTCCAGCACCAGCAGTACCTCCAGCAGCTCCAGCTCCAGCAGCACCTCCAGCTCCAGAAGCTCCAGTACCTCCAGTACGAGCACCTCCGGGACCAGCGGCTCCAGCACCTCCACCAGCTCCAGCACCAGCAGTACATCCAGCAGCTCCAGCTCCAGCAGCACCTCGCTGGAGTCTCCAGCGACGAGCAAACCACTCGCGCAGCTGCGGTGGAGAGAGAGGCTCCCGCCGAGACGAGGCACCTGCAGGAACTCAGCACCCCCAGTCTCAGCAACCGCAGGCTCAGCACCCTCAGGCTCAGCACCCCCAGGCTCAGCACCCCCAGGCTCAGCACCCCCAGGCTCCGCACCCTCAAACTCAGCAACCCCAGGCTCAGCACCCCCAGGCTCCACACGCTCAGGCTCAGCACCCCCAGGCTCCGCACGCTCTGGCTCAGCACCCCCAGCAGCACCACCCCCTGTAGCAGCACCAGAGTCAACCGCTACCTCGACTGGCTCGACAGCGTCTACCTGAGACACACCTGAGGGAGCAGGACCATGAGGGGGAAGGGGGTCTACCGGAGGAGGACCTGGTGCAAGGAAGAGCGGCGGGGGGGGAAGCGGTGCAGTGCGGTAGGGGAAGAGACGGTAAAAGGGAACCGACTCGTCGAACGTGACGTCCTGAGAAGGCAGGACTCGGCGCGAGGTGGGGTGGTAAAATTGCCAGCCAGGCGCGTCAGGGACAAAGCCAAGGAAGACGCAGGGAATAGCGCGGGCGGAGAGCTTGTCCGCGGACGTATCACGGACAAAGGCACGAGAACCCCAGACCCAGAACACCGACGCATCGCCAACCTTCCCCGTCCACCGCAGTGTGGGCGAGGTCTCCGGCAAGGAGACACGAGGCCAGAGGTTGAGCCGATGCGCAGCGTATCGGACCGCAAACGGCCACAGAAAATGGGGGGCAGCCGCATGGACCATGGAGGTACGAGCGACCTCCATGACTAAGCCAATGCGGCGCTCAGCAATCCCATTATGCTGCGGTGAGGCCAGGAGCGTGAACGTCTGGCGAATGCCCTCCCCACGACAAAAGTCCCGCAGAAAGTCAGAGGCAAACTCACCACCTCTGTCAGAGTGCAGACGCAGGACGGGAAAGTCCGTCTCGAACTGCTCGCGGAGCTGGAGATGGGCAGCGCGGATCCAAGGGATCAAAACATCAGGGACCTCACCCTTCGTGCGCAAGGGGAAGACCGTGGTGTAACGCGTGTAGTCGTCAACGACCAGCAAAAAGTACCGCTCGCGGTCCTGTCCACGGACGCGGGCTGGGCCCCACACGTCCATGTGGAGGGTCTGCAGGGGAGCAGTCGTCGGGGGAAACGAGGAGGAGTGCGGAGTGGCGCGCTGCCGCCCCTCGACACAGGGAAGGCAGGGAGGGGCAGGCGAGGGTGGGAGAGGAGGCAGAGTCTCTGGAAGTCCAGAGACAAGGAGATGTCGGTGCATGCCACGGAGGCGCTGCACCGAGGGGTGACCAAGACGGTGGTGCCCAAGGACGGGCTGGTGCGACAAAGCGCGACACGAGCAGGGGGCCGCTAGCTGACCTGACGCAGACGCAGACGCAGCTACCTGAGGGGACACAGTAGTTAGTGTGTACAGACTCGAGCCAGGCGCTCGGGTGAACGTGGCCAGGTGCCGACCAGTCCGGGAGCACGTACAGTGGGTCACCCGCTGACCTCCAGGAGTGAACTGGTCAACCCACACATCCTGGAGGTCAGCTCCACTCACCAAGTTCGTAGAGAACGAGGGGAGGTGAAGACCCGACAGTGAGCCAGACGGGACCGCCGGACACGGCAGGACCGTGGAGGAGTGCGCAAGGAGTGTGCCCCCAGAGGGGTCCGCCAGGGAGACTGCAACCGGCCGACTGAGCGGCGTGAGTGTGGTGCTGTCGCGAAAGAAGGAGCGGGAAGCACCTGAGTCAAGTGTGAAGGTGTGTAAGGCCTCAGCAGGCACAGTACCAGAGAGAGCAGACTCACCAGCACCTGGAGCAACAGACTCACTAGCACCTAGAGCAGCAGCCTCACCTGCACCTAGAGCAGTAGCCTCACCAGCACCTAGAGCAGCAGACTCTATACCTGGGTCGGGCGGCACACACAGGTAACAGTCACCCTCAGCACTAATAGTCACAGCATACATGGCAGCAAGGATAGCATCATAGTAAAGAGCAAAGATGTCAACACCAGACCTAAGCAGATCAGCCCAGCTAGGGAGCTCAGCAGCGTCAGGAAACTGTGCGCGCCAGGCGTCAGACAAGCGACCGAAATAGCGCTGCGTCGTGTGTGGCAGGCCGCACGTCTCCCCACGGCGCGCGCCGGTGCGGAGAACGTAAGTGCAGGGACCAGCACCCCTAGACCTCCCACGCCCAGCATACCACTCACGAAGCTGCTGGGGAGATGGGGTCTCACGGGAACGCAGCGGCTGCTGGTGCTGGCTGCCGCCAAAGCCTCCACGCTGCGCGGCTCCACCCCGACCAGCACCACCGCCGTCGCTACCTCCACTGCCGTTGCCACTGCCACCGCCACTGCCGCTGCCTCCACCACCTCCACCGCCGCCAGCGACGCCCCCAGTCCCGCCACCACCCTTGCCTCCACCCCCACCCCCTCCGCCTCCTCCACCGCCACCACCGCCGCCCCCGCCGTCCCCTCCACCACCCTTGCCCCCCTTGCCCTTGCCTCTGCGGCGCCTCCCACTAGGAGCAGACGCAGCCCCGACCTCCTCGGTGCCAACGAGGTCGACAGCAGCAGCAGAAGCAACAGAGGGCAGAAGGGGAACGGGGGAACACCCCTCAAAGAATGGGGCGCGAGGGTCTCCGCGAGAAGCACCTACAGCAACTAAACTCTTGAATCCAGTACATGTCGCTATCTTCGGTTTCCGACCCGATCAATGTCAGCTGCAGTGAGGCGCTCCTCTAGCAGGTCGACGGTGAGCTCGGTGGGGCAAAGGGAGAGAAAGTGGTCCCTGACTGAGCAAAGGGAGCCAGGGAGGCGGGTGACTAGGTAGAAGAGGGTGATGTACATGGGGGGGGGGTTCTTGGAGCAGAACTCGGAGGGAAGCGCAGCGCGGTAGCGGGCGTCACTAGTGCGGAGGTGAGTAATGAGGTCAGCGACTGTGGCAAAGGCGGCTAGGTCAGGGAACAGGTACGGTAGCATGATGCGGCTGAGGGCAGCAGTGGCAGGGGAGGAGTAGCGCGCTACGACAGCGTCATACAAAGACTTAGCAGTCTTGTACTGGCCAAAGTGCGCGCGCTCAGCAGACGGCAGGTGACTACGAACAGCAAGGCGAGCAACAGCGTCACGAGTAGTCCACTGCGAGCGAACCGTACTGTCAGCAGTGGCAGCAGGTGCAGCAGAGACGCCGGACGTGTGATAAAAAAGCGAGACTCCGTCCCTAGAGTCGCACTGAAGAAAGAGTTGCAGGTCATCTACCCAAACGTCGAAGTCAACCGCACGACCCTCAGCATCGAAGGTAAGAACATTAGGGCTAGCCATGGCGGCAGTAGCAGCAGTGGCAGCAGTAGCAGCAGTAGCAGCAGAAGAAGCAGGAGCAGCGCGGGCAGGGCAGCGCGGCTCAGTAGGGCAGGGCGGCGCGGTTCGGCAGAGCAGCGCGGCTCGGCTGGGCGGCGCGGCTCGGCTGGTCGGCGCGGCTCGGCTGGGCGGCGCGGCTCGGCAGGCAGGCAGGCGCGGCTGGCGCAGGTAGGGCAGGTGCGCGGGTAGCGCGGGTAGGGCAGGTGCTCACCAGGGGCGGGTAGGGCAGGTACCACCGGCGGCGGGTAGGGCAGGCGCGCGACAGGCGCTGGTAGGGCAGGTGCTCGACGGGCGGCGGCAGGGCAGGCGCTTGACGGGCGGCTGCAGGGCAGGCGCTTGACGGGCGGCTGCAGGCGCTCGACGGGCGGGTAGGGCTGGCGCTCGATGCGCGGGTAGGGCCGGCGCTTCGACGGGCGGCGGCAGGGTAGGCGCACGACAGGCGCGTAGGGCAGGCGCGCGACGGCGGCTGCAGCACGGGCAGGCGCTCGATGGCGCGGGTAGGGCAGACGCTCGACGTCGCACAGGTGAGGCAGGCGCGAGGGCGCAGGTGAGGCAGGCGCGAGGCGCGCGACAGGGCAGGCAAGCGCGGCATCGCGCTTCGGGCAGGGCAGGAAAAAATAATCGTGGTAGGCCCTTAAAAAAAAAACGTTCCCACTAGGGAACCTGCTCTGAAACCTTGTGAAAGATAGGAAACGAGAATGATGAAACTAGCAGCAATGTGGGTACAAGTAGGAAAACCTAAAAGTGTTGTACCCCATATGAGCTACCCCACTACAGCCTACATAGACTATAGCATATAAGTTTGACAACACACGCATACATACAATGAGGGAGCAAACAAGCATAACAAAGAGTCACACACTAGCTATCCCCTCTTTACCCTCCTACACCCCTCCTTTCCTCCCTCCCTCAACTCCCTCCCACCCCCTCCCTCATCTTCCTTCTCCGCCGAACAAAATCAAAGAATGCAGCTCACGCGTGTGTACAAAAAAGCAGTAAAACATATAATGTAACTCTCGTGCCCTGCGAGGAGGTCAAGCAGGAAGCGTAACTCACATGCAGAAAGCAAAAACAAAGAGTACACCTGACAGCATTGCACAAGAAAACAAAAACAGAGAATGCAGCTCACACATGCATCATAAACGAAATAAGAACAATAGAAAACGTATAGATCAATCAAAGACGAGCAATGGAAATTGATACCAGTCATGGCACCACAGGTACTATGCCGGAATGATGCAATACCTTGCAGCCACCCTTGATTTCAGCTTCATCCTCACGTTCGCACTCACTCTTGTACTCAATCTCGCACAACTACTCTCAACTTTTTAGACACAATCACACGCCCTCGCATGCACTCTCTCATGCGCTCTCTCACGCGCTCTCTCACGCGCTCTGTCACGCGCTCCCTCACTCGCTCCCTCACGCGCTCTCTCACGTGCTCTCTCACGCGCTCCCTCACGCGCTCCCTCACGCGCTCTCACGCGCACTCTCATGCGCACTCACGCGCACACTCACGCGCTCTCTCGCGCGCTCTCTCGCGCACACTCTCACGCGCTCTGTCACGCGCTCTCCCATGCGCTCTCTCACGCGCTCTCACGCGCTCTCTCGAGTGCTCTTTCACACGCTCTCTCACGCGCTCTCTAACGCGCTCTCTCACGCGCTCTCTCACACGCTCTCTCACACGCTCTCTCATGCGCTCTCTCTCGTGCTCTCTCACGCGCTCCCTCACGTGCTCTCTCACGCGCTCTCGCACGCGCTCTCTCAAGCGCTCTCGCACGCTCTCTCTCACGCGCTCTCTCACGCGCTCTCTCACACGCTCTCTCACACGCTCTCTCTCGCGCTCTCTCGCGCGCTCCCTCACGTGCTCTATCACGCGCTCTCTCACACACTCTCTCATGCGCTCTCTCACGCGCTCTCTCACGCGCTCTCACACGCTCTCTCACGCGCACACTTACGCCCTCACTCACACGCCCTCTCACGCGCTCTTTCACGCGCTCTCTCACGCGCTCTCTGACGCGCACTCTGACGCGTATCCCATGCGCACTCTCACACGCTCTCGGACGCGCGCACTCTCATGCACTCTCTCACACGCTCTCTCACGTGCTCTCCCACACGCTCTCCCACGTGCTCTCTTACGTGCTCTCTCATGCGCTCTCTTACGCGCTCTCTCATGCGCTCTCTCACGCGCTCTCTCACACGCTCTCTCACGCGCTCTCTCACGTGTGCCCTCACGCGCTCACTAAAGTGCACCCTTACGCGCTCTCTCACGCGCACTCTTACGCGCTCTCTCATGCGCTCTCTCACACACTCTCTCACGCGCCTCTCACGCGCACTCTCACGCGCACAATCATCCGCTCTCGCACGCGCTCTCTCATGCACTCTCTCACGCGCTCTCTCACGCGCTCTCTCATGCGCTCTCTCACGTGCTCTCTCACACGCTCTCTACGCTCTCACTCACGCGCTCTCTTTCGCGCTCTATCATGCGCTCTATAACGCGCTCTCTCGCGCGCTCTTTCACGTGCTCTCTCACGCGCTCCCTCACGCGCTCTCACGCGCGCTCTTTCTCAAGCTCTCTCACGCGCTCTCACGCGCTCTCTCAAGCATTCCCTCACGCGCTCCCTCATGCGCTCTCTCATGCGCTCTCTCACGCGCTCCCTTTCGCGCTCTCTCACACGCTCTCTCATGCGCACACTCACGCCCTCACTCACGCGCTCTCTCGCGCGCTCTCTCACGCGCTCTCTCATGCGCTCTCTAACGCGCACTCTGACGCGTCTCCCATGCGCATTCTCACACGCTCTCGGACGCGCACTCTCACGTGCAATCTCATGCGCTCTCTCACACGCTCTCTCACATGCTCTCCCACACACTCTCCCACGCGCTCTCTTACGCACTCTCTCACGCGCTCTCTTACGCGCTCTCTCACGCTCTCTCTCACGCGCTCTCTCACACGCTCTCTCACACGCTCTCTCACATGTGCCCTCACACGCTCATTAAAGTGCACCCTTACGCGCTCTCTCACGCGCACTCTCACGCGCTCTCTCCCACGCTCTCTCATACGCTCTCTCACGCGCCTCTCACGCGCACTCTCACGTGCACAATCATGCGCTCTCGCACGCGCTCTGTCATGCGCGCTCGCACGCACTCTCTCATGCACTCTCTCACGCGCTCTCTCACACGCTCTCTCACGCGCTCTTCCATGCGCTCTCTCACGCGCTCTATCACGCGCTCTCTCGCGCGCTCTTTCACGCGCTCCCTCACGCGCTCTCTCACGCGCTCTCTCACGCGCTCTCTCACGCGCTCTCTCACGCGCTCTCTCACGTGCTCTCTCACTCGCTCTCTCACGCGCTCTCTCTCACACACACTCTCTCTCTCTCTCTCTCTCTCTCTCTCTCTCTCTCTCTCTCTCTCTCTCTCTCTCTCTCTCTCTCTCTCTCTCTCTCGCTCTCTCACGCGCTCTCTCACGCGCTCTCTCACGCGCTCCCTCACGCTCTCTCTCACGCGGTCCCTCATGCGATCCCTCACGTGCTCTCTCATGCACTCTCTCACGCGCTCTCTCACGCGTTCTCTCACACGCTCTCTCTCACGCTCTCTCACGCGCACACTCACGCCCTCACTCACACGCTCTCTCACGCGCTCTCTCATGCGCTCTCTCGCGCGCACTCTCACGCGCTCTGTCACGAGCTTTGTCACGCACTCTCTCACGCGCTCACTCCCACGCATTCGCTCCTGTGCACACGCACTCCCTCGCGCTCCGTTTCAAATGAAAGTGCAATGCAAGAAGAGACCAATCAACACACACAATTTACGAAGAAGCAAAAAGGAAAGAGAGAAAAAATCACAGGGGGAAGGGTGGATGAAAGGACCGGGAACACACCCAATAACCACGGTGGCTCCGAAAACAACCTGCGCTGGCGCACCTATCCGCGCTCCGCGCACCAACCCGCGCTCCGCACACCAACCCTGCGCTCGCGCACCAACCTGCGCTCACGCACCAACCCGCGCTTGCGCCCGTGCACCTGTCGCTGAAGGCAACGGCGAGGAGGGAAGGAGAGGCGACGTCGGGGAGGGAAGGAGAGGCGACGGCGGAGAGGAGGGAGAGGCGACGGCAAAGAGGAGGGAGAGGCGACGGCGGGGAGGAGGGAGAGGCGACGACGGGGAGGAGGGAGAGGTGACGACGGGGAGGAGGGAGAGGCGACGGCGGGGAGGAGGGAGAGGCGACGGCGGGGAGGAGGGAGAGGCGACGGCGGGGAGGAGGGAGAGGCGACGGCGGGGAGGAGGGAGAGGCGACAGCGGGGAGGAGTGAGAGGCGGCGGCGAGGAGGAGGGAGAGGCGGCGGCGGGATGGGAGGGAGCAGCGACGGCGGCTGGGAAGGAGGGAGGGGCGATGGCGGGATGGGAGGGAGCGGCGCCCGGTGGTTAGGAGAGAGACGCGATGGCGGGGGTGGGAGGGAGCGCGACGGCGGGGTGAGAGGGAGAGGCGACGGAAGGGAGTAAGGGATAGCTAGACGGTAGGTAAGTCGTGACTGCGGGATTGGGAATGGGTGGGTTTGGAGGGAGAAGCACTTTGGGTGGGGAGTAAAGGGCATAGTATATCAAGAGCAAGAACCAAGAAGACCAAGAAGACAGGTGCTCGTAGACCAAGAACCAAGAACCAAGAAGAGATGAGCATCGAATTCGAGTTGACCGGTGTGAAAGGAAAACATACACGTATTCTCATTACAAGAGTGTGTCGAAATAACTGAACGAGAATGATGAAACTAACAGCATGCAGGAGTACAAGTAGCAAACCTTAATTGGGTTGTACCCCATATGGGCTACCCCACTATAGCCTACACAACATGATAGTTTGACACACCCCCATAGGCAAAGTGGGGGAGAACAAGGGGTCACAAAACCAATCAAGAAAAGCAAAGCAAGCTCAGGGTGGATCACGAAGTCACCACGCACTCTGAGCACAAGCGAATGGCCACAAGGCCAGTTCACATGCAGAGTTATATAAAAGAGAACAAGCAGGACAGTGATCACAACCTAGCAAGTGTAAGCATGCAGGTATATATGTATATATATATAGATCACAGTACAGGCAAGGTCAAGTAATGAGCAAGTGAGGCCAAGCGGGCACAAGGCCTAAAGGAGTAGAAACACTGATGATCACCAGACCCAACGGCCTTAGTGAAGACATCAGTAGTGTTGGCCCAAGTGGCCACGTACGCAAGACGAAGCTGACCACGCTGCTGCAACTCTCGAGCAAGGAAGTAACGCAGAGCGATGTGCTTCGTCCTGTGCTCCAGTCTGTGCTCCTGACACAAGGAAATCATGGCCTTGTTGTCTACGTACACAACTGGAGGAGAACGAGGCCGCTCTCCCAAGTCGGTCAGCAGGTAGGTGAGCCAGCGTAACTCCTGTGCAGCCATGGCCCCTGCGTAAATCTCAGCCTCACAACTGGAGCTGAGAACAGAAGACGAGCGGGTAGACCGCCAAGAAACAGAGCCGGAGCCAAGGCTGAAGGTGTAACCCTGTGACGACCGCTGCGTAGCCAAGTCGTCAACCCAAGAAGCGTCTGCGTGTCCAGTGAGGATAACTGGACCCAGTCCTCCAAGCACGAGCCCCATGCCCGACGTACTGCACAAGTAGCGCAACACCCTCTTAGCGGCCTCCCAGTGCTCTGGTTGGTGTCTCCCGGGCGCAACGTAGCGCGCCAGGATGCTAAGATGGTAGGCAAGGTCAGGTCGAGTGCAGGTCATCAGGTACATGAGGCAGCCCACAAGCTCTGGATACGGGCCACTCGGCTCTACGGACTCGTCCGAAGATGGAGCTGAGAGCGAGTGACCTGTAGGCAGAGGAGTGGACTGTGGCGAGGAGAACCGGAAGCCGAAGCGCTGAAGGACCTGCTGCACCATGTGTGACTGAGTCAGGGTGATGGTGCGCCGTGCTCTGTCCCGAGTGATCTGCAAGCCAAGATAGCTGCGCAGCTCACCCAGGTATGTGCACGTGTGTCTCTTCTGCAGCTCCGACTTCACAAGGGCCAGTGCCTGAGTGTCAGGAGTGGCAAAAACCAAGTCATCGACATACACGAGGATGTAGAACGACGGCAGCGAAGTGTCGGTGCGCAGAAACAGCGACGGGTCAGCAGTCGAAGGAGCAAACCCAAGAGCCGCAAGTGTTGTCCTCAGTGTGTCGTGCCACTCACGAGGCGCCTGGCGGAGACCGTAGACTGCCCGCCGGAGGCTCCACTGGGTACCTGCGGGAAACGACCCAGTGAAGCCAGGTGGGCTGCGTAGCTAGATCTCCTCGTGCAGAGTGCCCTGTAAGAAAGCTGTGCTGAAGTCAAGAGAGTGAAGCTCGTAGTCACGCTGAGCAGCAACGTGCAGCAACACCCGAAAAGTGGTCATCTTCGGGGTAGGGGAGAAGGTATGGAAGAAGTCAACTCCCTGTCGCTGACTAAAGCCTCGTGCAACGTAACGAGCCTTGAAGGCAGGCGGAGAACCCGGCGGCCGCTTCACCCTGAAAATCCACATGCTATTGACAATGTTCGCCCCAGGAGGGGGAACCTCGTCGACGTAAGTGCCTGTGGACTTCCAGGATGCCATCTCTGCGTCCATGGCTGTCTGCCACTGAGAGGAGTAGGGACCCGTAATTGCCTCTGCGTAAGAGCGCGGGGTCGGGATGTCTGGTGCATCCGGGTCTCCCTCAGGTGCAAGCAGCATGGCCACGAGATGAGGTATAGCAGCTGCAAGACACTCAAAGTCCTCCTGCCTGTCCTCAAGGACGTCCGTGCCAAGAGCACACTCACCCGCGACGGACGGAGGACAGTCAGACTCAGATTCAGCAACAAGACTAGCGGCGTAGTCGAGACGACAGGCGGCAGCAAAGTCAACAAGCTCAGCAACTAGGGCAGACGCAGCAGTGGACTCAAACGAAGGGTCAGTGACAACAGTGGCTAGAAGACGTGTGACAGTAGGACTGGTAGCACGAGCAAGGTCGGACGGCGGGTCAGGAACGTCACAAAGAGAGGACGCAGGAGGAGACGGCAAAGGGACACGCTGTGGAATAGAGGAAGGACGAAGTGCCATATGGTGCGTTCCGGGAACAGGAGGAGGACGCTGACGAGGAACACGATGACCAGTGCGAACAACGCGAACAGGCGACGCAGGACGAGACGCAGGCTCACGACGCTCTGAAGGAGAGTCTGTCTGCTCAGTGTAAGGAGAAGGAGCAGGCAGTGGGGAGTCTGGCTGTAACAGCGGCTGCGACTGGTTAGGCGGTGGACAAAGTAAGGGAGGAGTAAGGCCTGTAGAAGACGGGAGACCAAGAACCTGCTGAAGTAGTGGAACGAAGTACGGTCGCGGCTTCACAGTGCCTCCAGAACCAGCACCGACAGCACCAGCACCCCCAGGGCCAGCACCTCCAGCTCCAGGGTCTCCAGCTCCAACGCTTGCAGCACCACCAGCTCCAGCAGCTCCAGTACCTCCAGTACGAGCATCTCCGGGACCAGCGGCTCCAGCACCTCCGCTACCTACAGCACCAGCGCCTCCAGCTCCAGCTCCTGCAGCACCTCCAGCTCCAGCAGCTCCAGTACCTCTAGTATGAGCACCTCCGGGACCAACGGCTCCAGCACCTCCAGCACCTCCAGGACCAGCAGCTCCAGCACCTCCGGCTCCAACGCCTGCGGCGCCACCAGCTCCAGCAGCTCCAGTACCTCCAGTACGAGCACCTCCGGGACCAGCGGCTCCAGCACCTCCAGCACCTCCAGCACCTCCAGGACCAGGGCCTCCAGCGGCAGCCCCCCCAGCTCCAGCAGCGCCACTCTGAAGACTCCAGCACCGAGCAAACCACCCGCGCAGCTGCGGTGGAGAGAGAGGCTCCCGCTGTGACGAGGCACCCGGAGAACCTCCAGTACCTCCAGCACCTCCAGGACGAGCAACTCCAACACCTCCGGCACCTCCAGGACCAGCAGCTCCAGTGCCTCCAGCTCCAGGGCCTCCAGCGGCAGCCCCCCCAGCTCTAGCAGCGCCACTCCGAAGGCTCCAGCGCCGAGCAAACCACTCGCGCAGCTGCGGTGGAGAGAGAGTCTCCCGCCGTGACGAGGCACCCGGAGAACCTCCAGCAGACAAAGTACCTCCAGGCGTAGCACGCTCAGGCTCAGCACCCCCAAGCTCAGCACCCCCAGGCTCCGCACGCTCAGGCATAGCACCCCCAGGCTCCGCACCCTCAGACTCAGCAACCCCAGGCTCAGCACCCCCACGCTCCGCACGCTCAGGCTCAGCAGCCCCCGGCTCCGCACGCACAGGCTCAGCACCCCCAGACGCAGCACCCCTAGCAGCACCACCCCCCAGCAGCACCAGAGTCGACAGCGACCTTGTGAGAGTACGACGGCTTATGCTTGCTTTGCTAGCTTGCCTGGACTTTATTATGCTATTACTAGCTTAGGTTTTATTTATCATGCATAGATATGCTTGATTTCCTAGGTTAGGTGCATTCCTATATGTTATTATAGTTATAGCACCGAACCAGGTTACGTGTACCGAACTCAAGCCTTTTCGGTTCCCACCGAATTGCTTTCTACCGAGTTCGGGAAGGTTCTGTTCGGGACGCTTCGCGACCCTCAGAACATTCGCGTAACACCTGGGTAACTGGCCTTGTGTCGAGCCTATATATAGCCTTGTCTTGTACCTAGGTGAATCATTCAATAGATTTATCTTTCCTGAACCAGATCCTCACACTTGGTATCAGAGCGGGTTTACACGCGAGGTCTTCAACCGCTTAGAACCGGCCTTTAAAAACCGCGGGGGCGACGACGGAAGCGCCGATACGGGTATGTAAAACCAGTTCCGCGCAATTTTTCTAAGTCCCCCTCGATCCGGTTTTGAACACCCCTCAGGATTATTGGCAAAAAAGTTGGAATTTTGACCGTTCGATCGACTCGAATCTCAACGGCCCAGAGAATTTCGCCCCAAAAAGTTGGAATTTGGAGTGTCGGATCGATATTTTTCTCAACGGTCGAGATCGAACGCGAATTTCGACCAAGGGAGATTTACGCGATCTACAGAATTCGCGCTCGTCGATTCTACAGTCAACTCGACTCGCAGTAAGTCGACCAGCACCTAGAATTCGATTATTTTTGTCGCGCATCTTCCTGTAAATCGCCAAATGGAGGGAAATAGAGATAATTCCGTACGGAAAATCGCGGAGTTACGTGCTGAGCATAAGCAGATACGTGCAGAGCTCCCACAACTCGATAAACTCCTTGCGAACCAGTCGGCAACCGCCACAGCAGCAGCGAATGCAGCAGCGACAGCAGCAGCAGCAGCAGCAGCAGCAGCAGCGGCGACACCGACAATTCTACCTGCGACAACGGCAGCAGCTACAGTTAACCTCGAAGCAGTGAAGCCGAGGCTACCGGATGCGTTCGATCCTATAGTTAAAGGGAACGACGTTCGTCGATTTGTAGTTGAACTCGAAATTTACTTCGAAGGCGTTGGATGCACGACCCCGACAAAAGACGCAATGCGCATACGGCTCGCAGCAACACTGTTACGAGGCCCAGCTCTAGAGTGGATCAACAGAAAATTTGTCCAAGGCGAAGAGACGTGGACGCAGTTTCGTGCAGCACTGATCGAACAGTTCGACGCGTTGAACAGTAGGTACTACGGAACACGATGCAACAAGCCAAATAGTGGCATGGGGCGATTGGCACCACCCACGACTGCCGACCCGATGGAGAACGACAAGGGTGATGTGGAGCAGCGGCTAGCAAAAAATGAGACGTGCAAATTTTGCGGCGCTACAGGACATCGTATCTTGGCGTGTTGGAAAATGAAGAAAGTGCGTGCGGAGCTGAAGGACAAGAACAGTGTGGCACCCCCGAAGCAGAAAACGGACAACGTGGCAACTTCGGAGAGGGCGAAAAAAGGAGAATATGGTGGCGCAAATTGAAAACGTCACGACCAGCCGGCACCAGGGGAAATCGCCGAGACTAAAGGAGGATCCGCGAAACAAGACCCTGCACCGACCGGGAAACTCCAGCCGTACACCCCGACAAGTAAGAATATTACTTCTCGTGGGTTTCAAGCCTTTATTAAGGGAGAGTCAGAAATTAAACCGGTACCGGGTAATATGGGGACCCTACTCCAGAGCGCTAATACGGGTCGAGCGTTCCGAGGAGTTAATATTCTCTCCCAGCAGCACTGTTTAAAGGCTCCCTGTTCCCCACAGATGAAGCCTACACAGCTGCAAAGGTTTAGGGGAAGGTTCCAGGCCCAAGAGAAGCTGAATCGACCTCGGATGAATCCTTCTAACATTTCTCAGTTGAAAACTGATATTGAAGCTGCAGCTTCGAGCGCAGGACCAAGGGATGATACATTTGGTCTACCCTATGATCCTATAAGCAACACCATCTATAGCTACTCGGAGCGGCAACAACCACTAGTACTCGAGGTGATCTGCAACGGGCGACGCCTCCAGGCCCTGGTGGACAGTGGTGCGTCCCACTCGGTGTGCGACCGCGGGACGTTGGAGAAAATTGGAGAGTCATCGGAGGAGACCCAATTTACAGCAACGATGGTGGACGGTACGAAGCTTCCCATCTACGGCGAGACAACATTGCAGCTGCAGATAGAAGCGTTAAGGTGGAAGCCGACGTTGCCGATCACGAACATCAAGGGATTAGATTTCATCTTGGGGCGTGATTTTCTGAAGCGGTTCAACCCCGAGATCGACTGGGTCAACCGGAAAACGTGCATCTACAACAACGGGAAACGAGTGGAGCTGCGAAGCTGGACGGATATAGGGAATGTTATTGAGACGATCGAACAGACGGTGAACGAGAGCAACACGGGTTACTTAGCACTGGTGATGGTAGCAGCAGAGGAGGAGAAGCCGAACACAGAGCTACCTGCAGCAGTAAAGGAGGTCTTGGAGCAGTACAAGGATATAATGCCCGACGACCTACCTGCAGGCGTACCTCCAGCACGCACCCACGAGCACGAGATCGTGGAGGAACCAGGTGCGAAACCCGTCTCACGTGCACCATACCGCCTTAGTCCGACCGAACTGGCAGACATGAAGAAGCAGATAGAGTATCTACTGGAAAGACAACTGATCCGCCCATCCACCTCTCCCTACGGTGCACCAGTTCTCTTCACTCCAAAACCAGACGGCAGTTTACGGATGTGCATCGACTACCGCGCACTGAACAAACAGACAGTCAAGAACAAATATCCCATACCGCGCATAGACGACCTACTAGACCAACTGCGTGGTGCAACAGTCTTTTCGAAGCTGGACCTACGGTCGGGTTACTGGCAGATCAAGATGGCGGACAACTCGATCCACAAGACGGCGTTCCGTACCAGATACGGCTCCTACAAGTACTTAGTGATGCCGTTCGGACTGTGCAACGCACCGGCGACGTTCCAGGCGGAGATGAACCCTCTACTCAAAGGTCTATTCCAACATGGGTACTCCGTGGACGCAGAGATTACTACGGCAGAGAAACAGAAGCTGTTACAGTGGGAGAAGGACTTAGCTGTAAGAAAGGGAACAGGAAAGATTTGGGTACCGATCTTTGCCACGCTCCGACAGATCTTACTGGAGGAGTTTCACGACGTAGCATACGCGGGACATTTCGGGAGCAACAAGACGTTAGCGGGAATAGCAAACTATTACTACTGGCCCTGGATGGCAGCAGACGTGCAGCAGTTCGTCGCCTCATGCGACACGTGCCAGCGGATGAAGAGTAGCAAGCAGAAAAAATCAAGGTTACTTCAGTCTCTACCCGTACCGGAGCAGCCATGGCAGGTCGTTAGCCTCGACTTCATCGCAGGACTTCCTTCGACCTCACGAGGGCGTGACGCTATACTCGTGGTGATCGACAAGTTCTCCAAAATGGGTCACTTCATCCCGACCAACGCCACGGCTACAGCTGAAGCAACTGCTCGCCTCTTCTTCGACCGCATCATCACCATCCACGGCATCCCCGCTACACTCATCTCAGACAGAGACCCAAAATTCACCAGTAAGTTCTGGAGGGAACTCATGGGTTTGTTGGGGACAAAGCTTGCAATGTCTTCAGCATACCACCCCCAGACTGACGGACAGACAGAGCGACTCAATCAGGTGGTTGAACAGTTACTGCGCACCGCTTGCAAAGACAACGTCAGCCACTGGGATTCACAGTTACCGATACCTGAGTTCGCTTACAACAACGCGTCACATGCGGCCACAGGGAAATATCCTTTCTTCCTGTGCTATGGACGGGAACCACTTACACCACAGCAGCCAACCACACCTGCACACGTCCAAGCCGCACATGACTTCGTCACCACCATGCAGCAGCTATGGGAGAAGACTCAGCGACGTCTTTCCACGATGCAGAACTCCCAGAAGCAGTATGCCGATCGCCATCGACGTGATCACACCGTAGCAGTCGGAGATCAGGTGCTTCTCGACACGCACAACTTGAACCTGTCTCACCTACCATCCAAGCTCCGGCCTCGCTTCTGTGGTCCTTTTCACGTTGAGGCACAGGTGACACTAGTAACATTCCGCTTGCGCTTACCTACTACTTGGAAGCTTCACAATGCTTCCATGTTCAGCTACTGAAGCCCTACAAGGACCCCAACCAACAGTTCCAGGGACGACAGTTACCGCCACCACCACCTGTTTTCGTACAGGATGAACCAGAGTACGAGGTGGAACGAGTGCTCGCTCATCGACGCAGACGTGGCAACACGCTCAAGTTCCTGATACGCTGGAAGGGATATGACCCATCGGAGGACAGTTGGGTTGCAGAAGCTGATATGGGCAACGCACGCCGTGCTCTCAAGGACTATCTTGTCAAGCAGGGTGTTTCTCACGCCACCCAGCTTTGAGGGGGGGACGTGTGAGAGTACGACGGCTTATGCTGGCTTTGCTAGCTTGCCTGGACTTTATTATGCTATTACTAGCTTAGGTTTTATTTATCATGCATTGATATGCTTGATTTCCTAGGTTAGGTGCATTCCTATATGTTATTATAGTTATAGCACCGAACCAGGTTACGTGAACCGAACTCAAGCCTTTTCGGTTCCCACCGAATTGCTTTCTACCGAGTTCGGGAAGGTTCTGTTCGGGACGCTTCGCGACCCTCAGAAAATTCGCGTAACACCTGGGTAACTGGCCTTGTGTCGAGCCTATATATAGCCTCGTCTTGTACCCAGGTGAATCATTCAATAGATTTATCTTTCTTGAACCAGATCCTCACAGACCTCGACAGGCTCGACGGGGTCTACCCGAGACACACCTGAGGGAGCAGGACCCTGAGGGGGGAGGGGGTCTACCGGAGAAGGACCTGGCGTGAGGAAGAGCGGCGGGGGGGGGAGAGGGGCAGTGAGGTAGGGGAAGAGACGATAAAAGGGAGCCGAGGGCAGGACTCGGCGCGAGGTGGGGTGGTAAAACTGCCAGCCATGCGCGTCAGGGGGAAAGCCAAGGAAGACGCAGGGAATGGCGCGGGAGAACTTGTCCGCGGACGTATCGCGGACAAAAGCACGAGAGCCCCAGACCCGGAACACCGACGCATCGCCAACCTCCCCGTCCAACGCAGTGTCGGCGAGGTCTCCGGCAAGGAGACACGGGGCCAGAGGTTGAGCTGATGCGCAGCGTACCGGACCGCAAACGGCCACAGAAAATGGGGGGCAGCCGCATGGATCATGGAGGTACGAGCGACCTCCATGACTAAGCCAATGCGGCACTCAGAAACCCCATTCTTCTGCGGAGAGGCCGGAAGCGTGAACGACTGGCGAATGCCCTCCCCACGACAAAAGTCCCGCAAGAGGTTGGAGGAAAACTCACCACCTCTGTCAGAGTGCAGACGCAGGACTGGAAGGTCCTCACGAAACCGCTCGCGGAGCTGGAGATGGACAGCGCGGATCCAAGGGATCAAAACATCAGGGACCTCCCCCTTGCTGCACAAGGGGAAGACCGTGGTGTAATGCGAGTAGTCGTCAACAACCAGCAGAAAGTAGCGCTCGCGGCCCTGTCCACGGACGCGGGCTGGGCCCCACACGTCCATGTGGAGAGTCTGCAGGGGAGCAGTCGTCAGGGGAAACGAGGAGGAGTGAGGAGCGGCGCGCTGCCGCCCCTCGACACAGGGAAGGCAGGGAGGGGCAGGCGAGGATGGGAGGGGAGGCAGAGACCTGGGAAGACCAGAGACGCATGCCACGGAGGCGCTGCACGGAGGGGTGACCAAGGCGGTGGTGCCAAAGGAGGGTCCGGTGCGACAGGGCGCGACACGAGCAGGGGGCCGCTAGTTGACCTGACGCAGACGCAGACGCAGCTACCTGAGGAGGCTCAGTAGTCAGTGTGTACAGAGTCGACCGAAGCCGACGGGTGAACGTGGCCAGGTGCCGGCCAGTCCAGGAGCACGTACAGATCGCCACACGCTGCCCTCCTGACATAAAGGTGTCAACCCATACATCCTGAAGGACGGCGTTGCTCACCAAGTTCGTAGAGAACGAGGGGAGGTGAAGACCTGACAGTGAGCCAGACGGAACCGCCGGACACGGGAGAACAGTGGAGGAATGTGCAAGAACTGGGCCCCCAGAGGGGTCAGCAAGAGAGACTGCAACAGGTGCAGGGAGTGGTGTGACTGTGGTACTGTCGCGAAAGAAACAGCGGGAAGCACCGGAGTCAAGCATGAAGGTGTGCAAGGCCGCAGCAGGCGCAGTACCAGAGAGAGCAGACTCACTAGCACCTAGAGCAGCAGCCTCTATACCTGGGTCGGGCGGCACACACAGGTAACAGCCATCCTCAACACTAACAGTCAATGCATACATGGCAGTAAGGATAGCATCATAGTCAAGAGAAAAGATATCCACACTCCGCCTAAGCAGCTCCAGCCAGCGGGGGAGCTCAGCCGCGTCGCCAAACTCTGCACGCCAGGCGTCGCTCAGACAGGAGAAGCAGCGGGACTGTGTGTGACCAACTGTCCCGCAAGTCTGACCAGCCAGATCACCTGTGCGAATAACGTACGGGCAGCGAGCAGTACTTCGAGACGCTCCACGCTGAGCGTACCACTCACGAAGCTGCTGGGGCGTAAGGGTCTCGCGCGGACGGCGCTGCAGCTGCATCTGGCTAGCGCCAGAAACTCCCCACTGAATAGCTCCACGGCGACTGCCACTACGGCCGCCTCCACTACCCCAACTAGCGTACCACTCACGAAGCTCCTGGGGCGTGAGGGTCTCGCGCGGACGCCGCTGGAGCTGCATCTGGCCACTGCCAGAAGCTCCCCGCCGAACAGCTCCACCGAGACTGCCACTACGGCCGCCGCCACCACTCCCACTGCTGCCACCACCGCCGCCACCACTCCCACCGCTACCACGAAGAGACGTCATAGCGGGCAAAGCAAGGAGGTGTGCGACCAGGCACTAGGGTAGGTCGGGGCGGAGCACTGTCAGGGAAGGGTGGCGCGCGGCCAGAGCAGGGCGGCGCAATTGGCAGGGCAGGGCGACGCAATTGGCAGGGCAGGGCGGCGGCTGCGGCTAGCGGCGTGCGGGCAGGGCAGGGCGGCGCGGCGACGAGCAGCTCGCGCGCAGGGCAGGGCGACGCGGCGGCAAGCAGCGCGCGGGCAGGGCAGGGCGGCGCGGCGGCGAGCGGCGCGCGGGCAGGGTAGGGCGGCGCGGCGGCGAGCGGCGCGCGGGCAAGGCAGGGCGGCGCGGCGACTAGCGGCGCGCGAGCAAGGAAGGGTGGCGCGGCTGCGAGCGGCGCGCGGGCAGGGCAGGGCGGCGCAATC
Organism: Closterium sp. Naga37s-1; assembly: GCA_947471745.1. Taxonomy (NCBI): domain Eukaryota; kingdom Viridiplantae; phylum Streptophyta; class Zygnematophyceae; order Desmidiales; family Closteriaceae; genus Closterium; species Closterium sp. Naga37s-1. The sequence goes on along the minus strand of CANJKZ010000920.1, from coordinate 179,284 downwards.
GGCAGGGCAGGGTGGCGCAATTGGCAGGGCAGGGCGTTGGCTGCGGCTAGCGGCGCGCGGGCAGGGCAGGGCGGCGCGGCGGCGAGCAGCTCGCGGGCAGGGCAGGGAGACGCGGCGGCGAGCAGCGCGCGGGCAGGGCAGGGCGGCGCAGCGGCGAGCGGCGCGCGGGCAGGGCAGGGCGGCGCGGCGGCGAGCGGCGCGCGGGCAAGGCAGGGCGGCGCGGCGGCTAGCGGCGCGCAGGCAGGGCAGGGCGGCGCGGCTGCTAGCGGCGCGCGGGCAGGGCAGGGCGGCGCGGCGGCGAGCGGCGCGCAGGCAGGGCAGGGCGCGCGGCGGCGAGCAGCGCGCGGGCAGGGCGGCGGTGCTGCGGCGAGCGGCGCACGGGCAGGGCGGCTGCGCGGCGGCGGGCAGCGCGCGGGCAGGGCAAGGCGCGCGGCAGCGAGCAGCGCGCGGGCAGGGCGGCGCGGCGGCGAGCGACGCACGAGCAGGGCGGCGGCGCGGTGACGGGCAGGGCGGCGGCGCGGCGGCGGGCAGCGCGCGGGCAGGGCAGGGCGCGCGGCGGCGAGCAGCGCGCGGGCAGGGCGGCGCGGCGGCGAGCGGCGCGTGGGAAGAGCAGGGCGCGCGGCGGCGAGCAGCGCGCGGGCAGGGCGGCGCGGTGCGGCGGCGAGCGGCGCGCAGGCAGGGCGTGCGCGGGCAGGGCGTGCGCGGGCAGCGCGACACATGTCAGGGCGTGCGCGGGCGGCGCAACGCAAGGCAGGGCGTGCGCGGGGCAGCGCGACGCAGGGCAGGGCAGGGCAGCGTGGCGCTAACAGGGCGGCGCGACGTGTGGGGTAGCGCGATTCGGTGGGCCCTAAGAAAAACGGTCATAGGAGAGGACCTGCTCTGAAACCATGTCGAAATAACTGAACGAGAATGATGAAACTAACAGCATGCAGGAGTACAAGTAGCAAACCCTAATTGGGTTGTACCCCATATGGGCTACCTCACTATAGCCTATACAACATGATAGTTTGACAGAGTGCATAATGTTTTGAGCCAATTTTCTTATCACTTTGTTAAGGTGATTGTATTGTTAATCTGTCACTATGGCTTTATGATGTTCGTGAAATAAGATTGCAGCCGCAGAACCACTCAAAACTCCGAGATCGATTGCAATAATTTTGTTTGTAACCTGGTTGGACCCGCGAAAAACGAGACTGAACATAAACTCGCGTTTTTTTAGACTGTATAATTGAAGAGTGTATAGATCAAGACAGTGCCACATGGTTTAGTACGCTTCGAAAATCCTCCATGCAATTTTGCACTCGACGTGCTGACAAAGCAGAAACAAGGAGGCAGAAACAGGAAGAGACAAAAAACAAAGCACAAAGCAAATACCCACTATAGTAAACTGTAAGTGCACTTTTAAATCAGATGGATATAAAAAACATTGTCTATTATAATCACAAAAGTACATTGATTGTCCAAACTGTTCCCTGTTAATACGCAAAAGTATTTCAAGAGTAAAAACATATACATAGTGACTATCTTTTCATTAAAAGAAAGAATTATGAAGATTGTTCCATTTAAATTAAATAGAACGAACATTATAATTCGCTTTCCATAAGTAAAATATTGTGAAGAAAGAGGAATGAATGAACTAGCAAACAGGTGGGTACAAGTAGGAAACCCTAAAAGTGTTGTACCCCATATTGTCTACCCCACTACAGCCTACACAGACAATGTCATATAACTCTGACACACCCCCATAGGCAAAGTGGGGGAGAACAAGAGGTCACAAGACCAGTCAAGAAAAGCAAAGCAAGCTCAAGGTGGATCTCAAGGATACCACACAAATTCCGAGCACAAGCAAGTGGTCACAAGACCAGTTCACATGCATTTTGATATATAAGAAGAGGTACAGTGATCACAACCTAGCAAGTGTAAGCATGCAGGGATATGTATAGAGATCACAGTACAAGCAGAGTCAAGAGGTAAGCAAGTGAGGCACAGTAGGCACAAGGCCTAGAACAGTACAGAAACGCTGATGATCACAAGGCTGAAGCGCCTTGGTAAAGATATCAGCAGTGTTGGCCTGAGTGGCCACGTAAGCAAGGCGCAGCTGACCACGCTGCTGCAGCTCACGTGCGAGGAAGTAGCGAAGAGCAATGTGCTTCGTTCTGTGTTCCAGTCTGTGCTCCTGACACAAGGCCAGCATGGCCTTGTTGTTGACGTACAGAACCGGAGGAGAACGAGGCGGCTCTCCCAGGTCGGTCAGCAGGTAGTTGAGCCAGCGTAACTCCTGTGCAGCCATGGCCCCTGCTTAGATCTCGGCCTCACAGCTGGAGCCGAGAACAGAAGACGAGCGGGTAGACCGCCACGAAACAGAGCCGGAGCCAAGACTGAAGGTGTAACCCTGTGACGACCGCTGCGTAGCCAAGTCGTCAGCCCAAGAAGCGTCTGCGTGACCAGTGAGGACAACTCGAGCCCGTCCTCCAAGCACGAGCCCCATGCCCGACGTACTGCACAAGTAGCGCAACACCCTCTTAGCGGCATCCATGTGCTCCTTCCTGTGTCGGCCAGGAGCGACATAGCGTGCTAGGATGCTAAGAGGGTATGCAAAGTCAGGTCGAGTGCAGGTCATCAGGTACATGAGGCAGCCCACAAGCTCTGGATACGGGCCACTCGGCTCTACGGACTCATCCGAAGGCAGAGCTGAGAGCGAGTGGCGCGTAGGCAGAGGAGTGGCCTGTGGCGAGGAGTACGTGAAGCGGAAGCGCTGAAGGACCTACTGCACCATGTGTGACTGAGTCAAGGTAATGGTGCGCTGTGCTCTGTCCCGGGTGATCCGCAAGCCAAGATAGCTTGTCAGTTCACCCAGGTCTGTGCACGTGTGTCTCTTCTGCAGCTCCGACTTCACGTGGGCGAGTGCCTCAGTGTCAGCAGTAGCAAAGACCAGGTCGTCTACGTACACGAGAACGTAGAACGGCGGCAGAGTGGTGTCGGTGTGTAGAAACAGCGACGGGTCAGCAGTAGAAGGAGCAAACCCTAGAGCAGCAATAGTCGTCCTCAGTGTGTCGTGCCACTCACGGGGTGCCTGGCTGAGACCGTAGACTGGCCGCCGGAGGCCCCACTGGGTACCAGGAGGAAACGACCCTGTGAAGCCAGGTGGGCGGCGCAGCCAGATCTCCTCGTGCAGGCTGCCCTGTAGGAAAGCAGTGCTGAAGTCAAGAGAGTGGAGCCCGAGTCACGCTGAGCGGCGACGTGCAGCAGAACCCGAAGAGTGGTCATCTTCGGGGTAGGGGAGAAGGTCTGGAAGAAGTCAACTCCCTCACGCTGACTGAAGCCTCGTGCAACGTAACGCGCCTTGAAGACAGGCGGAGAACCCGGCGGCCGCTTCACCCTGAAGATCCACATGCCACTGATGATGTTCGCCCCAGGTGGGGGAACCTCGTCGACGTAGGTGCCTGTGGACTTCCAGGAAGCCATCTCTGCGTCCTTGGCTGTCTGCCACTGAGAGGAGTAGGGACCCTCTATCGCCTCTGCGTAAGAGCGCGGGACCGGGATGTCTGGTGCATCCGGGTCTCCCTCAGGGGCAATCAGCATGGACACGAGATGAGGTAAAGCAGCGGCAAAGCACTCAAACTCCTCCTGTCTGTCCTCAAGGACGTCCGTGCCAAGAGCACACTCACCCCCGACGGACGGAGGACAGACAGACTCAGACTCAGCAACAAGGCTAGCGGCGTAGTCTAGACGACAGGCGGCAGCAAAGTCAACAAGCTCAGCAACTAGGGCAGACGCAGCAGTGGACTCAAAGGAAGGGTCAGTGACAACAGTAGCGAGAAGACGCGTGACAGTAGGACTGGCAGCACGAGCAAGGTCTGACGGCGGGTCAGCAACGTCAGGAAGAGAGGACGCAGGAGGAGACGGCAGAGGGACACGCTGTGGAGCAGTGGACGGACGCAGAACCATATAGTGAGTGCTAGGGACAGGAGGAGGACGCTCACGTGGAAAACGACGACCAGTGCGGACAACGCGGACAGGCGACTCTGGACGGGACACAGGCGACGCAGGACGAGACTCAGGCTCACGACGCTCCGTAAGACCTCTAGTCGGCCCAGAGTAATGAGAAGGACTAGGCAGTGGAGAGGCTGGCTGTAATTGTGACTGCGACTGGACAGGCGGTGGACTCAGCAGGGGAGGAGTAGGACCAGTAGAAGGCTGGAGGCCAAGAACCTGCTGAAGGAGCGGAACGTAGTACGGCCGCGGCCGCGCAGCGCCTCCTGAACCAGCAGAGACAGCACCAGCACCCTCAGCTCCAGGGTCTCCAGCTGCAACTCCCGCAGCACCACCAGCAGCTCCAGCAGCTCCAACTCCAACTCCCTCAGCAGCAACAGTACGAGCACCTCCAGAACCAGCGGCTCCAGCAGCTCCAGCACCAGCAATACCTCCAGCAGCACCAGCACCTCCAGCTCCAACTCCCTCAGCAGCACCAGTACGAGCACCTCCAGAACGAGTGGCTCCAGCAGCTCCAGCACCAGCAGCACCTCCAGGAGCACCAGCACCAGCAGCACCAGTACCTCCAGCTCCAACTCCCTCAGCAGCACCAGTACGAGCACCTCCAGGACCAGCGGCTCCAGCAGCTCCAGCACCAGCAGCACCTCCAGGAGTAGGCCCCCCAGCTCCAGCAGCACGCTACAGCGCCGAGCGTACCACTCACGAAGCTACCGTGGAGAGAGGGGCTCCCGCCGCAACGGGACACTCGGAGGACCTCCAGTCGCAGCACCCCCAGACTCAGCAACCCCAGGCTCAGCACCCCCGGGCTCAGCACCCCCAGACCCAGCACCCCCAGACCCGGCACCCCCAGGCTCAGTACCCCCAGCAGCACCTGAGTCAACAGCTACCTCAACAGGCTCGATGGCGTCTACCTGAGACACACCTGAGGGGGCAGGACCCTGAGGGGGGAGGGGGTCTACCGGAGGAGCACCTGGTGCGAGGAAGAGCGGCGGGGGGGGGAGGGGGGCAGTGCGGTAGGGGAAGAGACGGTAGTAAGGAACCGACTCGTCAAACGTGACGTCCTAAGAGGACAGAACACGGCGCGAGGTGGGGTGGTAGAACTGCCAACCAGGCGCGTCAGGGGGGAAGCCAAGAAAGGCGCAGGGAACGGCACGGGAGGACAGCTTGTCCGCAGACAAGTCGCGGACGAAAGCTCGAGATCCCCAGACACGGAACGCAGACGCATCGCCAACCTTCCCCGTCCACCGCAGAGTGGGGGGGGTCTCCGGCATGGAGACCCGGGGCTGGAGGTTGATCTGATGCGACGCGTACTGAACCGCAAACGGCCACAGAAAATGGGGAGCAGCCGCATGGATCATGGACGTACGAGCGACATCCATGACCATACCAATGCGGCGCTCAGCAATCCCATTTTGCTGTGGAGAGGCCGGAAGCGTGAACGTCTGGCGGATGCCCTCCGCCCGACAGAAAGCTCTGAGAAGGTCGGAGGAAAACTCTCCACCTCTGTCTGAGTGCAGACGCACAACAGGAAAGTCTGAGCCGAAACTCTTCCTGAGCTGGAGACGAGCAGCGCGGATCCAGTCGATCAACACCTCAGTGACCTCACCCTTGCGGCGCGAGTAGTCGTCAACAACCAGCAGGAAGTAACGCTCGTGACCCTGTCCACGGACGCGGGCTGGGCCCCACACGTCATGTGAAGAGTCTGCAGGGGAGCCTCTGTCGGGGGAAACTCGGAGGAGTGAGGAGCAGCGCGCTGCCGGCCCTCGACGCAGGGGACGCAGGTAGGGGCAGGCCCCGGAGGAAGGGGTGGGAGGGACTCAGGAAGACCGGAGACCAGGACACGGGAGGCCATGCCTCGAAGACGAGGCAGGGAGGGGTGACCAAGACGGTGGTGCCAAAGGAGAGTCTCGTGCGCCAGGAGGCGACACGAGCAGGGAGCAGACTCAGGACCAGACCGGGACGCTGTAGCAAACACCTGACCCGACGCAGCTACCTGACCAGACGCAGTAACCGGAGGAGACTCTGTAGTCAGTGTGTACAGGCTCGACCCCGGCTGACGTGGGTCACCCGCTGACTCGCAGGAGTGAACTGGTCAACCCCTCCATCCTGTAGGTCAGCACCACTCACCAGGTTCGTAGAGAACGAGGGGAGGTAAAGACCGGACAGGGAGCCAGACGGGGCCGCCAGACACGGTAGGACAGTGGAGTAGTGGGCAAGGACAGGACCCCCAGAGGGGTCTGCCAGGGAGACTGCAACCGGCCGACTGAGCGGCGTGAGTGTGGTGCAGTCGCGAAAGAAGGAGCGGGAGGCCCCTGAGTCAAGAGTGAAGGTGTGTAAGACCGCAGCAGGCGTAGCACCAGAGAGAGCAGACGCACCAGCACCTGGAGCAGCAGACGCACTAGCGCCTAGAGCAGCAGCCTCACCGACACCTGGAGCAGTAGACTCACTAGCGCCTAGAGCAGCAGCCTCACCGGCACCTGGAGCAGGAGACGCACCAGCACCTAGAACAGCAGCCTCACTAGTACCAAGAGCAGCAGACTGGATACCGGGGTCAGGCGACACACACAGGTAACAGGCACCCTCAGCACTAGTAGGCAAGGTATACATGGCAGTGAGGATAGCATCATAGGCAAGAGCATAGATATCTACCCTCTGCCTAAGCAGCTCCACCCAGTCGGGGAGCTCAGCCGCGTCGCCAAACTCTGTACGCCAGGCGTCGCTCAGACGGGTGAAGCAGCGGGACTCTGTGTGACCAAACGTCCCGCAAGGCTGACCAGTCCGAGCACCAGTGCGAATGACGTACGGGCAGCGAGCAGTACTCCGTGACCCTCCACGCTGAGCGTACCAATCACGAAGCTGCTGGGGCGAAAGGACCGCACGCGGACGACGCTGCAGCTGCACCTGGCCACTACAAGAAGCTCCCGAACTACTCACTCCAGGACGACTCCCACTACGGCCACCCTGACAACCCAAACTAGCGTACCACTCACAAAGCTGCTGGGGCGTGAGGGACTCACGCGGACGTCGCTGGAGCTGCATCTGGCCACCGCCAGGAGCAGCAGTAGCAGTAGTAGCAGTAGTAGCCGCAGTAGCAGCAGTAGCAGTAGTAAGAGCAGTAGCAGCAGGAGCAGCAGTAACAGCAGTACGGGCAGGGTAGTGCTCACCAGTGGCGAGAAGGGCAGACGTACGACGGCGGCAACGGCGAGGCCGCCACCACTGTAGGGCGAGGACTCCACGGTAGCTGCTGAAGGGCGGAGCCGCGTCCGCGGCAGGGAGGTCCACGGCAGGTGCTGCAGGGCGGGGCCGGGCCGCGACGGCAGCTGCTGCAGGGCGGGGCAGGGCCGCGACGGCAGCTGCTGCAGGGCGGGGCAGGGCCGCGACGGCACCTGCTGCAGGGCGGGGAAGGGCCGCGACGTCAGCTGCTGCTGGGCGGGGCAGGGGCGCCCGTCCGAAGGTCGGGCGCGGGGTAGGGCAGGGCGCCGCGGCGGGCAGGGGCGACGCCGCGCGGGTCCCGCAGGGGCGTCGCGACGAGCGGGGGGGGGGGGGGGGGGGGGGCGACGCCCGGGTCCCGTTGGGGCGTCGCGACGCGCAGGAGTCGTGCCTCGCGGGTCCCGCAGGGGCGTCGCGACGAGGCGGGGGCGACGCGCGGGTCCCGCAGGGGCGTCGCGACGAGGCAGGGGCGACACCCGGGTGGCGATGGGGCGGGGCCGCAACTGGCGACGGGGCGGGGCCACGAAGGGGCCGCGAAGGGGCCGCGAAGGGGCCGCGAAGGGGCCGCTAAGGGGCCGCGAAGGGGCCGCTAAGGGGCCGCGAAGGGGCCGCGAAGGGGCCGTGAAGGGGCCACTAAGGGGCCGCGAAGGGGCCACGAAGGGGCCGCGTAGGGGCCGCGAAGGGGCCGCAAAAAGGGGGGGCCGCAAAAAGGGGGGGCCGCGACGGGCCTCAGGAGCAGGGCAGGCCGCTAAGGGGCCGCGAAAGGGTAGGGTAGGGCAGAGCGCGAAGCGCGCTTTGGGCAGGTTAGGAAAAGAAAAAAAAAGTGGTGGGCCCTTAGGAAGAAACGGTCCCAGTAGGGAACCCGCTCTATACCATGTGAAGAAAGAGGAATGAATGAACTAGCAAACAGGTGGGTACAAGTAGGAAACCCTAAAAGTGTTGTACCCCATATTGTCTACCCCACTACAGCCTACACAGACAATGTCATATTGAGAAGAAACGAGGAATGAAATGACTAAGTGAAAGTTGGGTACAAGAAGCAAACCCTAGAAAACTGTACCCCATATGTGCTACCCCACTATAGCCTACAGTAGCTATGTCATATAAATCTGACACACCCCCATAGGCAAAGTGGGGGAGAACAAGGGGTCACAAGACCAGTCAAGCAAAGCAAAGCAAAACAAGCTCAGGGTGGATCACAAAGTCACCACACATTCCGAGCACAAGTTCAAGGCCACAAGGCCAGTTCACAAGCAGGAGTACACATATATATAAAAAGGGCTAGACAAACAAGAGCAGGTATATATATATGTAACAGTACAAGCAAGGTCAAGAGGTGAGCAAGTGAGGCAAGGTAGGCACAAGGCCCAGCTGAGTACAGAAGCGCTGATGGTCACAAGGCGCAAGTGCCTTGGTGAAGATATCAGCAGTGTTGGCCTCAGAGGCCACGTACGCAAGACGCAGCTGACCACGCTGCTGCAGCTCACGAGCAAGAAAGTAGCGGAGAGCAATGTGCTTCGTTCTGTGCTCCAGTCGCTGCTCCCGACACAAGGCCAGCATGGCCTTGTTGTCTACGTACAGCACTGGAGGAGAACGAGGCAACTCTCCGAGGTCAGTCAGCAGGTAGGTGAGCCAGCGAAGCTCCTGTGCAGCCATGGCTCCTGCGTAGATCTCAGCCTCACAACTGGAGCCGAGAACAGAAGACGAGCGAGTAGCCCGCCACGAAACAGAGCCGGAACCAAGGCTGAAGGTGTAACCCTGTGACGACCGCTGCGTAGCCTGGTCGTCAGCCCAAGAAGCGTCTGCGTGCCCAGTAAGGACCACTGGACTCTGCCCTCCAAGCACAAGCCCCATGCCCGACGTACTGCACAAGTAGCACAACACCCTCTTCGCTGCAGCCATGTGCTCCGGTCTGTGTCTCCCAGGAGCAACATAGCGTGCAAGAATGCTAAGAGGGTATGCAAGGTCAGGTCGTGTGCAGGTCATCAGGTACATGAGGCATCCAACAAGCTCTGGGTACGGGCCACTCGACTCTACGGACTCATCCGAAGGCAGAGCTGAGAGCGAGTGGCGAGTAGGCAGAGGAGTGGCCTGAGGCGAGGAGTACGTGAAGCCGAAGCGCTGAAGGACCTGCTGCACCATGTGTGACTGAGTCAGGGTAATGGTGCGGCGTGCTCTGTCCCGAGTGATCTGCAAGCCAAGGTAGCTGCGCAGTTCACCCAGGTCAGTGCACGTATGTCTCTTCTGCAGCTCGGACTTCACGTGGGCTAGTCCAGCAGTGTCAGCTGTGGCAAAGACCAAGTCGTCGACGTACACGAGGATGTAGAACGGCGGCAAAGAAGTGTCGGTGCGCAGAAACAGCGACGGGTCGGCAGTAGAGGGAGCAAACCCAAGAGCCGCAAGTGTAGTCCTCAGTGTGTCGTGCCACTCACGCGGTGCCTGGCGGAGACCGTAGACTGGCCGCCGTAGGCTCCACTGGGTGCCAGGAGGAAAAGACCCAGTGAAGCCAGGTGGGCGACGCAGCCAGATCTCCTCGTGCAGGCTGCCCTGCAAGAAAGCAGTGCTGAAGTCAAGAGAGTGTAGCTCGTAGTCACGGTGAGCAGCTACGTGCAGCAGTACCCGAAGAGTGGTCATCTTCGGGGTGGGAGAGAAGGTCTGAAAGTAGTCAACTCCCTGCCGCTGACTGAAGCCACGAGCCACGTAACGCGCCTTGAAGACAGGCGGAGAACCCGGCGGTCGCTTCACCCTGAAAATCCACATGCCACTGACGATGTTCGCCCCAGGCGGGGGAACCTCGTCAACGTAGGTGCCTGTGGACTTCCAGGAAGCCATCTCTGCGTCCATAGCTGCCTGCCACTGAGAGGAGTAGGGACCCTCTATCGCCTCCGCGTAAGAGCGCGGAGTCGGGATGTCAAGTGCATCCGGGTCTCCCTCAGGGGTAAGCAGTACGGACACGAGATGAGGTGAAGCAGCGGCCAAGCACTGGAACTCCTCCTGCCTGTCCTCAAGGACGTCCGTGCCAAGGGCACACTCACCCCCGACGGACGGAGGACAGACAGACTCAGACTCAGCAACAAGACTGGCGACGTAGTCTAGGCGACAGCGAGCAGCAAAGTCGACGAGCTCAGCAACTAGAGCAGACGCAGCAGTGGACTCAAAGGAAGGGTCAGTGACAACCGTAGCAAGGAGACGCGTGACAGTAGGACTGGCAGCGCGAAGAGAGTCCGACTCCGGGTCGGCAAGAGTAGGAAGAGAAGACTCAGGAGGAGAAGGCAAAGGGGCACGCAGAGGAGCAGTGGACGGACGCAGAGACATCCGGTGCGTGCCAGGGACAGGAGGAGGACGCTGACGCGAACCGCGACCACTAGTGCGAGCAGCACGGACAGGCGACGCAGGGCGAGACGCAGGCTCACGACGCTCAGCAAGACCTCCAGTAGGACCAGTGTAGGGAGACGGAGCAGGCAGTGGGGAGGCCGGCTGTAACTGTAACTGCGACGGGACAGGCTGTGGACACTCTAAGGGAGGAGGAGGACCAGTAGAAGGCGGGAGACCAAGAACCTGCTGAAGGAGCGGAACGAAGTACGGCCGAGGCCGCGCGGCGACTCCAGACACAGGAGGGACAGCACCAGCAACCCCAGGGGCAGCACCAGCACCAGTAGCAGCTCCAGCTCCAGAACCCCCAGCAGCACCAGTAGTACCCCCAGCAGGACCGCCTCCAGGACCGACAGCAGTAGCCTCCGCGCCAACACCCGCAGCAACTCCAGCTCCAGAAGTACCCGCAGGTCCAGCAGCTCCAGTACTCCCAGTACGAGCACCTCCGGGACCCGTGGCACCAGCTCCCTCAGAAGCAACAGAACCTCCAGTACCCGCAGCACCTCCAGCTCCAGCAGCTCCAGCAGCTCGCCTCCAGCGCCGGGCAAACCACTCACGCAGCTCCTGGGGAGAGAGTGGCTCCCGGCGAGAGGGAGCACCCGGTGAACCGCCAGGCACAGCACCACCAGGCGTAGCACCCCCAGGCTCAGCACCTCCAGGCGTAGTACCCCCAGGCTCAGCACCCCCAGACGCAGCACCCCCAGGCTCAGCACCTCCAGGCGTAGTACCCCCAGGCTCAGCACCCCCAGTCGTAGTATCCCCAGACTCAGCACCCCCAGGCTCAGCACCCCCAGGCTCAGCACCCCCAGGCGTAGCACCCACACGCTCAGCACCCCCAGAGTCAGCACCCCCAGGCTCAGCACCCTCAGCAGCACCAGAGTCACCAGCGACCTCGACAGGCTCAACAGCGTCTACCTGGGACACACCTGAAGGGGCAGGACCCTGAGGGGGGAGGGGGTCTACCGGGGGGGGACCTGGTACAAGGAAGAGCGGTGGCGGGGGGAGGGACGGAGTGCGGTAGGGGAAGAGGCGGTAGTAGGGGACCGACTCGTCGAACGTGACGTCCTGGGAGGACAGAACACGGCGAGAGGTGGGGTGGTAGAACTGCCACCCTGGGGCGTCAGGGGGGAAACCCAGGAAGACGCAAGGAGCAGCACGAGGGGACAGCTTGTCCGCAGACAAGTCGCGGACAAACGCCCGAGATCCCCAGACACGGAACGCAGACGCATCGCCAACCTTCCCCGTCCACAGCAAAGCTGGGGAGGTCTCCGGCATGGAGACCCTGGGCTGAAGGTTGATCTGATGCGCCGCGTACCGAACCGCAAACGGCCACAGAAAATGGGGGGCAGCCGCATGCATCATGGACATACGGGCGACGTCCATGACCATGCCAATGCGGCGCTCAGCAATCCCATTTTGCTGTGGAGAGTCCGGAAGCGTGAAGGTCTGGCGGATGCCTCGTGCACGACAGTAGGCTCGCAGAAGGCCAGAGGAGAACTCTCCGCCTCTGTCAGAGTGCAGACGCAGAACAGGAAAGTCCGAGCCAAAGCTCCGCCTGAGCTGGAGACGAGCTGCGCGGATCCAGTCGATCAACACCTCAGTGACATCACCCTTGCTGCGCAAGGGGAAGACTGTGGTGTAACGCGAGTAGTCGTCAACCACCAGCAGGAAGTAGCGCTCGTGACCCTGTCCACGGACGCGGGCCGGGCCCCACACGTCCATGTGAAGCGTCTGCAGCGGGGCCTCTGTCGGAGGAAACTGGGAGGAGTGAGGGGTAGCCCGCTGCCGTCCCTCGACACAGGGGACGCAGGTAGGGCCTGGCCCCGGAGGAAGGGGAGGGAGGGACCGGGGAAGACCAGAGACAAGGACACGGGAGGCCATGCTCCGGAGACGAAGCAGGGAGGGGTGGCCAAGGCGGTGGTGCCAGAGGAGAGTCTCGTGAGACAGGAGGCGACACGAGCAGGGGGCAGACTCAGGACCAGACCTGGACGCTGCAGCAAACACCTGACCCGACGCAGCTACCTGACCAGACGCAGGGACTGGAGGAGACGCAGTGGTCAGTGTGTACAGGCTCGACCTTGGCCGACGTGTAAACGTGGCCAGGTGGCGGCCTGTCCGAGCGTCCGTGCAGTGGGTCACCCGCTGACTCGCAGGAGTGAACTGGTGAACCCCCGCATCCTGTAGGTCAGCACCACTCACCAAGTTCGTAGAGAACGAGGGGAGGTAGAGACCAGACAGGGTGCCAGAGGGGGCCGCCGGACACGGGAGGACAGTGGAGAAGTGAGCAAGGACAGGACCCCCAGAGGGGTCTGCCAGGGAGACCGCAACTGGCCGGCCAAGCGGCGTGAGTGTGGTGCGGTCTCGAAAGAAGGAGCGAGAAGCCCCCGAGTCAAGTGTGAAGGTGTGGGAGGCCGAAGCCGACGCAGAACCTGAGAGAGCAGACTCACCAGCACCTGAGGGAGCAGACGCACCTAGAGCAGCAGCCTCGCTAGCACCTAGAGCAGCAGCCTCACCAGTACCTAGAGCAGCAGTCTCAATGCCCGGGTCGGGCGGAAAACACCGGTAACAGTCACCCTCATCACTAATAGTCACAGTATACACGGCAGCAAGAATAGCATCAAAGTCAAGGTCAAAGACAGCTACACCCGCCCTAGACAGCTCACCCCAGCGGGGGATCTCAGTGGCCTCAGGGAACTGGTGACGCCAAGCGTCCGTGAGGCGGCCAAAGCAGCGCTGGGTGGAGTGCGCACCCCCGCACTGCTCACCCGCGCGGTCGCCGGTGCGCAGGACGTAGGTGCACGGACCAGCACCCCCACCCCTCTGGCGTGCAGTGTACCACTCACGGAGCTGCTGAGGGGAGGGGACGTCACGAGTGCGCTGCTGCTGCTGCTGCTGCTGCTGCTGGCGCTGACCACCACCGGAGCTGACCCTCTGCGCAGCGCCACCCCGACCAGCTCCACCTCCTCCGCCGCCTCCTCCTCCACCGCCGCCACCTCCGCTCCCTCCGCCACCGCCGCTGCCTCCTGCGCCTCCACTGCCGCCACCTACACCTCCACCCCCGCCACCACTCCCACCGCCACCCCCACCTCCTCCACCACCTCCACCGCCGCCTCCACCGCCCCCGCTAGCTCCTCCAGCGCCCCTGCCCCCCTTGCCCCTGCCAGGGCGGCGTCTCCCGCTAGGGGTAGACGCTGCCCCAACCGACTCCAAACCAGCGAGGTCGGCCGCAGCAGCAGAGGCAACAGAGGGCAAAAGAGGGGAGGGGGAACACCCCTCAAAGATGGGGGTGCGAGGGTCACCACGAGAGGCTCCTACAGCAACTATGCTCTTTTCTGCTGCTAGGAGGGCCTTCTCGAGGAGGTCAACGGTGAGAGTGGTGGGACAAACCGAGAGGAAGTGGTCCCTGACTACGCGAAGGGAGTCAGGGAGACGGGTGACTATGTAGTAGAGGGTGATGTACATGGGGGGGGGGTTCTTGGCGCAGAACTCAGCAGGAAGCGCAGCGCGGTAGCGAGTGTCACTAGAGCGGAGGTGCGTAATGAGGTCAGCGACTGTGGGAAAGACAGCAAGGTCAGGGAAGAGGTACGGTAGCATGAGGTGGCTCAGTGCAGCAGTGGCAGGGGAGGAGTAGCGTGCAACTACAGCGTCGTACAAGGTCTGAGCACTCTTGTACTGGCTAAAGTGCGCACGCTCAGAGGTAGGGAGGTGGCGACGCACAGCAAGACGTGCAGCAGCATCGCGCGTGGCCCACTGTGAGCGAACGGTGGCGTCAGCATCAGCAGCGGGGGCAGGAGAGGCACCAGAAGTGAGGTCAAAGAGGGAGAGGCCGTCTGCTCTGTCGCACTGTAAGAAAAGCTGCAGGTCATCTATCCAGACGTCAAAGTCAATGGCCCGACCCTCAGCGTCAAAAGCGAGGACACTAGGGGTAGCCATGACAGCAGTAGACTAGCAGTGCAAACAGTAGGGCGAGGGCAGTGCTGTGAGAGAGGCGCTGCTCTTACCGGACAGGGCGGTTCGGGCGGCTCGGCTGCAGGGCGGCTCGGCAGCTCGGCGACTCGGCGGCTGGGCGGCTCGGCGGCGGGGCGGCTCGGCTGCTGGGCGGCTCGGCTGCGGACAGGGCGGCTCGGCGGCTGGGCGGCTCGGCGGCTCGGCTGCTGGGCGGCTCGGCTGCTGGGCGGCTCGGCTGCTGGGCGACTCGGCTGCTGGGCGGCTCGGCGGGGCCGCTGAGAGGGCGGCGTCCGGGGCCGCTGGGAGGAGGCGGCGGGGCCGCAAAGGTAAGTGGCGGGGCCGCGGAGGTAGGTGGCGGGGCCGCACAGTAAGGCGGCGGGGCCGCGAAGGTAGGTGGCGGGGCCGCACAGGTAGGTGGCGGGGCCGCGGAGGTAGGTGGCGGGGCCGCACAGTGAGGTGGCGGGGCCGCGAAGGTAGGTGGCGGGGCCGCACAGGTAGGTGGCGGGGCCGCGGAGGTAGGTGGCGGGGCCGCACAGTGAGGTGGCGGGGCCGCGAAGGTAGGTGGCGGGGCCACACAGGTAGGTGGCGGGGCCGCACAGGTAGGTGGCGGGGCCGCGGAGGTAGGTGGCGGGGCCGCGGAGGTAGGTGGCGGGGCCGCACAGTGAGGTGGCGGGGCCGCGAAGGTAGGTGGCGGGGCCGCGGAGGTAGGTGGCGATGGGCGCGACGGGCGCGACGGGCGCGACGGGCGCAACGGGCGCGACGGGCGCGACGGGCGCGACGGGCCGAAAGGGCGGCGCGACTCGGGCCGGCGCAAAACGCGCTCCGGGCAGGAAAAAATTTTTTTCGTGGTGGTGGGCCCTAGGAATCGTTCCCACTAGGGAACCTGCTCGATACCATGAGAAGAAACGAGGAATGAAATGACTAAGTGAAAGTTGGGTACAAGAAGCAAACCCTAGAAAACTGTACCCCATATGTGCTACCCCACTATAGCCTACAGTAGCTATGTCATATAAATCTGACACATATAACTCTGACAAATATAATATGTTCCGTCATGATGTTTCTTATACGAGGATACAACTCTAAGCAACCCATCCGACGTAAACGTCGAATCTTGTCTTCCCTTCACCCAAATGCGGTATATCCTAATATTGTTTTCAGCATACTCTTACTAGATTCCAATGGTATGGGACTGTGAATTTCATCACTCACATTATAAAATGGCTTTGCTGTTCTCAGTATCTGTTCAATAATTGATGTTAGGATTTGATATACGTTATTTCAATCCTGGCTCAAGAACGCGTACGCCACGGTTTATCCAAGATCGACATTTTTTTTTTAATCTCGTTGTAAATTACCGTTGTTCGCTTCTACATTATCACGTATGCTATCCCAGCTGGTCTTTTTGTTGTCGTACATCGCTGACCCGATTCCACGTCTCGAGAAGAGCTCGATGCTCAATGCCGAGAATATATTTTGAGTGTCACCGTTATCCTTGTTTTTTTCCTGATATGTAATGTTCGCTCATGCCGTTGACCTAAGTATATAAATCGTTTTTTCCTCGTTATAACGATCCTCGTTTGCTTGGTCAGTTGCACTCGTAAATAACGAGGATCGACTATCTCAAACCGCACGCTTGTTTCCCCTCATCAATTTTATTATCAAAAAGGGTCTACGGCCCCTTATTAGGCGACCAATGCGTTTCAGTGCGATCGAATGGTATTACGTGTGTTTCAGTGCTGTGCGACGCGAATCTGACAAGAGGTTCGCCTGATAAGAGGTCGTAGAAGCACGCCCTTAGTGTATTGGAGTCGCTGTCCTTATGCTCTCTCGCAAGCACATATGACATCGACAGCCTCTAGCCGCTACGTCCATCGACACTCACCGAACTCACGCAGGAACGCCTCGACACACTGACCCAATAGGTCAATGAATACTCGCTTGAAAGGTCGACACTCACGGCCGAACGCAAGATACTCCAGCGCACATCGACACCACCACCTGCTCTTGCGCAAACAGCAACAGCCTTAGATACGCCGTCCCGACACGAGAGTGTGGGTCTAAGCTTGGTCACATTGAATGTAGTTGCCACTCAATAGATGCCTAGTACGACAAATCCTGTAACTGCCGTCGTGTGAACATCATGCCAAGTACAATCACGATGCCTTGCCACCCCTCTTGCTTTGATACTAGTCAACGGGGCGGTTTGACAGTTCAATCATGGATCACCATTTTTTTTTCCGCCAAATACGCCACGACGGATTCGGCGTCGTGTCATCGCTGCAAAGGTTGGCCATGGATTGGTGGCACGTCATTGTCACCTCAACGAACGACTATGAGCCTCTTGAGCCAACGATCCCGTGGGCTACCCTGTTGTGCGAAGTAACATAATACCGCATGTGGGATGTGTGTGCAGCTAAATGCAGTTGCTTCAAGCCGATTGCAACCTCTATTTCACCATGCCTGAAACTGTGTACTTGGCGACAGCCCGGGTCTGTACAATAATTCACTGGCGGGCTCTTAGCTCTGTGCGAGCAGATGGGTTGCATGCATGAGCTAGAGCGAGTGGACCATTATGTCGACGACCTGAAGCTGGAAATCTTAGTGCGCGGTGTTGCAAATTCCAACAAAACCTTTCGCTATGGGCACCAAAGTGTCAAATTATAACTACTTGTAGTTTAAACAGTGTAGCTATATTGCTATCTTGTTGGTGGTGCACCACTTGTTTCTTACCTAGAACTTTGTACCATTTCTCATTATTGAACCCCTTCTCTTTGGCCAAACTCTCTCGTCATCTCCTTGCCTAGCTCAAAACCCTATATATGGCTTCTAAGGATGCTCCTAATGTCAGAAATAAGAACGAGAAATGAATGAACTAGCAGCAAGATGGGTACAAGTAGGAAACCCTAATTGGGTTGTACCCCTTATGGGCTACCCCACTATAGCCTACACAATAAGCAGCATATAAGTTTGACACACCCCCATAGGCAAAGTGGGGGAGAACAAGAGGTCACAAGACCGGTCAAGAAAAGCAAAGCAAGCTCAGGGTGGATCACGAAGTCACCACACATTCTGAGCACAAACAAATGGCCACAAGGCCAGTTCACATGCAGAGGTATATAGAGAAGAACAAGCAGTAAAGTGATCACAACCTAGCAAGTGTAAGCATGCAGGTATATGTATATAGATCACAGTACAAGCAAAGTCAAGAAGCAAGCAAGTGAGTGTCAACATATATTTTATATATATGTGTTGTTTATGTTAATCTAGGTGTGATATTCATATTTCCTAGCGCGAACAAGTTGTCTCCGCGCACTCATGCCTGCGTCTTTCTTGGCTTCCCTTTGGACGCCTCCGGCTGGGTGTTCTACGACCCGGCCACCTGCGGGTTCTTCGCTTCTCAGGACGTCACGTTCGACGAGTCTATCTGTTACTACAGGAGTCGCCCCCACCGAGGTACTGAGGTCTTTTCCCCCCCGCTGTTCCTCACCCTTGAGCCCCCCCCAGTCGGCCCGGTAGCCCCCCCCGCATCGCGTCCTGCCCCGTCAGGTGTGTCGCACGTCACTCCGCACTCGTCCCCCCCGCAGCGTCCAGTCCCTGTCGTGTCTGGGGGTGCGGGAGGTGCAGTTGCGGAGGGTGAGGGTGCTGGGGCTGCAGGAGCTGGTGGTGTCGGTTCTGGGGGTGCAGTGGGTGTGGGCGTGGAGGTCACTCCCGTGGAGGACACGACAGCCTCGAGTCGGCGGCCTCGCCCCGCGTCACCCCCTGGCTTCCCGGCCGTCCCGCAGTTCCCTCCTCGTTCTCCTCTGCGGCCGGTTGCTGCGGAGCCCGGGGGTGTTCCTACGGGAGGTACTGGAGGCCCCGGGGGTGGCGCTGGTGGAGGTGCTGGTTCTGGGGGTGCTGGAGCTGGAGGCACTGGCACTGTGGCGCCTACACCGCGCACTGTCCGTTTCCTGACCCGTGAGCAGCGTCTCCTCCGGTTGGAGAGGGAGGAGCGTGAGCGATTTGAGAGGGCACACCAGCAGCAGCAGCTACAGCAGCAGGAGAGAGTAGAGGAGGAGTCACAGCAGCAGCACGAGAGGGTAGCGCAGGAGTCCCGGTCGCAGCAGCGGGTGCAGCTGCAGCCGCAGCAGGAGAGGGTAGAGGAGGAGTCACGGCCGCACCAGGAGAGGGTAGAGCAGGAGTCCCACCCGCAGCAGCAGGTGCAGTTACAGCAGTAGGAGAGAGTAGAGGAGGAGTCACGGCCGCACCAGGAGAGGGTAGAGCAGGAGTCCCACCCGCAGCAGCAGGTGCAGTTACAGACCCAGCAGGAGAGAGTACAGGAGGAGTCACGACCGCTGCAGGAGAGGGTAGCGCAGGAGTCCTGGTCGCAGCAGCGGGTGCAGCTGCAGTCGCAGCAGGAGAGGGCAGAGGCGGAGCCACAGGAGCAGCAGCAGGGGCCGGTACCGTCGCAGCAGACGCCAGAGGAGGCGGATCAGCAGCGACTGCGACTACGCGACCTCCCCGACCCAGCACCTGCACGCTTTGTTCGTGGTCCCCTACCGTCCCCTCCTGTTCCCCCTATTGAGTCCCTTTCCTCGTCCCAGTGGACTCGTCGTTCTCCCCTCAGTCGAGCTGTGTCCCCAGAATGTCGTCGGTCCCGTTACCGTGCAGACGGTCCGTTCCACCTTGTTCTTCGCTCTCGTGTTCCACCTCCTCCTGTCCTTCCACACCCCCCTGAGTCGTCCCTCACTGTGCTTCACGACCCATTGTCCGACTACCTCCGTGCCTCCCGTCCTGTCGTCTCCCGTGTTTTGTCCGCGTTGGTCACTCACCCGACTGCACCTCTGTCGTCTGTCTCAGCTCTTGTTACCACTGTCGCTGGCTTTGCCTCTTCCCACCGCCTTGACTACGCCGCTCACGTGGTGAGTGGCCCTGCTCGTTCTCCGTTCTCTGGGGGTGCTCCTGTCTTTCCCTTGGAGGTCCTCGAGGACAGGCAGTTCGAGCTTGGTTTCCTTGCGGCCGATGTTCCTCATCTCTGCGCCATGCTACTTGCCCCTGAGGGGGATCCAGACGCCCTTGACATCCCGATCCCTCGCACTCACGCCGAGGCGGTCTCGGGACCCTGGGCTTCGTACTGGATAGCAGCTGAGGAGGAAGAGATGGCATCTTATAGGTCCACAGGCACTTACGTCGACGCAGTCCCACCACCTGGGACGAACGTCGTCAGTGGCCGATGGCTCTACAAGGTGAAGCGGCCCCCTGGATCACCACCAGTGTTCAAGGCGCGCTATGTGGCGAGAGGCTTCAGTCAGCGAGAGGGGGTGGACTTCTTCCAGACCTTCGCTCTCACCCCGAAGATGAGTACTCTTCGGGTGTTGCTGCATATTGCAGCTCAGCGCGACTACGAGTTGCACTCCTTGGACTTTTCCACCGCGTTCCTTCAGGAGAGCCTGCACGAGCAGATCTGGCTGCGTCGCCCGCCTGGCTTCACTGGCTCTTTCCCACCTGGGACCCAGTGGCAGCTGCGTCGACCAGTCTACGGCCTGCGTCAGGCTCCACGTGAGTGGCACGACACACTTCGCTCGACCCTTGCAGCGCTTGACTTCTTTCCGTCGTCTGCTGACCCGTCACTGTTCGTTCGCCGTGGCTCGACCCCGTTCTTTGTCCTGGTCTACGTTGACGACCTGGTCTTCGCCACTCCCGACCGACGCGCGCTGGCCTCCGTGAAGGAGGAACTGCAGAGGAGACACACTTGCACTGACCTTGGTGAGCTGCAGCACTACCTTGGCCTGCAGATCACCAGGGACAGGGCAGCTTGCACCATTACGCTGACTCAGTCGCATATGGTCGAGCAGATCCTCACGCGGTTTCGCTTCCCGTTCTCCAAGGTACAGCTCACCCCTCTTGGTGTGGATCATGGGCTAACGGCTCCACCTTCGGACGAGACATTTGAGTCCAGTGGTCCATATCCTGAGCTGGTGGGTTGTCTCATGTACCTGATGACCTGTACTCGCCCAGACCTAGCTTACCCTCTTAGCGTTCTTGCGCGTTTTGTTGCGCATGGGAGACACCGACCTTCCCACTGGTACGCTGCTAAGAGGGTGGCGAAGTATGTGGCGAGTACATCAGGCATGGGACTTGTCCTTGGAGGGAAGCAGCCAGTTACA
Organism: Closterium sp. Naga37s-1; assembly: GCA_947471745.1. Classification (NCBI taxonomy): domain Eukaryota; kingdom Viridiplantae; phylum Streptophyta; class Zygnematophyceae; order Desmidiales; family Closteriaceae; genus Closterium; species Closterium sp. Naga37s-1. The sequence goes on along the minus strand of CANJKZ010000920.1, from coordinate 158,615 downwards.
CTCACAGGTTACTCGGACTCGTCGTGGGCCGATGACGCGGAGACGCGTCGGTCTACACAGGGGTACTCCTTTGGCCTCGGGGCAGGTGCTGTTTCGTGGCGGTCGACTCGGGCGTCGTCCGTTGCCGGTTCCAGCTGTGAGGCAGAGGTGTACGCTGCGGCCATGGCCGCTTAGGAGCTTCACTGGCTGTCTTTCCTTCTCACCGACCTTGGTGAGCGGCCTCGCTCTCCCCCAGTCTTGTTCGCCGACAACAGGTCTGCTGTCCTGTTGTGTGAGGAGCCCCGACTGGTTGGGAAGGCGAAGCACATCCAGCTTCGTTACTTCCTTCTGCGTGAGTTGCAGCAGCGTGGCCAGGCACGCGTACGACGTGTAGTCTCTGAGGCCAACACGGCAGATATCTTCACCAAGGCGTTGGCGCCTTGTGACCACCAGCGTTTCTGCACCCAGCTTGGCTTTGTGCCTGCCCGTCCTCACTTGCTTACGTAGAGATGCTTTGTCTTGCTTGTCTTGTACTCTAGCATCTCCTTATATTTGCTATATACCTGCATGTGGACTGGCCTTGTGGCCTCTTGCTTGCTCTCGGAGTGTGTGGTGACTTTGAGCTCCACCCTGAGATTTGTCTTGTTCGTGTGGATTGGTCTTGTGACCCTTGCTTGTTCTTGGTGACTGGTCATGTGACCCTTGCTTGCTCTCAGACTGTGTGTGTCCTTGCGACCCACCCTGAGATTTGTGTTGTTTTTCACAGGACTATGGTACCGTCACCTAGACTATGGGGGTGTGTCAACATATATTTTATATGTGTTGTTTATGTTAATCTAGGTGTGACATTCATATTTCCTAGAGTTAGGGTTAGGTCGCATATATCTTGCTTGTTTTCACTTTCCTTAGTCAACACTTATAGTTTTGTAACTTGACAGTGAGGCCAAATAGGCACAAGACCTAGAACAGTACAGAAACGATGATGATCACAAGGCAGAAGTGCCTTGGTGAAGATATCAGCAGTGTTGGCCCAAGAGGCCACGTAAGCAAGACGAAGCTGGCCACGCTGCTGCAACTCTCGAGCAAGGAAGTAGCGCAGTGCGATGTGCTTCGTTCTGTGCTCCAGTCTGTGCTCCTGACACAAGGCAAGCATGGCCTTGTTGTCGACGTACAGAACTGGAGGAGAACGAGGCGGCTCTCCCAAGTCAGTCAGCAGGTAGGTGAGCCAGCGCAACTCCTGTGCAGCCATGGCCCCTGCGTAGATCTCATCCTCACAACTGGAACTGAGAACAGAAGATGAGCGAGTAGACCGCCACGAAACAGAGCCGACGTACTGCACAAGTAGCGCATCACCCTCTTAGCGGCATTCCAGTGCTCTGGTCGGTGTCTCCCGGGCGCAACGTAGCGTGCCAGGATGCTAAGAGGGTAAGCAAGGTCAGGTCGAGTGCAGGTCATCAGGTACATGAGGCAGCCCACAAGCTCTGGATACGGGCCACTCGGCTCTACGGACTCATCCGAAGGCAGAGCTGAGAGCGAGTGACCGGTAGGCAAAGGAGTGGACTGTGGCGAGGAGTACTGGAAGTCGAAGCGCTGAAGGACCTGCTGCACCATGTGCGACTGAGTCAAGGTAATGGTGCGCTGTGCTCTGTCCCGGGTGATCTGCAAGCCAAGATAGCTGCGCAGCTCACCCATGTCTATGCACGTGTGCCTCTTCTGCAGCTCCGACTTCACAAAGGCCAGTCCAGCAGTGTCAGCAGTGGCAAAGACCAAGTCGTCGACGTACACGAGGATGTAGAACGGCGGCACCGAAGTGTCGGTGCGTAGAAACAGCGACGGGTCAGCAGTCGAAGGAGCAAACCCAAGAGCCGCAAGCGTCGTCCTCAGTGTGTCGTGCCACTCGCGAGGCGCCTGGCGGAGACCGTAAACTAACAGCCGGAGGCTGCACTGGGTACCTGCAAGAAACGACCCAGTAAAGCAAGGTGGGCGGCGCAGCCAGATCTCCTCGTGCAGGCTGCCCTGAAGGAAGGCTGTGCTGAAGTCAAGAGAGTGAAGCTCGTAGTCACGCTGAGCAGCAATGTGTAGCAGCACCCAAAGAGTGGTCATCTTTGGGGTAGGGGAGAAGGTCTGGAAGAAGTCAACTCCCTGTCGCTGACTGAAGCCTCGTGCAACGTAACGCGCCTTGAAGACAGGCGGAGAACCCGGCGGCCGCTTCACCCTGAAAATCCACATGCCACTGACGATGTTCGCCCCAGGTGGGGGAACCTCGTCGACGTAGGTGCCTGTGGACTTCCAGGAAGCCATCTCTGCGTCCATGGCTGTCTGCCACTGAGAGGAGTAGGGACCCTCTATCGCCTCTGCGTAAGAGCGCGGGGTCGGGATGTCTGGTGCATCCGGGTCTCCCTCAGGTGCGATCAGCATGGACACGAGATGAGGTAAAGCAGCTGCAAAACACTCAAAGTCCTCCTGCCTGTCCTCAAGGACGTCCGTGCCAAGAGCACACTCACCCCCGACGGACGGAGGACAGACAGACTCAGACTCAGCAACAAGACTAGCGGCGTAGTCGAGGCGACTGGCGGCAGCAAAGTCAACAAGCTCAGCAACTAGAGCAGACGCAGCAGTGGACTCAAACGAAGGGTCAGTGACAACAGTGGCGAGAAGACGCGTGACAGTAGGACTCGCAGCACGAGCAAGGTCTTACGGCGGGTCAGCAACGTCAGGAAGAGAGGACGCAGGAGGAGACGGCAGAGGGACACGCTGTGGAACAGAGGAAGGACGAAGTGCCATCTGGTGCGTGCCTGGGACAGGAGGAGGACGCGGACGCGGAACATGACGACTAGTGCGAACAGCGCGAACAGGCGACGCAGGACGAGACTCAGGCTCACGACGCTCCGCAAGACCTCCTGTCGGCCCAGTGTAAGGAGAAGGAACAGGCAGTGGGGAGGCTGGCGGTAACTGCGACTGCGACTGGTCAGGCGGTGGACACAGTAAGGGAGGAGTAGGACCAGTAGAAGGCGGGAGACCAAGAACCTGCTGAAGCAGTGGAACGAAGTACGGTTGCGGTCGCACAGCTCCTCCAGAACCAGCACCGACAGCACCAGTACCCCCAGCTCCAGGGTCTCCAGCTCCAACGCCTGCAGTACCACCAGCTCCAGCACCTCCAGCAGCTCCAGCTCCAGTAGCACCTCCAGCTTTAGCAGCTCTAGTACCTCCAGGACGAGCAACTCCAGGACCAGCAGCTCCAGCACCTCCGGCTCCAACACCTGCAGCACCACCAGCTCCAGCAGCTCCAGTACCTCCAGTACGAGCACCTCCCGGACCAGTGACTCTAGCACCTCCAGCACCTCCAGGACCAGCAGCTCCAGCACCTCCGGCTCCAATGCCCGCAGCACCACCAGTTCCAGCAGCTCCAGTACCTCCAGCGCCAGGGCCTCCAGCGGCAGGCCCCCCAGCTCAAGCAGCGCCACTTCGAAGGCTCCAGCGCCGAGCAAACCACTCGCGCAGCTGCTATGGAGAGAGAGACTCCTGCCGTGACGAGGCACCTGTAGGGCCTCCAGCAGACTCAGCACCCCCAGGCACAGCACCCCCAGTCTCAGCAACCGCAGGCTCAGCACCCCCACGCTCAGCACCCGCAAGCTCAGCACCCTCAGACTCAGCAACCGCAGGCTCAGCACCCCCAGGCTGCGCACGCTCAGGCTCAGCACCCCCAGGCTCCGCACGCTCAGGCTCAGCACCCCCAGGCTCCGCACGCTCTGGCTCAGCACCCCCAGCAGCACCACCCCCAGCAGCAGCACCAGAGTCGACCGCGACCTCGACAGGCTCGACACGGTCTACCTGAGACACACCTGAGGGAGCAGGAACCTGAGGGGGGAGGGGGTCTACCGGAGGAGGACCTGGTGCGAGGAAGAGCGGCGGGGGGGGGGGGAGAGGGGCAGATCAGTAGGGGAAGAGACGGTAAAAAGGAACCGACTCGTCGAACGTGACGTCCTGAGAGGGCAGGACACGGCGCGAGGTGGGGTGGTAAAACTGCCAGCCAGGCGCGCCAGGGGGAAAACCAATGAAGACGCAGGGAATGGCGCGGGCGGAGAGCTTGTCTGCGGACGTATCGCGGACAAAGGCACGAGAACCCCAGACCCGGAACACCGACGCATCGCCAACCTCCCCCGTCCAACGCAGTGTGGGCGAGGTCTCCGGCAAGGAGACACGGGGCCAGAGGTTGAGCTGATGCGCGGCGTACCGGACCGCAAACGGCCACAGAAAATGGGGGGCAGCCGCATGGATCATGGAGGTACGAGCGACCTCCATGACTAAGTCAATGCGGCGCTCAGCAACCCCATTCTGCTGCGGAGAGGCCGGAAGCGTGAACGACTGGCGAATGCCTCCCCACGACAGAAGTCCCGCAAGAGGTCGGAGGAAAACTCACCACCTCTGTCAGAGTGCAGACGCAGGACCGGAAGGTCCGTGTGGAACCGCTCGCGGAGCTGGAGACGGACAGCGTGGATCCATGGGATCAAAACATCAGGGACCTCCCCCTTGCTGCGCAAGGGGAAGACCGTGGTGTAACGCAAGAAGTCGTCAACGACCAGCAGAAAGTAGCGCTCGCGGCCCTGTCCACGGACGTGGGCTGGGCCCCACACGTCCATGTGGAGAGTCTGCAGGGGAGAAGTCGTCGGGGGAAACGAGGAGGAGTGAGGAGCGGCGCGCTGCCGCCCCTCGACACAGGGAAGGCAGGGAGGGGCAGGCAAGGGTGGGAGGGGAGGCAGAGTCCTGGGAAGACCAGAGACACGAGAGTGCATGCCACGGAGGCGCTGCACTGAGGGGTGACCAAGACGGTGGTGCCAAAGGAGGGTCTGGTGCGACAGAGCGCGACACGAGCAGGGGGCCGCTAGCTGACCTGACGCAGACGTAGACGCAGCTACCTGAGGAGACACAGTAGTCAGTGTGTACAGACTCGAGCCAGGCGCACGGGTGAACGTGGCCAGGTGCCGGCCAGTCCGGGAGCACGTACAGATCGCCACACGCTGTCCTCCTGGAGTAAAGGTGTCAACCCATACATCCTGAAGGACGGCGTTGATCACCAAGTTCGTAGAGAACGAGGGGAGGTGAAGTCCTGACAGTGAGCCAGACGGAACCGCCGGACACGGGAGAACAGTGGAGGAACGTGCAAGGTCTGGGCCCCCAGAGGGGTCAGCCAGAGAGACTGCAACAGGTGCAGGGAGCGGTGTGAGTGCGGTACTGTCGCGAAAGAAACAGCGGGAAGCACCTGAGTCAAGCGTGAAGGTGTGCAAGGCCTCAACCGGCGCAGTATCAGAGAGAGCAGACTCACTAGCACCTAGAGCAGCAGACTCACCAGCACCTAGGGCAGCAGCCTCACCAGCACCTAGAGCAGGAGACTCTATACCTTGGTCGGGCGGCATACACAGGTAACAGTCACCCTCAGCACTAACAGTCAATGCATACATGGCAGCAAGGATAGCATCATAATCAGGAGCAAAGATTTCCACACCCTGCCTAAGCAGCTCTGCCTAGCGTGGGAGCTCAGTCGCGTCAGGAAACTCTGCGCGAAAGGCGTCGGTAAGACAGGAGAAGCAGCGGTGCTGTGTGTGAGGCTGCCCGCATGTCTGACCAGTGCGGTCACCTGTGCGAATGACATACGGGCAGCGACCACGACCCCCAGACGCCCTACGCTGAGCAAACCACTCACGAAGCTCCTGGGGCGAAGGGGTCTCTCGCTGTCGCTGCTGCTGCTGCCTCTGACCACCGCCAAAGCCTCCCCTCGACTGGTACCACCCCGGCCGCCACGACTGCCGCCGCCCCCACTTCCACCGCCGCCACCACTGCCGCCACCACCACTCCCACTGCCGCCTCCACCGCCGCCACCTACGCCTCCACCCCCACCACCACTCCCTCCGCCACCACCGCCACCTCCACCGCCTCCACCGCTGCCACCCCCACCGCCCCTGCCTCCCCTGCCCCTGCCGCTGCGGCGCCTCCCACTAGGGGCAGACGCAGCTCCTACCTCCTCAGCACGAAGGTAGTCAACAGCTGCAGCAGAGGCGACGGAGGGGACCAGGGGGGAGGGCGAACACCCCTCAAAGAAGGGAGTGCGAGGAGTGCCACGAGAAGCGCCCATAGCGACTATGCTAGTCTCAGCTACGAGGAGGTGCTTCTCGAGCAGGTCGACAGTGAGGTCGGTGGGGTCAAGGGCTAGAAGGAGGTCCCTGACAGCGCAAGAGATTCAGGGAGGCGGGTGACTATGAATTAGAGAGTGATGTACATGGGAGGAGGGTTCTTGGTGAGAAACTCGGCGGGAAGCGCAGCGCGGTAGCGAGTGTCACTAGTGCGAAGGTGAGTGACGAGGTCGGCTACTGTGGCAAAGGCGGACAGCTCTGGGAACAGGTAGGGCAGGAGAAGGCGGCCTAGAGCAGCAGTGGCCGGGGAGGAGTAACGAGCAACTACAGCGTCGTACAGTGCTCTAGCAGTCTTGTGCTGGCCAAAGTGAGCGCGTTTGGCTAACGGCAGGTGGTTGCGAACGGCTAGGCGAGCAGCAGCGTCACGGGTAAGCCACTGTGAGCAAGTCGCACTGTCAGCTGTGGCGGCAGGGGCTAGAGAGGCGCCAGACGTGAGGTCAAACAGTGAAACGCCATCTTTGGAATCGCTCAGTAGGAACAGCTGTAAGTCATCGAGCCACGCATCGAACTCTATCGGGCGGCCCTCCGGATCAAAGGTGAGAACACTGAGCGTGGCCATGGCGGGCAGAGCAGTCGGGCGCGCTAGCAGCAGAGCAGCATGCAGGTAGGGCTAGGCAGGCGAGCGCGCTAGCAGCAGGGCAGCACGCAGGCAGGGAAAGGCAGTGCGGCGCAGGGCGACGCAGCGGCGAGCGGCGCGCGGGTAGCAGGAGAGGGCGGCGCTGCAGCGAGCGGCGCGCGGTAGGGCAGGGCGCGCGGCGGCGCGTCGCGCGGGCAGGGCGGTGCGGTGCGCGGGCAGGGCGGCGCGGCGCGCGGGCAGGGCAGGGCGGCGCGGCGGCGCGGCGCACGGGCAGGGCAGGGCACGTGGCGGCACGGCGCGCGGGCAGGGCAGGGCGCGCGGCGGCGCGGCGCGCGGGCAGGGCAGGGCGGCGCGGCGCGCGGGCAGGGCAGGGCGCTCGGCGGCGGGCGGCGCGTAGGCAGGGCAGGGCGCACGGCGGTGGGCAGCGCGCGAGCAGGGCGACGCGGCGGCGCGGCGTGCGGGCAGGGCAAGGCGCGCTGTGGCAGGCTGCGCGCGGGCAGCGCAGTGCGCGCGGGCGCGGCGGCGCGGTGGCGGACTGCGCGCGGGCAAGCAGGGCGCGCGGGCGAGGCGGCGCGGCGGCGCGCGGGCAAGCAGGGCGCGCTGCAGCGGGCGGCGCGCGGGCAAAGCAGAGCGCGCTGCGGCGGGAGGCGCGCGGGTAGGGCAGGGCGTGCGCATGCAGCGCGTCGCAGGGCAGGGCAGGGCAGGGCGGCTCGATCACGGCGGCGCGACGGGTGGGGTAGCGCTACTCGTTGGGCCCTAAGAAAAACCGGTCCTAGGCTAGGACCTGCTCTGAAACCATGTCAGAAATAAGAACGAGAAATGAATGAACTAGCAGCAAGATGGGTACAAGTAGGAAACCCTAATTGGGTTGTACCCCTTATGGGCTACCCCACTATAGCCTACACAATAAGCAGCATATAAGTTTGACACCTAACCTACTCTAGCTAAGTTGTTGTTTTGGCATGCTATCAGAGCAGGCCTGATTCTAGGCCATCTTTTTCATGGGCCCACCGTTAGCCATCGCTCCCCCCGTCACGCTGCTCGTCGCAGCCCCTGTCGCGCACGTCGTGGCGCTCGTCACGGCGCTCAATGTGACGGCCGCGACGGACGCGATGGCGACTCCTGTCAATCGCGCTGCATCCCGTCGCCCCACTGTTGCGCCTCCCGTTGCCGCGGCGCCCCGCTTCTCGTCGCTACGGCACCCGATTCCCTTCGCCGCGGCGCCCAATTCCCATCGCTACGGCGCCCCGATTCTTGTCGCCGCGGTGCCCCGATTCCCGTCGCCGCGGGCGCTCCGCCTTCAGTCGCCGTGGTGCCCCGCTTCCCGTCGCAGCGGCGCCCCACTTCCCATCGCCTCGGCTTCCGCTGTGGGAGGAGGTGGCGGGAGGGGGGCGGGGGCGGGGGTGGTTGACGCCACTATGTTGCTGCGCCACGCTGCCGCCCGCCTTCCCCCTCTCCCTGCTGCTCGTGCAGCCGAGGAGGGGGTGGGGGGAGGGTGTGGGGGTGGCGGGTGTGACAAACCAGCGGCTGTCCCTCCTCCTCTCTCTCTCTCACTGCCGCATGTGCCGCTGTAGGGGAAGGGTGAGGAGGTGGGGGAAGTCAGCCGGGCATTTGCTGCTGCCGCCCGCTGCTACCGTGGCACCTCCAGCTGCCGCCCCTGCCGCCACCTGCCCTTGCTTCTGTTGCCTGCTGCTGGGGCCTGCAGGTGCTGCCGTCGAGCCGCTACTGTCCTGCTGCTCGTTGCAGCCACAGAGCTTGCTCCTCAGGCGAGCTGCCGCCACCTGCACCTGCTTCTGCTTCTGCCTTGGCTGAGGGTTTGCTAAAGCTGAATCCAGGGCCCTCCCTAGGATTTAGGGCATCCTGATGCCTCAGGGTAACTCTGCAGAATCCAAAAAAATGCCCTGATTTTTCAGGGCAATTTTTTTAAGCCATCCTGAATTTTCAGGGCTTAGGCAGAATTACATCCTGACCTCTCAGGGCAAAAAAAACATCAATCAGGGTCCTTCTTTTAGTAATTCTAGCTAGGCCTGACTTACGCCGCGACATCATCCGCGTTTGGCATGACTGACTACTAACGAACGAGAGAGCCAGCCGAGCTTCAGCAGCGCTGCTACTCTAGCAGGAACACTAGAGAGAGTTGGAGGGAAAGGCACAAGGTTCCCGTGCTCGACCTCCTCCCAGCCCAGCTCATTGAGAGATCCGAAGGGTTGGGTTTGGTTGTTGGTTGGTTGGTGCGTACGCGTGTCAAGCGATCGGAAGAAGGCGGGAAAAATACACGGTGGAAAAATCCCCAGGGAAAAAATTCAGGGAAAAACCACCCACCCCCCCACCCCCCCCCTCCCCCCCCTCCCCCCTCCCTCCCCTACCCTCCCCCAAAATTCGCATCAGGGCAATCCTCGATATTCATCCTGACACTACAGGGCAAAACACTATGGCAATCCTGAAAATTCAGGGCACATCATATAAGAACATCCTGATAGCTCAGGGTACAAATGACCAGCATTCTGAAATTACAGGGCAAATTGAAAACCGCATCCTGAAATCAGGGTAATCCGGATGTTTTGCCCTGATAACGAGGGCCCTGGCTGAATCTGCCACCACTGCACCGGGCCACTGCACTTGCTTGCTGCTGCAATTTCCGCTGCGCTCTCTTGGTGTACCCTTTCAGGGGGCGTTTCTGCACTTCTTACTGCAAGCAGTTATGGGGGCGTGTCAAATTATAACTGCTTGTAGTTTAAACAGTGTAGTTATATTGCTATCTTGTTGGTGGTGCACCACTTGTTTCTTGCCTAACTTTGTACCATTTCTCATTATTGAACCCCTTCTCCTTGGCCAAACTCTCTCGTCATCTCCTTGCCTAGCTCAAAACCCTATCTATGGCTTCTAAGGATGCTCCTAACCTACTCTAGCTAAGTTGTTGTTTTGACACAAAGTTGTAGGATGACCGAGCATGCCATGGTTCAGGTCGTGACGAAGAATGCTGTTATCACCCCATTTTGAAAGTTGCTTACGTCTGGTGCAATATGTCGTTTGTAATGTTGACAGGAAATGGCCCCGCCCTCGCTTGGGCGAAGCATACTTTGCAGTCGGGGGCGCGCAGAAGTCGACGCACACTGCGTGCAGAAGTTGACACAGACTGCCCGTAGAGTTCGACGTCGACCTGTCCGCAGAGTTCGACGTCGACCTGTCCGCAGAGTTCGATGTTGACAGCCCGCAGAGTTTGACGTTGACCTGTCCGCAGAAGTCGCCACTGCTCGCAGAAGTCGACGCTGTTGTCTGCTCGACGAGGCTCTGCGGAGGAGTTGGTCGAGCATCGTCGGCAGAGGATATGGTCGACATCGCCAGCAGAAGACGCTGGTCGACAAGCCCGTATAGAGGTGCTGGTCGACGGGGTGTACTCGACGTGATCGTCTCGGCGAAAGCTGTTCGACTGAGCATCGTCGAGCTGGTCGACGGAAGTTGCTCGACTGCGAAGTCCGATATATGGGCGAATGTCGCCCAAGAGGTTTTCGCGAAGTCGACCTGCGGAACAACATCACGTGTTCGACGGTGCATGGCTGGCGAAACCGTCAACACATGTTCTACCTGGCACTTGCGCAGTGTGCCTGGCGACACGACCGTCTATCTGCACCTACATGGTAGGTGCGCACATGCACAGAAGTTCACCTGCCTCTGCAGCGCTGGCGTCTGCTGCGTTGCAACGCTGAAAGACTACTTTGCTGCAGCATTGGCAAGCCGCTCTTCTGCTTCGCTGGCTGAGTTCGCCCTGCAGAGGGCTTACTAGGTGTTGCTATGCCATTCTAGCTATATCAACTTGCATGCCTCATTGTAATCCATTGTTTCTTCTCAATTTCTTAGTGAAATCTTGCCAAATTTCTCTGTGAACACAGCAAGTAGTGAGAACGCTAGTGCAACCCTACGGTCACTCGCACAACCCCGTGCCTTCCTCTGTAGTCCACTCCCGTTGTGTAGCGACTCTTTGCAGGTAAGACTTTCACCTCGTCTGACCTTACTGACCCTTACAGAGGTACCCTGCAGATTCACACAGTCGAGCGTACTCGGCAAAACAAATAGGGAATGGTGGTTCAGTAGATACTGTTTAACTAAAACCGCATGCTGCAACTGCTAATCTTATTGTCAATGAAGGAGCCAACCATGGTTTGATCAGTACCAATTTTGCCAAAAAAAAAACCGGAACTGCCATTTCCAATGCATATCTGAGATTGGCACTCGCCTAGACGACATCACACGAGTCTCCACACGAGAACGTGTAGACCTAGATAGGATAAGCCGAGAGGGAAATTTTAGCTTCACCAGGAATTGCTCGCCACAACACGCAACGGCACGGGTATTTAACTCGGGCGTGTTTGGAACAACGAGATTACCCACCAATCGACTGAACGACATGCACTTTCACTATATCAAGTCAACGGCAACCACGTCCCCCAACATCGCTTGAGCTTGCCCGAGCCATCGACGGTCCATATTAATGCCACGTTGCTGAAACGTACAGTAACAGTTAGAGCTAAAGTGCACACTGTCAACATCTGAGAGGTTGGTCGACAACCAATGGGTTGGTTATCTACCTTGCGGCCACTAACGGTTCTGTGGCGTGGGGTTGGCGAATTGTCAAGGACTGGAGCAGAAATTGCATTGCTCTATCGAGTGCCCGGATGGCCTGCAAATTTTGCAGTAATGGCGCCGTGCAGTATCTCGTTGCGTTTCTTTGTTGTCTATGTAGAACGCGAGTCTCTCTCGTCGCGGCGCGGGACGTTCTCGATGAGCGTCCATGTCTTTCTCCATGTATCGACGAGCAGAGCGGCACATAGGAATGCCTCCGAGATGGCTCCGTATTGTTGTGGTAGCACCGTGCAGGGCCTCTACTCAGGTCCGAGCCCCTGCGAGCACAATCTTTGGAGGTTGTGCTTCCGCTCTTTGGAGCACAATTGGATCACGGATGCTCCGACAACGATTGATGTAGGTAGTCGCTTTCTCCTCGGGCCACACCTTCACCTCCATTAATTGCTAGAGTAGTCTGCTCGACGACACGGAATTCTTGGGCTGGTAGAGTATGGTGAGGTAACTCCAGGCCTCCAGTGCCGGAGCAGGCTTCTTTTTCAACGAACGTATGCCTAACTATTCTGTCGGCAACATGTTCCGTAGTAGTACGCTATGCGCAATGAGCGAGTCATTGATAATACTGCGTTCCGTCGTCGTCGGTGTCTTTCGCGGGGCATGCGTAGCTTCATTCAAAGTAGTGATAAATCTGTGCGCCTTGCAGCAGTTGCTTTTGCTCGAAGCTTCAGATCTAAAAGCCCCTACCGTCAAACACGGTGCTGTCAGATTTATATGACATAGCTACTGTAGGCTATAGTGGGGTAGCACATATGGGGTACAGTTTTCTAGGGTTTGCTTCTTGTACCCAACTTTCACTTAGTCATTTCATTCCTCGTTTCTTCTCATGGTATCGAGCAGGTTCCCTAGTGGGAACGATTCCTAGGGCCCACCACCACGAAAAAAATTTTTTCCTGCCCGGAGCGCGTTTTGCGCCGGCCCGAGTCGCGCCGCCCTTTCGGCCCGTCGCGCCCGTCGCGCCCGTCGCGCCCGTCGCGCCCGTCGCGCCCGTTGCGCCCGTCGCGCCCGTCGCGCCCGTCGCGCCCATCGCCACCTACCTCCGCGGCCCCGCCACCTACCTTCGCGGCCCCGCCACCTCACTGTGCGGCCCCGCCACCTACCTCCGCGGCCCCGCCACCTACCTCCGCGGCCCCGCCACCTACCTGTGCGGCCCCGCCACCTACCTGTGTGGCCCCGCCACCTACCTTCGCGGCCCCGCCACCTCACTGTGCGGCCCCGCCACCTACCTCCGCGGCCCCGCCACCTACCTGTGCGGCCCCGCCACCTACCTTCGCGGCCCCGCCACCTCACTGTGCGGCCCCGCCACCTACCTCCGCGGCCCCGCCACCTACCTGTGCGGCCCCGCCACCTACCTTCGCGGCCCCGCCGCCTTACTGTGCGGCCCCGCCACCTACCTCCGCGGCCCCGCCACTTACCTTTGCGGCCCCGCCGCCTCCTCCCAGCGGCCCCGGACGCCGCCCTCTCAGCGGCCCCGCCGAGCCGCCCAGCAGCCGAGTCGCCCAGCAGCCGAGCCGCCCAGCAGCCGAGCCGCCCAGCAGCCGAGCCGCCGAGCCGCCCAGCCGCCGAGCCGCCCTGTCCGCAGCCGAGCCGCCCAGCAGCCGAGCCGCCCCGCCGCCGAGCCGCCCAGCCGCCGAGTCGCCGAGCTGCCGAGCCGCCCTGCACTGCTAGTCTACTGCTGTCATGGCTACCCCTAGTGTCCTCGCTTTTGACGCTGAGGGTCGGGCCATTGACTTTGACGTCTGGATAGATGACCTGCAGCTTTTCTTACAGTGCGACAGAGCAGACGGCCTCTCCCTCTTTGACCTCACTTCTGGTGCCTCTCCTGCCCCCGCTGCTGATGCTGACGCCACCGTTCGCTCACAGTGGGCCACGCGCGATGCTGCTGCACGTCTTGCTGTGCGTCGCCACCTCCCTACCTCTGAGCGTGCGCACTTTAGCCAGTACAAGAGTGCTCAGACCTTGTACGACGCTGTAGTTGCACGCTACTCCTCCCCTGCCACTGCTGCACTGAGCCGCCTCATGCTACCGTACCTCTTCCCTGACCTTGCTGCCTTTCCCACAGTCGCTGACCTCATTACGCACCTCCGCTCTAGTGACACTCGCTACCGCGCTGCGCTTCCTGCTGAGTTCTGCGCCAAGAACCCCCCCCCCCATGTACATCACCCTCTACTACATAGTCACCCGTCTCCCTGACTCCCTTCGCGTAGTCAGGGACCACTTCCTCTCGGTTTGTCCCACCACTCTCACCGTTGACCTCCTCGAGAAGGCCCTCCTAGCAGCAGAAAAGAGCATAGTTGCTGTAGGAGCCTCTCGTGGTGACCCTCGCACCCCCATCTTTGAGGGGTGTTCCCCCTCCCCTCTTTTGCCCTCTGTTGCCTCTGCTGCTGCGGCCGACCTCGCTGGTTTGGAGTCGGTTGGGGCAGCGTCTACCCCTAGCGGGAGACGCCGCCCTGGCAGGGGCAAGGGGGGCAGGGGCGCTGGAGGAGCTAGCGGGGGCGGTGGAGGCGGCGGTGGAGGTGGTGGAGGAGGTGGGGGTGGCGGTGGGAGTGGTGGCGGGGGTGGAGGTGTAGGTGGCGGCAGTGGAGGCGCAGGAGGCAGCGGCGGTGGCGGAGGGAGCGGAGGTGGCGGCGGTGGAGGAGGAGGCGGCGGAGGAGGTGGAGCTGGTCGGGGTGGCGCTGCGCAGAGGGTCAGCTCCGGTGGTGGTCAGCGCCAGCAGCAGCAGCAGCAGCAGCAGCAGCAGCAGCAGCAGCGCACTCGTGACGTCCCCTCCCCTCAGCAGCTCCGTGAGTGGTACACTGCACGCCAGAGGGGTGGGGGTGCTGGTCCGTGCACCTACGTCCTGTGCACCGGCGACCGCGCGGGTGAGCAGTGCGGGGGTGCGCACTCCACCCAGCGCTGCTTTGGCCGCCTCACGGACGCTTGGCGTCACCAGTTCCCTGAGGCCACTGAGATCCCCCGCTGGGGTGAGCTGTCTAGGGCGGGTGTAGCTGTCTTTGACCTTGACTTTGATGCTATTCTTGCTGCCGTGTATACTGTGACTATTAGTGATGAGGGTGACTGCTACCGGTGTTTTCCGCCCGACCCGGGCATTGAGACTGCTGCTCTAGGTACTGGTGAGGCTGCTGCTCTAGGTGCTAGCGAGGCTGCTGCTCTAGGTGCGTCTGCTCCCTCAGGTGCTGGTGAGTCTGCTCTCTCAGGTTCTGCGTCGGCTTCGGCCTCCCACACCTTCACACTTGACTCGGGGGCTTCTCGCTCCTTCTTTCGAGACCGCACCACACTCACGCCGCTTGGCCGGCCAGTTGCGGTCTCCCTGGCAGACCCCTCTGGGGGTCCTGTCCTTGCTCACTTCTCCACTGTCCTCCCGTGTCCGGCGGCCCCCTCTGGCACCCTGTCTGGTCTCTACCTCCCCTCGTTCTCTACGAACTTGGTGAGTGGTGCTGACCTACAGGATGCGGGGGTTCACCAGTTCACTCCTGCGAGTCAGCGGGTGACCCACTGCACGGACGCTCGGACAGGCCGCCACCTGGCCACGTTTACACGTCGGCCAGGGTCGAGCCTGTACACACTGACCACTGCGTCTCCTCCAGTCCCTGCGTCTGGTCAGGTAGCTGCGTCGGGTCAGGTGTTTGCTGCAGCGTCCAGGTCTGGTCCTGAGTCTGCCCCCTGCTCGTGTCGCCTCCTGTCTCACGAGACTCTCCTCTGGCACCACCGCCTTGGCCACCCCTCCCTGCTTCGTCTCCGGAGCATGGCCTCCCGTGTCCTTGTCTCTGGTCTTCCCCGGTCCCTCCCTCCCCTTCCTCCGGGGCCAGGCCCTACCTGCGTCCCCTGTGTCGAGGGACGGCAGCGGGCTACCCCTCACTCCTCCCAGTTTCCTCCGACAGAGGCCCCGCTGCAGACGCTTCACATGGACGTGTGGGGCCCGGCCCGCGTCCGTGGACAGGGTCACGAGCGCTACTTCCTGCTGGTGGTTGACGACTACTCGCGTTACACCACAGTCTTCCCCTTGCGCAGCAAGGGTGATGTCACTGAGGTGTTGATCGACTGGATCCGCGCAGCTCGTCTCCAGCTCAGGCGGAGCTTTGGCTCGGACTTTCCTGTTCTGCGTCTGCACTCTGACAGAGGCGGAGAGTTCTCCTCTGGCCTTCTGCAAGCCTACTGTCGTGCACGAGGCATCCGCCAGACCTTCACGCTTCCGGACTCTCCACAGCAAAATGGGATTGCTGAGCGCCGCATTGGCATGGTCATGGACGTCGCCCGTACGTCCATGATGCATGCGGCTGCCCCCCATTTTCTGTGGCCGTTTGCGGTTCGGTACGCGGCGCATCAGATCAACCTTCAGCCCAGGGTCTCCATGCCGGAGACCTCCCCAGCTTTGCTGTGGACGGGGAAGGTTGGCGATGCGTCTGCGTTCCGTGTCTGGGGATCTCGGGCGTTTGTCCGCGACTTGTCTGCGGACAAGCTGTCCCCTCGTGCTGCTCCTTGCGTCTTCCTGGGTTTCCCCCCTGACGCCCCAGGGTGGCAGTTCTACCACCCCACCTCTCGCCGTGTTCTGTCCTCCCAGGACGTCACGTTCGACGAGTCGGTCCCCTACTACCGCCTCTTCCCCTACCGCACTCCGTCCCTCCCCCCGCCACCGCTCTTCCTTGTACCAGGTCCCTCCCCGGTAGACCCCCTCCCCCCTCAGGGTCCTGCCCCTTCAGGTGTGTCCCAGGTAGACGCTGTTGAGCCTGTCGAGGTCGCTGGTGACTCTGGTGCTGCTGAGGGTGCTGAGCCTGGGGGTGCTGACTCTGGGGGTGCTGAGCGTGTGGGTGCTACGCCTGGGGGTGCTGAGCCTGGGGGTGCTGAGCCTGGGGGTGCTGAGTCTGGGGATACTACGACTGGGGGTGCTGAGCCTGGGGGTACTACGCCTGGAGGTGCTGAGCCTGGGGGTGCTGCGTCTGGGGGTGCTGAGCCTGGGGGTACTACGCCTGGAGGTGCTGAGCCTGGGGGTGCTACGCCTGGTGGTGCTGTGCCTGGCGGTTCACCGGGTGCTCCCTCTCGCCGGGAGCCACTCTCTCCCCAGGAGCTGCGTGAGTGGTTTGCCCGGCGCTGGAGGCGAGCTGCTGGAGCTGCTGGAGCTGGAGGTGCTGCGGGTACTGGAGGTTCTGTTGCTTCTGAGGGAGCTGGTGCCACGGGTCCCGGAGGTGCTCGTACTGGGAGTACTGGAGCTGCTGGACCTGCGGGTACTTCTGGAGCTGGAGTTGCTGCGGGTGTTGGCGCGGAGGCTACTGCTGTCGGTCCTGGAGGCGGTCCTGCTGGGGGTACTACTGGTGCTGCTGGGGGTTCTGGAGCTGGAGCTGCTACTGGTGCTGGTGCTGCCCCTGGGGTTGCTGGTGCTGTCCCTCCTGTGTCTGGAGTCGCCGCGCGGCCTCGGCCGTACTTCGTTCCGCTCCTTCAGCAGGTTCTTGGTCTCCCGCCTTCTACTGGTCCTCCTCCTCCCTTAGAGTGTCCACAGCCTGTCCCGTCGCAGTTACAGTTACAGCCGGCCTCCCCACTGCCTGCTCCGTCTCCCTACACTGGTCCTACTGGAGGTCTTGCTGAGCGTCGTGAGCCTGCGTCTCGCCCTGCGTCGCCTGTCCGTGCTGCTCGCACTAGTGGTCGCGGTTCGCGTCAGCGTCCTCCTCCTGTCCCTGGCACGCACCGGATGTCTCTGCGTCCGTCCACTGCTCCTCTGCGTGCCCCTTTGCCTTCTCCTCCTAAGTCTTCTCTTCCTACTCTTGCCGACCCGGAGTCGGACTCTCTTCGCACTGCCAGTCCTACTGTCACGCGTCTCCTTGCTACGGTTGTCACTGACCCTTCCTTTGAGTCCACTGCTGCGTCTGCTCTAGTTGCTGAGCTCGTCGACTTTGCTGCTCGCTGTCGCCTAGACTACGTCGCCAGTCTTGTTGCTGAGTCTGAGTCTGTCTGTCCTCCGTCCGTCGGGGGTGAGTGTGCCCTTGGCACGGACGTCCTTGAGGACAGGCAGGAGGAGTTCCAGTGCTTGGCCGCTGCTTCACCTCATCTCGTGTCCGTACTGCTTACCCCTGAGGGAGACCCGGATGCACTTGACATCCCGACTCCGCGCTCTTACGCGGAGGCGATAGAGGGTCCCTACTCCTCTCAGTGGCAGGCAGCTATGGACGCAGAGATGGCTTCCTGGAAGTCCACAGGCACCTACGTTGACGCTGTTCCCCCTCCTGGGGCGAACATCGTCAGTGGCATGTGGATTTTCAGGGTGAAGCGACCGCCGGGTTCTCCGCCTGTCTTCAAGGCGCGTTACGTGGCTCGTGGCTTCAGTCAGCGGCAGGGAGTTGACTACTTTCAGACCTTCTCTCCCACCCCGAAGATGACCACTCTTCGGGTACTGCTGCACGTAGCTGCTCACCGTGACTACGAGCTACACTCTCTTGACTTCAGCACTGCTTTCTTGCAGGGCAGCCTGCACGAGGAGATCTGGCTGCGTCGCCCACCTGGCTTCACTGGGTCTTTTCCTCCTGGCACCCAGTGGAGCCTACGGCGGCCAGTCTACGGTCTCCGCCAGGCACCGCGTGAGTGGCACGACACACTGAGGACTACACTTGCGGCTCTTGGGTTTGCTCCCTCTACTGCCGACCCGTCGCTGTTTCTGCGCACCGACACTTCTTTGCCGCCGTTCTACATCCTCGTGTACGTCGACGACTTGGTCTTTGCCACAGCTGACACTGCTGGACTAGCCCACGTGAAGTCCGAGCTGCAGAAGAGACATACGTGCACTGACCTGGGTGAACTGCGCAGCTACCTTGGCTTGCAGATCACTCGGGACAGAGCACGCCGCACCATTACCCTGACTCAGTCACACATGGTGCAGCAGGTCCTTCAGCGCTTCGGCTTCACGTACTCCTCGCCTCAGGCCACTCCTCTGCCTACTCGCCACTCGCTCTCAGCTCTGCCTTCGGATGAGTCCGTAGAGTCGAGTGGCCCGTACCCAGAGCTTGTTGGCTGCCTCATGTACCTGATGACCTGCACACGACCTGACCTTGCATACCCTCTTAGCATTCTTGCACGCTATGTTGCTCCTGGGAGACACAGACCGGAGCACATGGCTGCAGCGAAGAGGGTGTTGCGCTACTTGTGCAGTACGTCGGGCATGGGGCTTGTGCTTGGAGGGCAGAGTCCAGTGGTCCTTACTGGGCACGCAGACGCTTCTTGGGCTGACGACCAGGCTACGCAGCGGTCGTCACAGGGTTACACCTTCAGCCTTGGTTCCGGCTCTGTTTCGTGGCGGGCTACTCGCTCGTCTTCTGTTCTCGGCTCCAGTTGTGAGGCTGAGATCTACGCAGGAGCCATGGCTGCACAGGAGCTTCGCTGGCTCACCTACCTGCTGACTGACCTCGGAGAGTTGCCTCGTTCTCCTCCAGTGCTGTACGTAGACAACAAGGCCATGCTGGCCTTGTGTCGGGAGCAGCGACTGGAGCACAGAACGAAGCACATTGCTCTCCGCTACTTTCTTGCTCGTGAGCTGCAGCAGCGTGGTCAGCTGCGTCTTGCGTACGTGGCCTCTGAGGCCAACACTGCTGATATCTTCACCAAGGCACTTGCGCCTTGTGACCATCAGCGCTTCTGTACTCAGCTGGGCCTTGTGCCTACCTTGCCTCACTTGCTCACCTCTTGACCTTGCTTGTACTGTTACATATATATATACCTGGTCTTGTTTGTCTAGCCCTTTTTATATATGTGTGTACTCCTGCTTGTGAACTGGCCTTGTGGCCTTGAACTTGTGCTCGGAATGTGTGGTGACTTTGTGATCCACCCTGAGCTTGTTTTGCTTTGCTTTGCTTGACTGGTCTTGTGACCCCTTGTTCTCCCCCACTTTGCCTATGGGGGTGTGTCAGATTTATATGACATAGCTACTGTAGGCTATAGTGGGGTAGCACATATGGGGTACAGTTTTCTAGGGTTTGCTTCTTGTACCCAACTTTCACTTAGTCATTTCATTCCTCGTTTCTTCTCAGGTGCTCGTGCGTATTTTTTAGATGTTTAAAATACATCATCACTCGGACGAGGAGCCTTTGGTGCTAATATATCCGTGTCAAGGGAGAAGGGTTGCGGGGCGTTATCGTGGTCAGTTGTGACTGGTTGTGCAGGTTGGAGGAGGTTCCCGCGACCGTTTCATACTCACCAAATTAGCTGCTCCAGTACGGCGGTGTTGATCGTGGTAGTCGCCTCCGGGTTCGCAGCAGGTTTGGACGACTTTTCAGCCGTCAGATTTGTTTGACCTCTGGATCTTCCAGCCATCTTGAAGCAAGGGCGTATGCCGGTCGTGTGAGAGTACGACGGCTTATGCTTGCTTATTATGCTATATCTAGCTTGGGTTTATTTTATCATGCATAGATATGCTTGGTTTCCTAGGTTAGGTGCATTCCTATTTGTTATTATAGTTATAGCACCGAACCAGGTTACGTGTACCGAACTCAAGCCTTTCGGTTCCCACCGAATTTCTTTCTACCAAGTTCGGGAAGGTTCTGTTCGGGACGCTTCGCGACCCTCAGAACATTCGCGTAACACCTGGGTTACCTGCCTTGTGTCGAGCCTATATATAGCCTCGTGTTGTACCCAGGTGGATCATTCAATTCAAACTCTCTTTTCTGAGCTCGATCCTAGATCCTCACACTTGGTAATCAGAGCCGTTTACACACGAAGTTATTTCGACCACTAAAACGGAGTCTTCAAAAACCGCGGGGGCGACGACTGTTAAACACCGATTTCGGGTACGTAAAACCGGTTCCGTCTTTTTCACTCCCCCTCGTTTTCGGTTTTCGGACGCGCAATGTCAGGGATGGAGGGGCAAGGCGACAATTACGCGACCACCCACGACATCGCCAGCCTTCGCACCGACGTGGAACAGAAGCAAGCGGCGATCCGGCGAATCGATGCTCTCCTGACAAACCAATCGGTAGCCGCCACAGCAGCAGTGAATGCAGCAGCAAACGTAGCAGCGACAGCAGCAGCAGCAGCAGCAGCAGTGGTGACGACACCGACATTTCACGGACCGATGGCACCACCTTCGACGAACCTCGAAGCAGCTCGCCCAAGGCTCCCCGAAGCGTTCGATCCGAGCACGAGAGGATCGGACGTTCGACGATTCGTGGCGACCACCAGCAGCTCCAGCTCCAACGCCTGCAGCACCTCCAGCTCCAGCAGCTCCAGTACCTCCAGTACGAGCACCTCCGGGACCAGCGGCTCCAGCACCTCCAGCAGCTCCAGCTCCAACGCCTGCAGCACCTCCAGGACCAGCAGCTCCAGTGCCTCCAGCTCCAGGGCCTCCAGCGGCAGGCCTCCCAGCTCCAGCAGCGCCACTCCGAAGGCTCCAGCGCCGAGCAAACCACTCGCGCAGCTGCGGTGGAGAGAGAGGCTCCCGCCGTGACGAGGCACCTGTAGGACCTCCAAGCTCAGCACCCCCAGGCTCAGCACCCCCAGGCGCAGCACCCCCAGGCTCAGCACCCCCAGACTCAGCAACCCCAGGCTCCGCACTCTTAGGCTCAGCACCCCCAGGCTCCACACCCTCAGACTCAGCAACCCCAGGCTCAGCACCCCCAGGCTCCGCACGCTCAGGCTCAGCACCCCTAGGCTCCGCAAGCTCAGGCTCAGCACCCCTAGCAGCACCACCCCCAGCAGCACCAGAGTCTACAGCGACCTCGACAGGCTCGACAGGGTCTACCTGAGACACACCTGAGGGAGCAGGACCCTGATGGGGGAGGGGGTCTACCGGAGGAGGACCTGGTGCAAGGAAGAGCGGCGGAGGGGGGGGGGAGGTGCAGTGCGGTAGGGGAAGAGACGATAAAAGGGAACCGGCTCGTCAAACGTGACGTCCTGAGAGGGCAGGACACGGCGCGAGGTGGGGTGGTAAAACTGCTAGCCAGGCGCGTCAGGGGGGAAGCCAAGGAAGACGCAAGGAATGGCGCGGGAGGAGAGCATGTCCGCGGACATATCGCGGACAAAGGCACGAGAGCCCCAGACCCGGAACACCGACGCATCGCCAACCTTCCCCGTCCAACGCAGTGTAGGCGAGGTCTCCGGCAAGGAGACACGGGGCCAGAGGTTGAACTGATGCGCAGTGTACCGGACCGCAAACGGCCACAGAAAATGGGGGGCAGCCGCATGGATCATGGAGGTACGAGCGACCTCCATGACTAAGCCAATGCGGCGCTCAGCAACCCCATTCTGCTGCGGAGAGGCCGGAAGCGTGAACGACTGGCGAACGCCCTCCCCACAACAAAAGTCCCGCAAGAGGTCGGAGGAAAACTCACCACCTCTGTCAGAGTGCAGACGCAGGACTGGAAGGTCCGTGTGGAAACGCTCACGTAGCTAGAGACAGACAGCGCAGATCCAAGGGATCAAAACATCAGGGACCTCCCCCTTGCTGCGCAAGGGGAAGACCATGGTGTAACGCGAGTAGTCGTCAACAACCAGCAGAAAGTAGCGCTCGCGGCCCTGTCCACGGACGCGGGCTGGGCCCCACACGTCCATGTGGAGAGTCTGCAGGGGAGCAGTTGTCGGGGGAAACGAGGAGGAGTGAGGAGCGAAACGCTGCCGCCCCTCGACACAGGGAAGGCAGGGAGGGGCAGGCGAGGGTGGGAGGGGAGCAGAGACCTGGGAAGACCAGAGACAAGGAGACGGGAGTGCATGTCGCGGAGGCGCTGCACTGAGGGGTGACCAAGGCGGTGGTGCCAAAGGAGGCTCTGGTGCGACAGAGCGCGACACGAGCAGGGGGCCGCTAGCTGACCTGACGCAGACGCAGACGCAGCTACCTGAGGAGGCTCAGTAGTCAGTGTGTACAAACTCGACCCAGGCCAACGGGTGAACGTGGTCAGGTGCCGGCCAGTCCGGGAGCACGTACAGATCGCCACACGCTGCCCTCCTAGAGTAAAGGTGTCAACCCATACATCCTGAAGGACGGCGTTGATCACCAAGTTCGTAGAGAACGAGGGGAGGTGAAGTCCTGACAGTGACCCAGACGGAACCGCCGGACACGGGAGAACAGTGGAGGAACGTGCAAGGACTAGGCCCCCAGAGGGGTCAGCCAGAGAGACAGCAACAGGTGCAGGGAGCGGTGTGAGTATGGTACTGTCGCGAAAGAAACAGCGGGAAGCACTTGAGTCAAGCGTGAAGGTGTGCAAGGCCTTAGCAGGCGTAGTACTAGAGAGAGCAGACTCACCAGCACCTAGAGCAGCAGACTCACCAGCACCTAGAGCAGCAGCCTCACCAGCATCTAGAGCAGGAGCCTCTGTACCTGGGTCGGGCGGCATACACAAGTAACAGTCACCCTCAGCACTAACAGTCAAAGCATACATGGCAGCAAGGATAGCATCATAATCAAGAGCAAAGATATCCACACCCTGCCTAAGCAGCTCTGCCCAGCGGGGGAGCTCAGTCGCGTCGGGAAACTCTGCGCGAAAGGCGTCGTCAAGACGGGAGAAGCAGCGGTGCTGGGTGTGAAACTTCCCGCATGTCTGACCAGAGCGGTCACCTGTGCGAATGACATATGGGCAGCGACCACTACCCCCAGACGCCCCACGCTGAGCAAACCACTCACGAAGCTCCTGGGGCGAAGGGGTCTCACGCTGACGCTGCTGCTGCTGCCTCTGACCACCGCCAAAGCCTCGCCTCTGACTGGCACCACCCCGGCCGCCACCACTGCTGCCGCACCCACTCCCACCGCCGCCACCACTGCCGCCGCCACCACTCCCACTGCCGCCACCACCGCCGCCACCTACGCCTCCACCCCCACCACCACTCCCTCCGCCACCACCGCCACCTCCACCGCCTCCACCACCCCCACCACCGCCTCTACCGCTGCCACCCCCACCGCCCCTGCCTCCCCTGCCCCTGCCGCTGCGGCGCCTCCCACTAGGGGCAGACGCAGCTCCTACCTCCTCAGCACGAAGGTAGTCAACAGCTGCACCAGAGGCGACTGAGGGGACAAGGGGGGAGGGCGAACACCCCTCAAAGAAAAGAGTGTGAAGAGTGCCACGAGAAGCGCCTACAGCGACTATGCTAGTCTCAGCTGCTAGGAGGTGCTTCTCGAGCAGGTCGACAGTGAGGTCAGTGGGGTCAAGGGCGAGAAAGAGGTCCCTGACAGCGCAAGAGAGTCAGGGAGGCGGGAAACTATGAAGTAGAGAGTGATGTACATGGGAGGGGGGTTCTTGGCGAGGAACTCGGCGGGAAGCGCAGCGCGGTAGCGAGTGTCACTAGTGCGAAGTTGAGTGACGAGGTCGGCGAGTGTGGCAAAGGCGGACAGCTCGGGGAACAGGTATGGGAGGAGAAGTTGGCCTAGAGCAGCAGTGGCCGGGGAGGAGTAACGAGCGACTACAGCGTCGTACAGGGCTCTAGCAGTCTTGTGCTGGCCAAAGTGAGCGCGTTCGGATAACGGCAGGTGGTTGCGAACGGCTAGGCGAGCAGCAGCGTCATGGGTAAGCCACTGTGAGCGAGTCGCACTGTCGGCTGTGGCGGGAGGTGCGAGAGAGGCTCCAGACGTGAGGTCAAACAGCGAAACACCGTCCCTAGAGTCGCTCAGTAAGTATAGCTTTAAGTCGTCGAGCCACGCATCGAACTCTATCGGGCGGCCCTCCGGGTCGAAGGTGAGGACGCTGAGAGTGGCCACAGCGAGCAGAGCAGTCGGGCGCGCTAGCAGCAGGGCGGCACGCAGGCAGGGCAAGGCAGGGCAGCGGCCAGCAAGACGGCACGCGGACAGGGCAGGGCGGCGCGGCAGAGAGCGTCGCTCAGGCAGGGCGGCGCGGTGGCTAGCGGCACGCGGGCAGGGCAGGGCGGCGCGGCGGCGAGCGGCGCGCGGGCAGGGCGACGGCGCGTCGGCGAGCAGCGCGCGGGCAGGGCGGCGCGGCGGCGACCGACGCGCGGGCAGGGTAGGGCGCGTGGCGG
The DNA here is from genome assembly GCA_947471745.1 of Closterium sp. Naga37s-1. Lineage (NCBI taxonomy): Eukaryota > Viridiplantae > Streptophyta > Zygnematophyceae > Desmidiales > Closteriaceae > Closterium > Closterium sp. Naga37s-1. The sequence continues at coordinate 134,303 of CANJKZ010000920.1, read as the reverse complement.
CGAGCTGCGCGCGGGCAGGGCAGGGCGCGCGGCGGCGAGCAGCGCGCGGGCAGGGCGGCGCGGTGGCGAGCGACGCGCGGGCAGGGTAGGGCGCGCGGCAGCGAGCGGCGCGCGGGCAGGGCGATGCGGCGCGGCGGCGAGCGGCGCGCGGGTAGGGCAGGGCGGCGGGAGAGAATGGCGCGCGGGCAGAGCAGGGCGCGCGGCGGCAAGCAGCGAGCGGGCAGGGCAGGGCAGGCATGCGCGGGCAGCGCGACGCAGGGCAGGGTAGGGCAGCGCAGCGCTAACAGGGCGGCGCGACGTGTGGGGTAGCGCGATTCGGTGGGCCCCTAAAAAAAGTTGGTCCTAGGCTAGGACCTGCTCTGAAACCATGTCAGCAGAATGAACGAGAATGGAATGAACTAGCGGCATGCAGGAGTACAAGTAGCAAACCCTAATTGGGTTGTACCCCATATGGGCTACCCCACTACAGCCTACACAACATTCAGCATATAAGTTTGACACGGATTGGTCTGGCGGGGGCGAGAGCGGAATTTGCATCGCTCCGCCAAATGCCCGAAGTTTATGCAAACTTTGCAGTAGAGGCGCCGTGGTCGTCGCTCTTCTGTGTTGTCAGCGTAGAAGGCGAGACGTCCCCATTCTCGTCACGGCGCAGGGCGCTGCTGATCCATGTCTCTTTGTTCGACGAGAAGGGCGGCTCATAGGGCGGCTTCCGAGACAGCCCCCTGTTGCCGGAGGAGCGCCTTGCATGGTCGCCACGCTGGGCCGAGACCTGCGAGCACGATGTTAACAAAAATCTCTTCCGAAACCGTGCTCCCGAGTTTCCCGATTTGATCGCGTAAGCGTAGGCATTAGCCTTCTCCCCTGGTGCCATTTTTTTATCCAGTAGTTGCTGGAGCAGGCGACTCAATGAAATCGAATCCTTCGGTTGGTACACACCGTTCAGATGTCGCCAAGCTTCAAGTGCTGGGGCGGGCGTTGTCTTGTAGGAACAAATTCCTAGTTGCTCCGCCGGTGACATGTTGCGGAGAAGCATGTCAGAATAACGAACGAGAATGAATGAACTAGCAGCATGCAGGAGTACAAGTAGCAAACCCTAATTGGGTTGTACCCCATATGGGCTACCCCACTACAGCCTACACAACATGCAGCATAAAAGTTTGACACACCCCCATAGGCAAAGTGGGGGAAAACAAGAGGTCACAAGACCAGTCAAGAAAAGCAAAGCAAGCTCAGGGTGGATCACGAAGTCACCACGCATTCTGAGCACAAGCAAATGGCCACAAGGCCAGTTCACATGCAGAGTTATATAATGCATAACAAGTAGTACAGTGATCAAAACCTAGCAAGTGTAAGCATGCAGGTATAGATATATAGATCACAGTACAAGCAAAGTCAAGAAGTGAGCAAGTGAGGCCAAGAAGGCACAAAGCCTAGAACAATACAGAAACGCTGATGATCACAAGGCTGAAGTGCCTTGGTGAAGATATCAGCAGTGTTGGCCCGAGAGGCCACGTAAGCAAGACGAAGCTGACCACGCTGCTGCAACTCTCGAGCAAGGAAGTATCGCAGAGCGATGTGCTTCGTTCTGTGTTCCAGTCTGTGCTCCTGACACAAGGCACTCATGGCCTTGTTGTCGACGTACAGAACTGGAGGAGAACGAGGCAGCTCTCCCAAGTCAGTCAGCAGGTAGGTGAGCCAGCGTAACTCCTGTGCAGCCATGGCCCCTGCGTAAATCTCAGCCTCACAACTGGAGCTGAGAACAGAAGACGAGCGGGTAGACCGCCAAGAAACAGAGCCGGAGCCAAGGCTGAAGGTGCAACCCTGTGACGACCGCTGCGTAGCCAAGTCGTCAACCCAAGAAGCGTCTGCGTGTCCAGTGAGGACAACTGGACCCAGTCCTCCAAGCACGAGCCCCATGCCCGACGTACTGCACAAGTAGCGCAACACCCTCTTAGCGGCCTCCCAGTGCTCTGGTCGGTGTCTCCCGGGCGCAACGTAGCGCGCCAGGATGCTAAGAGGGTAGGCAAGGTCAGGTCGAGTGCAGGTCATCAGGTACATGAGGCAGCCCACAAGCTCTGGATACGGGCCACTCGGCTCTACCGACTCGTCCGAAGGTGGAGCTGAGAGCGAGTGACCTGTAGGCAGAGGAGTGGACTGTGGTGAGGAGTACGTGAAGTAGAAGCGCTGAAGGACCTGCTGCACCATGTGTGACTGAGTCAAGGTAATGGTGCGCTGTGCTCTGTCCCGGGTGATCTGCAAGCCAAGATAGCTGCGCAGCTCACCCAGGTCTGTGCACGCGTGTCTCTTCTGCAGCTCCGACTTCACAAATGCCAGTCCAGCAGTGTCAGCAGTGGCAAAGTCCAAGTCGTCGACGTACACGAGGATGTAGAACGGCGGCACCGAAGTGTCGGTGCGTAGAAATAGCGACGGGTCAGCAGTCAAAGGAACAAACCCAAGAGCCGCAAGCGTTGTCCTCAGTGTGTCGTGCCACTCGCGAGGCGCCTGGCGGAGACCGTAGACTGGCCGCCGGAGTCTCCAGGAAACGACCCAGTGAAGCCAGGTGGGCGGCGCAGCCAGATCTCCTCGTGCAGGCTGCCCTGTAGGAAGGCTGTGCTGAAGTCAAGAGAGTGAAGCTCGTAGTCACGCTGAGCGGCGACGTGCAGCAGCACCCAAAGAGTGGTCATCTTTGGGGTAGGGGAGAAGGTCTGGAAGAAGTCAACTCCCTGTCGCTGACTGAAGCCTCGTGCAACGTAACGCGCCTTGAAGACAGGCGGAGAACCCGGCGGCCGCTTCACCCTGAAGATCCACATGCCACTGATGATGTTCGCCCCAGGTGGGGGAACCTCGTCGACGTAGGTGCCTGTGGACTTCCAGGAAGCCATCTCTGCGTCCATGGCTGTCTGCCACTGAGAGGAGTAGGGACCCTCTATCGCCTCTGCGTAAGAGCGCGGGGTCGGGATGTCTGGTGCATCCGGGTCTCCCTCAGGTGCGATCAGCATGGACACGAGATGAGGTAAAGCAGCTGCAAAACACTCAAAGTCCTCTTGCCTGTCCTCAAGGACGTCCGTGCCAAGAGCACACTCACCCCCGACGGACGGAGGACAGACAGACTCAGACTCAGCAACAAGACTAACGGCGTAGTCGAGGCGACTGGCGGCAGCAAAGTCAACAAGCTCAGCAACTAGAGCAGACGCAGCAGTGGACTCAAACGAAGGGTCAGTGACAACAATGGCGAGAAGACGCGTGACAGTAGGACTGGCAGCACGAGCAAGGTCTTACGGCGGGTCAGGGACGTCAGGAAGAGAGGACACAGGAGGAGACGGCAGAGGGACACGCTGTGGAACAGAGGAAGGACGAAGTGCCATCTGGTGCGTGCCTGGGACAGGAGGAGGACGCGGACGCGGAACACGACGACCAGTGCGTACAGCACGAACAGGCGACGCAGGACGAGACTCAGGCTCACGACGCTCCGCAACACCTCCTGTCGGCCCAGTGTAAGGAGAAGGAGCAGACAGTGGGGAGGCTGGCTGTAACTGCGACTGCGACTGGTTAGGCGGTGGACACACTAAGGGAGGAGGAAGGCCAGTAGAAGGCGGGAGACCAAGAACCTGCTGAAGCAGTGGAACGAAGTACGGTCGCGGCCGCACAGTGCCTCCAGAACCAGCACCGACAGCACCAGTACCCCCAGCTCCAGCACCTCCAGCTCCAACGCCTGCAGTACTACCAGCTCCAGCACCTCCAGCTCCAGCAGCTCCAGTACCTCCAGTACGAGTTATTCCAGGACCAGCAGCTCCAGCACCTCCGGCTCCATCTCCTGCAGCACCACCAGCTCCAGCAGCTCCAGTACCTCCAGTACGAGCACCTCCGGGACCAGCGACTCTAGCACCTCCAGCACCTCCAGGACCAGCAGCTCCAGCACCTCCGGCTCCAACGCCCGCAGCACCACCAGCTCCAGCAGCTCCAGTACCTCCAGTACGAGCACCTCCGGGACCAGCGACTCTAGCACCTCCGGGACCAGCGACTCTAGCACCTCCAGCACCTCCAGGACCAGCAGCTCCAGCACCTCCGGCTCCAACGCCCGCAGCACCACCAGCTCCAGCAGCTCCAGTACCTCCAGTACGAGCACCTCCGGGACCAGCGACTCTAGCACCTCCAGCACCTCCAGGACCAGCAGCTCCAGCACCTCCGGCTCCAACGCCCGCAGTACCACCAGCTCCAGCAGCTCCAGTACCTCCAGTACGAGTACCTCCGGGACCAATGGCTCCAGCAACTCCAGCAGCTCCAGCTCCAACGCCGCCAGCACCTCCAGCTCCAGCAGCTCCAGTACCGACAGCTCCAGGGCCTCCAGCGGAAGGCCCCTCAGCTCCAGCAGCGCCACTCTTAAGACTCCAACGCCGAGCAAACCACTCGTGCAGCTGCGGTGGAGAGAGAGGCTCCCGCCGGGAAGAGGCACCCGGAGAACCTCCAGTACCTCCAGCACCTCCAGGACTAGCAGCTCCAGAACCTCCGGTACCTCCAGCTCCAGCGCCTCCAGCTCCAGGGTCTCCAGCGGCAGGCCCCCCAGCTCTAGCAGCGTCACTCCGAAGGCTCCAGCGCCGAGCAAACCACTCGCGCAGCTGCGGTGGAGAGAGAGTCTCCCGACGTGATGAGGCACCCGGAGAACCTCCAGTAGACAAAGTACCTCCAGGCGCAGCACTCTCAGGCGCAACACCCCCAAACTCAGCACCCCCAGGCTCCTCACGCTCAGGCTTAGCACCCCCAGGCTCCGCACCCTCACACTCAGCAACCCCAGGCTCAGCACCCCCAGGCTCCGCACGCTCAGGCTCAGCACCCCCCGGCTCCACACGCTCAGGCTCAGCACCCCCCGGCTCCACACGCTCAGGCACAGCACCCCCAGACGCAGCACTCCTAGCAGCACCACCCCCAGCAGCACCAGAGTCGACAGCTACCTCGACAGGCTCGACAGGGTCTACTTGAGACACACCTGAGGGAGCAGGACCCTGAGGGGGGAGGGGGTCTACCGGAGGAGGACCTGGTGCGAGGAAGAGCGGCGGGGGGGGGAGAGGGGCAGTGCGGTAGGGGAAGAGACGGTAAAAGGGAACCGACTCGTCGAACGTGACGTCCTGAGAGGGCAGGACACGGCGCGAGGTGGGGTGGTAAAACTGCCACCCAGGCGCGTCAGGGGGAAAACCAAGGAAGACGCAGGGAATGGCGCGGGCGGAGAGCTTGTCCGTGGACGTATCGCGGACAAAGGCACGAGAACCCCAGACCCGGAACACCGTCGCATCGCCAACCTTCCCCGTCCAACGCAGTGTAGGCGAGGTTGAGCTGATGCGCGGCGTACCGGACCGCAAACGGCCACAGAAAATGGGAGGCAGCCGCATGGATCATGGAGGTACGAGTGACCTCCATGATTAAGCCAATGCGGCGATCAGCAACCCCATTCTGCTGCGGAGAGGCCGGAAGCGTGAACGACTGGAGAATGCCCTCCCCACGACAAAAGTCCCGAAAGAGGTCGGAGGAAAACTCACCAACTCTGTCAGAGTGCAGACGCAGGACCGGAAGGTCCGTGTGGAACCGCTCGCGGAGCTGGAGACGGACAGCACGGATCCAAGGGATCAAAACATCAGGGACCTCACCCTTGGTGCGCAAGGGGAAGACCGTGGTGTAACGCGAGAAGTCGTCAACGACCAGCAGAAAGTAGCGCTCGCGGCCCTGTCCACGGACGCGGGCTGGGCCCCACACGTCCATGTGGAGAGTCTGCAGGGGAGCAGTCGTCGGGGGAAACGAGGAGGAGTGAGGAGCGGCGCGCTGCCGCCCCTCGACATATGGAAGGCAGGGAGGGGCAGGCGAGGGTGGGAGGGGAGGCAGTACCCTGGGAAGACCAGAGACAAGGACACGGGAGTGCATGCCACGGAAGCGCTGCACTGAGGGGTGACCAAGACGGTGGTGCCAAAGGAGGGTATGGTGCGACAGAGCGCGACACGAGCAGGGGGGCGCTAGCTGACCTGACGCAGACGCAGACGTAGCTACCTGAGGAGACACAGTAGTCAGTGTGTACAGACTCGAGCCAGGCGCATGTGTGAACGTGGCCAGGTGCTGGCCAGTCCGGGAGCATGTACAGATCGCCACACGCTGCCCTCCTGGAGTAAAGGTGTCAACCCATACATCCTGAAGGACGGCGTTGATCACCAAGTTCGTAGAGAACGAGGGGAGGTGAAGTCCTGACAGTGAGCCAGACGGAACCGCCGGACACGGGAGAACAATGGAGGAACGTGCAAGGTCTGGGCCCCCAGAGGGGTCAGCTAGAGAGACAGCAACAGGTGCAGGGAGCAGTGTGAGTGCGGTACTGTCGCGAAAGAAACAGCGGGAAGCACCTGAGTCAAGCGTGAAGGTGTGCAAGGCCTCAGCAAGCGCAGTACCAGAGAGAGCAGACTCACTAGCACCTAGAGCAGCAGCCTCGCCAGCACCTAGAGCAGCAGGCTCACCAGCACCTAGAGCAGCAGCCTCACCAGCATCTAGAGCAGCAGACTCTATACCTGGGTCGGGCGGCACATACAGGTAACAGGCACCCTCAGCACTAACAGGCAATGCATACATGGCAGTGAGGATAGCATCATAGTCAAGAGCAAAGACATCCACCCTCTGCCTAAGTAGCTCCACCCAGTGGGGGAGCTCAGCCGCGTCGCCAAACTCTGCACGCCAGCCGTCGCTCAGACAGGCAAAGCAGCGGGACTGTGTGTGACCAACTGTCCCGCAAGTCTGACCAGCCTGATCACCTGTGCGAATGACGTACGGGCAGCGAGCAGTACTCCGAGACCCCCTACTCTGAGCGTACCACTCACGAAGCTGCTGGGGCGTAAGGGTCTCGCGCGGACGCCGCTGCAGCTGCATCTGGCCACCGCCAGAAACTCCCGACTGAACAGCTCCACTGCGACTGCCACGACGGCCGCCTCCACTACTCCAACTAGCGTACCACTTACGAAGCTGCTGGGGCGTGAGGGACTCGCGCGGACGTCGCTGGAGTTGCATCTGGCCACCACCAGAAACTCCCCACCAAACAGCTCCACCGAGACTGCCACTACGGCCACCGCCACCACTCCCACTGCTGCCACCACTGCCGTCACCACTCCCACCGCTACCACGAAGAGACGTCATAGCGGGAAAAGGAAGGAGATGTGCGACTAGCACGGCAGCCCGCAGGGAAGGCAGGATGGCAAGCAGGCACTAGGGTAGGTCGGGGCGTCGCACGGTCAGGGAAGGGCGGCGGCCAGCATGGCGGCGCGCAGGCAGGGCAGGGCCGGGCGGCGGCCAGCAGGGCGGCACGCGGGCAGTGCAGGACGGCGCGGCGGCGAGCGGCGCGCGGGAAAGGCAGGGCGCGCGGCGGCGAACGGCGCGCAGGAAGGGCAGGGCGTGCGGCAGCGAGCTGCGCGCGGGCAGGGCAAGGCGTGCGGCGGCGAGCGGTGCGTGGGCAGGGCAGGGTGCGCGGCGGCGAGCGGCGCGCGGGCAGGGCAGGGCGCGCAGCGGCGAGCGGCGCGCGGGCAGAGTAGGGCGCGCGGCGGCGAGCAGCGCGCGGGCAGGGCGGCGCGGCGCGGCGAGCTGCGCGCGGGTTGGGCGACGCGGCGCGCGGGCAGGGCAGGGCGCGCTGCAGTGAGCGGCGCGCGGGCAGGGCGGCGTGGCGCGGCAAGCGGCGCGCTGGCAGGGCGACGCGGCGGCGCGCGGCGCGCGGGCAGGGCAGAGCGCGCGGCAGTGAGCGGCTCGCGGGCAGGGCGGCGGCGCAGCAGCGAGCTGCGCGCTGGCAGGGCAGGGCAGGGCGTGCGCCGGCAGCGCGACGCAGGGCATGACAGGGCAGCGCGGCACGAACAGGGCGGCGCGACTCGTGGGGTAGCGCGATTCGGTGGGCCCTAAAAATAAACGGTCCTAGGAGAGGACCTGCTCTGAAACCATGTCAGAATAACGAACGAGAATGAATGGACTAGCCGCATGCAGGAGTACAAGTAGCAAACCCTAATTGGGTTGTACCCCATATGGGCTACCCCACTACAGCCTACACAACATGCAGCATATAAGTTTGACAAAGCACGCCGTACGACATGAGCGATTAACTGTAATACTGCGCTTTGGCGTTGTCAGAGTCGATCGTGGGTCCCGCGTAGCTCCCGTCGAAATAATGAAAAATCCGCTCGTTTTGCAGCAGCAGCTCCAGCGCGAAGCTCCAGGTATAGGAATCTCTGACGTCAAAGCAGGCACTTGTCTTTATTTTTGATATACTCAAAAACCTTGATTGAGCTGAGAGAATTGCTTCATCGTTGGGACGGGGAGTCTCGGGTGTTGAGTCATTTGTATTGAGGGAGAAGGTGTGCGGGGCGGTATCATAGCCATTCGCGGCCGGTTGAGAGGGTTGGGAAGATGTTCTCGCGTCGCCTTTCCGCAATGTTTAGAGTCCTTGCTCCATGGTCGAGAGTCGCTGGAGTAGTTGTGCGAGTACGACGGAACTGATCGTCCTCGTCTCCTCGTTTGTCGCAGCCGGGTTGGCTAGCGCTTCAGCGGTCAGATTTGTTCGACCTCCAGATCCTCCGGCCATCTTTACGCGTGAGCGTGTGCCGGACGCCACTTTAGTTCGCCGAAGATTTCGGTGGTGGCGATGCGAAGGATTCCTGGGTCGCTCTCATACCATGTTGCGATCAGAATGTTGATCGTGCCTAGGATAACCCCATGAAGGTTCGCAGTAATAGAGTGTTGCAGCGGAAGACATTGACATCAAATCATGGTGGCTTTAAAATGACTGAGATGATTAAAAACATGCAAATACATTCGTATGAATATGACTACAGGGGAATACGAAACGACCTAACTATACATGTACTTTAAGGGGTACATTCCCTTATTACAGCGAAATCCAACCGTGCGACTCCATACGGTTACGAACTGTTCCCGACAGTATCCTCGCCACTACAACTGCCCGATGTTGTCTGCTCCGACGGTCCAGATCCTTCGTATCCGTACGCGACCCTTCGCGTCATTCCGACTCTTCACCTTCGTACTCATTCTGTGTGCATCGCTTGCTACTGACAGGAGTGCACATTAATTTTCATCATTTACTATTCGTAACAGTTCGTTCACTATAACATCTGTTATTTATTACTGGAAAATCATATGCGTAATACCAGCACGAACATAACCCATACGATGAGGTTTTGTTTGAATCTTTGTTGTGCTCAGTTTTGATATTCAAATACACCTTTTGTTCGTTGGAATCTTGCTCAACAGTGGGTCGCACTCATCCATGACTAAGGTTCCTATCCAATTAGGTCATCAGAATTATGTTGATTCGATGCCACGTGTTTGGGCTCAAGAACGGTCGGCCTCTAAACGTGCCTGGATTGGAAGGTTTGTGTGGTCGAAGCCGAAACATGTTTTCCAAAAACAAAGCATCTTACACAGTTGAGTTCTTTTCACAACTAATATTTGCGTATCAGCTAAACTTCAATTTGTGTACTAGCATCCACACCTCTAGGCTCAATTTCTGCCCAGATGACGACATCCACGTGACAGGGATCGAGGACATGGAGGGATATCCACCGACGTTGCCTTGCTCCCCCCACCACAATCCCTGATCCTGCAAGGTGTCCTTTTCGATTGCAGGTCCGTTCCTCTTGCAATCCCATGTGGGTCTCAGCAGTTTTTCCAGCTGCCGTGATCAGATCATGCAAAACGCGTCTCGCATCTACGACTCGAGGGTTGAGGAAGGAATGTTCAAGCGTCGCGCAATGAAATCATGGATTGACACGCGAGGTTCACGGCATAGTGGAGCACAGAAACGAAGTGACGTTGTCGAATCAAAGGGGTCCCGTTGTGGACTTGGATTCTCTGCGGGATTTGAATTTCGTTTTTGGCTTTCTGGGTCAATATTCGCACACACCAGAAAACGATACACCCTCATTCTCGATAGACTGGCATATGTTATACTGACCGAGACGCTTAGTGTAGCCGCACCGGACCAAAGAAGGTCCTATCACATACGTTATAGTGACAATTTGACCAAAGGCGTTTAGTCAAGTTTGAATACGTTCTAGAATGGTACTGGTATATTTTGAACGGTTAAGACAGTTATTCAGGGAAAACGGTTTAGGGTGGGCCGAGGCTTGTTCGTCACGTCGTGCGACTTTGCCCGCACCGAGTTATCGCACCAGCCCGCTACGTCCAAACACTGTAGCCAGTGCTTCCAACGGTGAGAAAGGTGAGAATGAGGGTGTACACAACATTCACAGAGTCTGGTTGTTTCTTTTGAAATCATATACACGTGATGCCCGTTTCACTCACGCCATCTTTTTCGACACCGGGGGAGTGTTGCGAGCATCTAATTCGCGAGCGTTTTGTCAGTTTCGCCACGGGCAGAAAAGGGACTGTAAGGAACACCACTGTTACGCAGATATTTTTACTGCTACAGTTCTGGGTGGCTTCGTTTGTTGTACATCGGAAATCAGGGATGCAAGTGGGAGGTCGGAGCTTCCCAACCACTCGTTATCAACTTTCCGAATCTTTCCGAGCCGCGAGGGCTTGTACATGACGGGCGGTTGCCCGTCACCAAACGTGAAAGGGACGGCGTCGCGTTTGGGCTGAGCAGATGTGTCAGATTTATATGACATAGCTACTGTAGGCTATAGTGGGGTAGCACATATGGGGTACAGTTTTCTAGGGTTTGTATTTGTACCCAACTTTCCCTTAGTCAATCCATTCTCGTTCAGTTTCTCATGGTATCGAGCAGGTTCCCCTGTGGGAACTGTTCCTAGGGCCCACCACCTTTTTTTTCCTGCCCGGAGCGCCCTCTACACTGCCCGAGTCGCGCTCCCCTCTCTCGACCCTGTCGCGCCGCCTTAGCGGCCCCGTCGCGTCGCGCTTGCGGCCCCGTCGCGTCGCCCTCGTGGCCCCTTCACGTCGCGCCGCCCTAGCGGCCGCGTCGCGCCGCCCTCGCGGCCCCGATCCGCCGCCCTCGCGGCTCCTTCGCGTCGCGCCGCCCTCGCGGCCCTTTCACGCCGCCCTCGCGGCCCTTTCTAGCTGCCCTCGCGGCCTCTTCAAGCCGCCCTCGCGACCCCCCCCTCCTAGCCGCCCTAGCGGCCCCGTCGCCTACCCCTGCGGCCCTGGCGCCGCCCTTCCCTGCCTCGGCGCCGCCTCTGCTGGCCCCGTTGCCTACCCCTGCGGCCCCGGAGCTGCCCTTCCCGGCCCCGGCGCCGCCTCTACTGGCCCCGACGCCGCTCCACCCGGCCCCGACGCCGCTCCACCCGGCCCCGCCGCCGCTCCACGCGGCCCCGCCGTCACCACCGAGCCGCCGGCGCCGCCGAGCTACTGCCGAGCCGCCCGATCCACCCGAGCCGCCCGAGCCGCCGCGCCACCTGAGCCGCCCGAGCCGCCGGGTCGCCGAGCCGCCGAGCTGCAGTTGCTGCCGAGCCGCCGTACCGCCGAGCCACCCAAGCCGCCCGAGCCGCCGAGTCGCCGAGCCGCAGTTGCTGCCGAGCCGCCGTACCACCGAGCCGCCCGAGCCGCCCGAGCCGCCGAGTTGCCGAGCCGCCGAGCCGTCGAGCCGCCCGAGCCGCCCTGTCCGGTAAGAGCAGCGCCTCTGTCACTGCACTGCCCTTACCCTACTGTTCGCGCTGCTAGTCTACTGCTGTCATGGCTACCCCTAGTGTCCTCGCTTTTGACGCTGAGGGTCGGGCCATTGACTTTGACGTCTGGGTAGATGACCTGCAGCTTTTCCTACAGTGCGATAGGGCAGACGGTCTCTCCCTCTTTGACCTCACCTCTGGTGCCTCTCCTGCCCCTGCTGCTGATGCCGACGCCACTGTTCGCTCACAGTGGGCCACACGCGATGCTGCTGCACGTCTTGCTGTGCGTCGCCACCTGCCTACCTTTGAGCGTGCGCACTTTAGCCAGTACAAGAGTGCTCAGACCTTGTACGACGCTGTAGTTGCGCGCTACTCCTCCCCTGCCACTGCTGCACTGGGCCGCCTCATGCTACCGTACCTCTTCCCTGACCTTGCTGCCTTTCCCACAGTCGCTGACCTCATTACGCACCTCCGCACTAGTGACACTCGCTACCGCGCTGTGCTTCCTACTGAATTCTGCGCCAAGAACCCCCCCCCCATGTACATCACCCTCTACTACATAGTCACCCGGCTCCCTGACTCCCTTCGCGTAGTCAGGGACCACTTCCTCTCAGTTTGCCCCACCACTCTCACCGTTGACCTCCTCGAGAAGGCCCTCCTAGCAGCAGAGAAGAGCATAGTCGCTGTAGGAGCCTCTCGTGGTGACCCTCGCACCCCCGTCTTTGAGGGGTGTTCCCCCTCCCCCCTTTTGCCCTCTGTTGCCTCTGCTGCTGCGGCCGACCTCGTTGGTTTCGAGTCGGTCGGCGCTGCGTCTGCCCCGAGCGGGAGACGCCGCACCGGCAAGGGCAAGGGGGGCAAGGGTGCTGGAGGGGCTGGCGGGGGTGGCTGAGGTGGCGGTGGAGGCAGTGGAGGGGGTGGGGGTGGTGGTGGGAGTGGTGGCGGGGGTGGAGGTGTCGGTGGCGGCAGTGGAGGCGGAGGCGGCGGCGGCGGTGGCGGTGGGAGCGGAGGTGGCGGAGGTGGCGGCGGTGGAGGAGGCGGCGGCGGAGGGGGTGGAGCTGGTCGGGGTGGCGCTGCGCAGAGGGTCGGCTCCGGTGGTGGTCAGCGCCAGCAGCAGCAGCAGCAGCGGCAGCAGCGCACTCGTGACATCCCCCCCCCTCAGCAGCTCCGTGAGTGGTACGCTGCACGCCAGCGGGGTGGGGGTACTGGTCCGTGCACCTACGTCCTACGCACCGGCGACCGCGCGGGTGAGCAGTGCGGGGGTGCGCACTCCACCCAGCGCTGCTTTGGCCGCCTGACGGACGCTTGGTGTCACCAGTTCCCTGAGGCCACTGAGATCCCCCGCTGGGGCGAGCTGTCTAGGGCGGGTGTAGCTGTCTTTGACCTTGACTTTGATGCTATTCTTGCTGCCATGTATGCTGTGACTATTAGTGATGAGGGTGACTATTACCGGTGTTTTCCGCCCGACCCGGGCATTGAGACTGCTGCTCTAGGTACTGGTGAGGCTGCTGCTCTAGGTGCTAGCGAGGCTGCTGCTCTAGGTGCTCGTGCGTCTGCTCCCTCAGGTGCTTGTGAGTCTGCTCTCTCAGGTACTGCGTCGGCTTCGGCCTCCCACACCTTCACCCTTGACTCGGGGGCTTCTCGCTCCTTCTTTCGAGACCGCACCACACTCACGCCGCTTGGCCGGCCAGTTGCAGTCTCTCTGGCAGACCCCTCTGGGGGTCCTGTCCTTGCTCACTTCTCCACTGTCCTCCCGTGTCCGGCGGCCCCCTCTGGCACCCTGTCTGGTCTTTACCTCCCCTCGTTCTCTACGAACTTGGTGAGTGGTGCTGACCTACAGGATGCGGGGGTTCACCAGTTCACTCCTGCGAGTCAGCGGGTGACCCACTGCACGGACGCTCGGACAGGCCGACACCTGGCCACGTTTACACGTCGGCCGGGGTCGAGCCTGTACACACTGACCACTGCGTCTCCTCCAGTCACTGCGTCTGGTCAGGTAGCTGCGTCGGGTCAGGTGTTTGCTGCAGCGTCCAGGTCTGGTCATGAGTCTGCCCCCTGTTCGTGTCGCCTCCTGTCTCACGAGACTCTCCTCTGGCACCACCGCCTTGGTCACCCCTCCCTGCTTCGTCTCCGAGGCATGGCCTCCCGTGTCCTTGTCTCTGGTCTTCCCCGGTCCCTCCCTCCCCTTCCTCCGGGGCCTGGCCCTACCTGCATCCCCTGTGTCGAGGGGCGGCAGCGTGCTGCCCCTCACTCCTCCCAGTTTCCTCCGACAGAGGCCCCGCTGCAGACGCTTCACATGGACGTGTGGGGCCCGGCCCGCGTCCGTGGACAGGGTCACGAGCGCTACTTCCTGCTGGTGGTTGACGACTACTCGCGTTACACCACAGTCTTCCCCTTGCGCAGCAAGGGTGATGTCACTGAGGTGTTGATCGACTGGATCCGCGCAGCTCGTCTCCAGCTCAGGCAGAGCTTCGGCTCGGACTTTCCTGTTCTGCGTCTGCACTCTGACAGAGGTGGAGAGTTCTCCTCTGGCCTTCTGCGAGCCTACTGTCGTGCACGAGGCATCCGCCAGACCTTCACGCTTCCGGACTCTCCACAGCAAAATGGGATTGCTGAGCGCCGCATTGACATGGTCATGGACGTCGCCCGTACGTCCATGATGCATGCGGCTGCCCCCCATTTTCTGTGGCCGTTTGCGGTTCGGTACGCGGCGCATCAGATCAACCTTCACCCCAGGGTCTCCATGCCGGAGACCTCCCAAGCTTTGCTGTGGACGGGGAAGGTTGGCGATGCGTCTGCGTTCCGTGTCTGGGGATCTCGGGCGTTTGTCCGCGACTTGTCTGCGGACAAGCTGTCCCCTCGTGCTGCTCCTTGCGTCTTCCTTGGCTTCCCCCTTGACGCGCCAGGGTGGCAGTTCTACCACCCCACCTCTCGCCGTGTTCTGTCCTCCCAGGACGTCACGTTTGACGAGTCGGTCCCCTACTACCGCCTCTTCCCCTACCGCACTCCGTCCCTCCCCCCGCCACCGCTCTTCCTTGTGCCAGGTCCCCCCCCGGTAGACCCCCTCCCCCCTCAGGGTCCTGCCCCTTCAGGTGTGTCCCAGGTAGACGCAGTCGAGCCTGTCGAGGTTACTGGTGACTCTGGTGCTGCTGAGGGTGCTGAGCCTGGGGGTGCTGACTCTGGGGGTGCTGAGCGTGTGGGTTCTACGCCTGGGGGTGCTGAGCCTGAGGGTGCTACTACTGGGGGTGCTGAGCCTGGGGGTGCTGAGCCTGGGGGTGCTACTACTGGGGGTGCTGAGCCTGGGGGTGCTGAGCCTGGGGGTGCTGAGCCTGGGGGTGCTACGCCTGGAGGTGCTGAGCCTGGGGGTGCGGAGCCTGAGGGAGCTGGGCCTGCTCGTGTGGCGTCTGGCGGTGCTGAGCCTGGAGGTTCTCCGGGTGCTTCGTCTCGGCGGGAGCCACTCTCTCCACAGGAGCTGCGCGAGTGGTTTGCCCGGCGCTGGAGGCGTGCTGCTGGAGCTGGAGGTTCTTCGGCTGCTGAGGGTGCTGGTGCCGCGGGTCCCGGAGGTGCTCGTACTGGGAGTACTGGAGCTGCTGGGCCTGCGGGTACGACTGGAGCTGGAGCTGCTGAGGGTGTTGACGCTGAGGCTACTGCTGTCGGTCCTGGAGGCGGTCCTGCTGGGGGTGCTACTGGTGCTGCTGGAGGTACTGGAGCTGGAGGTGCTGCTGGCGCTGGTGCTGCCGCTGGGGGTACTGGTGCTGTCCCTGCTGTGTCTGGAGTCGCCGCGCGGCCTCGGCCGTACTTCGTTCCGCTCCTTCAGCAGGTTCTTGGTCTCCCGCCTTCTACTGGTCCTCCTCCTCCCTTAGAGTGTCCACAGCCTGTCCCGTCACAGTTACAGTTACAGCCGGCCTCCCCACTGCCCACTCCTTCTCCCTACACTGGTCTTACTGGAGGTCTTGCTGAGCGTCGTGAGCCTGCGTCTCGCCCTGCGTCGCCTGTCCGTCCTGCTCGCACTAGTGGTCGTGGTTCGCGTCAGCGTCCTCCTCCTGTCCCTGGCACGCACCGGATGTCTCTGCGTCCGTCCACTGCTCCTCTGCGTGCCCCTTTGCCTTCTCCTCCTGAGTCCTCTCCTCCTGCTCTTCCCGACCCGGAGTCGGACTCTCTTCGTGCTGCCAGTCCTACTGTCACGCGTCTCCTTGCTACTGTCGTCACTGACCCTTCCTTTGAGTCCACTGCTGCGTCTGCCCTAGTTGCTGAGCTCGTCGACTTTGCTGCTCGCTGTCGTCTAGACTACGCTGCTAGTCTTGTCGATGAGTCTGAGTCTGTCTGTCCTCCGTCCGTCGGGGGTGAGTGTGCCCTTGGCACGGACGTCCTTGAGGACAGGCAGGAGGAGTTCCAGTGTTTGGCTGCTGCTTCACCTCATCTCGTGTCCGTACTGCTTACCCCTGAGGGAGACCCGGATGCACTTGACATCCCGACTCCGCGCTCTTACGCGGAGGCGATAGAGGGTCCCTACTCCTCTCAGTGGCAGGCAGCTATGGACACAGAGATGGCTTCCTGGAAGTCCACAGGCACCTACGTTGACGAGGTTCCCCCGCCTGGGGCGAACATCGTCAGTGGCATGTGGATTTTCAGGGTGAAGCGACCGCCGGGTTCTCCGCCTGTCTTCAAGGCGCGTTACGTGGCTCGTGGCTTCAGTCAGCGGCAGGGAGTTGACTACTTTCAGACCTTCTCTCCCACCCCGAAGATGACCACTCTTCGGGTACTGCTGCACATAGCTGCTCACCGCGACTACGAGCTGCACTCTCTTGACTTCAGCACTGCTTTCTTGCAGGGCAGCCTGCACGAGGAGATCTGGCTGCGTCGCCCACCTGGCTTCACTGGGTCTTTTCCTCCTGGCACCCAGTGGAGCCTCCGGCGGCCAGTCTACGGTCTCCGCCAGGCACCGCGTGAGTGACACACTGAGGACTACACTTGCGGCTCTTGGGTTTGCTCCCTCTACTGCCGACCCGTCGCTGTTTCTGCGCACCGACACTTCTTTGCCGCCGTTCTACATCCTCGTGTACGTCGACGACTTGGTCTTTGCCACAGCTGACACTGCTGGACTCGCCCACGTGAAGTCCGAGCTGCAGAAGAGACACACGTGCACAGACCTGGGTGAACTGCGCAGCTACCTTGGCTTGCAGATCACCCGGGACAGAGCACGCCGCACCATTACCCTGACTCAGTCACACATGGTGCAGCAGGTCCTTCAGCGCTTCGGCTTCACGTACTCCTCGCCTCAGGCCACTCCTCTGCCTACTCGCCACTCGCTCTCAGCTCTGCCTTCGGATGAGTCCGTAGAGTCGAGTGGCTCGTACCCAGAGCTTGTTGGCTGCCTCATGTACCTGATGACCTGCACACGACCTGACCTTGCATACCCTCTTAGCATTCTCGCACGCTATGTTGCTCCTGGGAGACACAGACCGGAGCACATGGCTGCAGCGAAGAGGGTGTTGCGCTACTTGTGCAGTACGTCGGGCATGGGGCTTGTGCTTGGAGGGCAGACTCCAGTGGTCCTCACTGGGCACGCAGACGCTTCTTGGGCTGACGACCAGGCTACGCAGCGGTCGTCACAGGGTTACACCTTCAGCCTTGGTTCCGGCTCTGTTTCGTGGCGGGCTACCCGCTCGTCTTCTGTTCTCGGCTCCAGTTGTGAGGCTGAGATCTACGCCGGGGCCATGGCTGCACAGGAGCTTCGCTGGCTCACCTACCTGCTGACTGACCTCGGAGAGCCGCCTCGTTCTCCTCCAGTGCTGTACGTAGACAACAAGGCCATGCTGGCCTTGTGTCGAGAGCAGAGACTGGAGCTAAGAACGAAGCACATTGCGCTCCGCTACTTCCTTGCTCGTGAGCTACAGCAGCGTGGTCAGCTGCGGCTTGTGTACGTGGCCTCTCAGGCCAACACTGCTGATATCTTCACCAAGGCACTTGCGCCTTGTGATCATCAGCGCTTCTGTACTCAGCTGGGTCTTGTGCCTACCTTACCTCACTTGCTCACCCCTTGACCTTGTTTGTACTGTTGCATATATATATACACCTGCTCTTGCTTGTCTAGCCTTACATATACATGTAATCCTGCATGTGAACTGGCCTTGTGGCCTTGAACTTGTGCTCGGAATGTGTGGTGACTTTGTGATCCACCCTGAGCTTGCTTTGCTTTGCTTGACTGGTCTTGTGACCCCTTGTTCTCCCCCACTTTGCCTATGGGGGTGTGTCAGATTTATATGACATAGCTACTGTAGGCTATAGTGGGGTAGCACATATGGGGTACAGTTTTCTAGGGTTTGTATTTGTACCCAACTTTCCCTTAGTCAATCCATTCTCGTTCAGTTTCTCAAGATGTCTGCGATTCGACTGAGCATCATGTGTATTGTCGTTGCACAGATGTTCACCAAAATTCGTCACACCACACATTCTAGAGTCGCATTACACTAACCACAGTGTTTCAAGTCCATGAATTTTTACGCTGCCATGAATGGGAAACTTCATAATCCATTATTACTCTCCTCTATCAGCTTCGCTAATGGCGATTTGAAGCCTTTTCTTAGAAAAAATTATCATATAATCATTTATACATATTATTTTAGTACGTGGTATTACTTCTTTTGTTCCAATTTCCTTCAACTGTTTCTGCTTCAAATATGTTGTCTGTTACACCTTTTGTGTTGAAAACAGGGAGATTATGGGCATACTACTCAACCTGTATCTTCTTGTTTGTGGCCCTGATGCGTCTCAAGTTTGCAGAATCTGAGCCAACCTTCTTGCTGCATAATTTCAGTTGGGCATATATTTCACAATATAAATGTACACCTTGTCATGGTACATATACTCGTACGAAGTTCTTATAAAATTTGGATGCAGAATGACTTGCATTTTGAAGTAAAAAAGCAGACAAACAACAATATCCTTCCAAATACCGTCATTTCCGAATATTGAGGGTCTGTGTTAGGGCGTGTCCCATGAGTTCGTTTTGGGGAAAATCCTTTTTTTTTTACGTAAACTGCAAGTCAGCAAAGGAGTGTACACTCTGACGGAAAAAAAAACGGAATGTGTCAGCACCGAGCAAAACGGAATTGCACCAGGCGGACGCATAGTTCCGCCTACACAAAATTCGTCAAGCGATTCACAATTGACAGAATCCGCGAGCGGTAACCCGCCCCAGTTGCGAATCGAATGTGCCAAAAATGACGGAGTGCTCACAACAAGAAACATGCAAAAACTCGGACCCCAATGCGACGGTCGTTTTTTTCGCGAGACCATGGGTTGGGCGAATTCGGAGCTTACGGTAACCCCTCACGCGGACCTGTTCGAGGTGATCGCACGTACGTAGGTTCTCTTTCTAAACGCGTTCAAAACGAACACGTCGACGTGGAAAATGCGTCAATTGTCATGCGTCATTTAACTCGCATGTATACAGTAGAGGGTTACAATCACAAAGTCGGGATCAAACATGAACATGAACTGTAAACGAACTCGTGGGACACGCCCTTATGGTTCTGCTGATTCGTTGAGGGCTCTGGATCTTGAACAGAAGTAGCTGTCGTGAAGTGTACAGTTTTATAAACTAGAAGTTCGTTGTCAGACAGTTGCCCCAACTCCCCGTTGCCCGACCATGTTGTGTTCGATACAGTAATGGTGAGGTGATCTATTCCAACATTTGATTTTGTGCCAGCTTGATGCTTCATTTATTAGAGCCCGAAGGCGCGACGCAGCATCATTGAGTGAAGGGGACACAGTGCAACATAGCGCGGAGGCTGTGCTCAAATCCAACCACCCACCCACCCAACCTTCCACCACCCGGATAATTCCTCCCCGGACGTAGGTTTGTGCGAGAAGGTTGCGCAGCCTGTGAATGTGGATGTCCTGCACAACCACGACAGACCAAGTGACGGCTGCCACCGAAAGAAAAGACGTTTCGGACACGTCATCCGACGTGAATTCATGATTATTATCCTGACGGGAACGGGAACTCTCAGGGATGGAGGGGGGGACTGACGAAAAGGGTGGCGCAGAAGGTGAGAGCAAGGACTCCCTACATTGCGCTCATTTCCCGCCAGGCCTCTTTGCCCATGCTCCGCCAGTCCGGCGCAGTCCAGTCAACGCGCCGAAAACGGCACATCGGACCAGAGCGAGCAAAGAGAAATGATGTGTACAGTGTAGTACAGATCAACTGTACAGTACTTTCGCAATGGTGCAACTCTGTTCAAAGTGTTATGTGAGGTCTCCGATTGGTCACCCTGAAAACTGCCCACCGCTTTTGGCAAGGCAAGACAGCTGGGGTTTTCGAGTCTGGCAAAATCAGGTGGCGTTTCTGTTGTCTTGGAAGCACCATTGGGTGTGTTTCCGCACGCAGCTGTTCGGACACCCCATGTCATTGTTTCCACGCTAGGGCGCACTAAGGAATGGGAGAGAGGTGCACTTCATACTCCATCCTGATCCAACCTTTTGAAGGGCGTTATATAATTGGGTATTAGACATTTAAGCCTTGAAAGTTTAAGTGTTTTGGAATCTGTGCATACGATTTTGGAAAAGGTTAGAAACCCCCGTCGTGTCCTTGCGTTGTCCTGTACAGACAAACCTCAGGATTCAGGAACGCCATGATGTCAGCCAAGTCCGAAGCAGAAGCTGCGAACGGGACTCACCCGGATCAACCGAGCCCAGCCCAGACCAAGCTGAACCATGCACGAACCAGGATTGCTTGAATGCCCGCCACCAACTCATCATGAGCATTGCCGCAGCTCAACCAACTTCACCCCCTGCGTTCTGATTCACCCATGGCCGCAACTCGTCTGCTGCCACCGAGTTTATAATAACACCTTCCTGGCCCTCAATCCGGCATATCAACGAGTGCATAGCCGTTTATTAGCTTGCATTCCGAAAACCCTTTAAGGTTGTCTCCCACTGAGAACCCTTTGATGTTGACTCCCACTGCCTTCGAGCACCCTTGGAAGTCACTGGAGCCGCTCGCGCTATCAACTTTCGAACTTCTGAGGCCATCCGCCAGAGAGGTTCACGAAGTTTGATCGCCATGGCTTCTGCTCCGCCGCTTGTTGTGGATTCAGAGTGGGAAAATTTTCTCGAGCATTGCAGCACGGAGGAGCTTTCTTCCTTTTTGGAGAAACTGAGGTCCAACAACAATGGAAATTCTCAAATCGCTTCGCTACCAGGTACTAAATGTCCGAAACCCTAATAGGGCAAAAACTTTACATCGCCACGCTGAACTTGTTACCGCTGTATTTGTCAAAACCACGCCGTGCTCCAACCCTTTATTTCTCTTTCTATCTCCCTCCCTCTCTCTCTCTCTCTTTCTCTCTCTTTGTTACTTCGAATCAGCAGAGGCGCCATCATACAGAAATCTAGAGTCCGACATCATGGCTCTAGCGGCGGCCGGCACGCCGCAAATCACAGCGCAGCAGTCGCTGCAGGCCACCCCGCAGCTCCACAGCAACGGCACCACGCCGTTCGGCACCGGCGCGGCCTTCCCCCTCCGCGCAGCCGCCGGCGGATTCGACGCTCACTCGCTCGCGGCGCGCCACATTGGCGGGCTGGTAGTAACCACGGGAAACACCTCCTCCGCTGACGTCATCTCCAGCAGCACCTTCGGCGAAAGCGCTTTCTCCGAAAGCGGCGGCGGCGGCGGCGGGGACGGCAGCAATGAGAAGCTGAAGAACGAAATGGAGGATGGGTGGGACTCCTTCTCACCCCAGACACGCCGCCAGTCCATGCCCTCGTCCCTGCTTGCTGGTCACCCCCAGAGGCTCTTCAACAGCCCAACTGCAGCTACTGCTGCTTCTGCTGCTGCATCGAGGCTCGGACCGTCCAAGCTCGGAGTCACCAGCGTCCCTGCTACTGCTGCTACAGCTGCTACAGCCACTGCCGGAGCTGGCGGCGCCGGTGGGAGCCGGCGGAGTGCGTCAAACAGCGGCGACCGGGCGGCAAGAGCCTCGGCCGGCGAGGATTCTCCGGCTCGGCAGAGCGGGCGGCAGGGCGACGCTCCGAGCGGCGGCGAGGCGGGCGAGGCGGTGGTGCAGGCTACAGGTTCGGGAGAAGCCGGCGCGCACGGCAGGGAGAGCGGCGACAGGCTCGGTGACAGGCACGGGAGCGACGGAGAGAGCTCCGATGAAATGGAGGGGGGCGCCCACATGGACCAGTTTGCAGAAGATCATGCGCCGGGCGGCAACTCTCGCCGGATGGGCGGCAGCGCGGGGGATTCCGGGCTGGGTGTGAAGGCGGAGAAGCGGCAGATTAAGATGAAGAGCCACGTGGAGAGCCAGCGGCGCAAGCGCATTAGCGACGGGCTGAAGCGGCTGAGAGATTCGGTGAAGGGCACGGGCGACACGGCTACCATGCTGGACGAGGCAGTGGCTTATGTGGAAGGGCTCAAGGTAAATTCACACTCTTGCCTGCTACTCGCTCTTACTCTCCTCTGCTTCTGTTGCAATTTCCTGTTGCTTCTTAACGAGCTGGAAACATTGCCATGCATGTTCTTGTAATTTCCTGCTCCTCGGCTTCTGGAACCACTCTAAACGCCTTTGTTATCCACGCTCTCTGTCCCGATTCCCTCTTGCAGCAACAAGTGACAGCCCTGCAAGTCTCTCTCCTCCTCAAGGACACAGCCCGCCCCCAGCTCGGTGGTACACCACCATCGATCCTCGGCGCTGACTCAGCACTCCTAGCCCAAGCCCTGCAGCAGCAGCACTCTCTGGGCATGCCTTTCTCCCTGCCAGGGAATCAGCAGCTGCCACATCAGCACCAGCAACAGCAGCTGCTGCAGCAGCAGCAGCAATCGCTGCAGGCTGGCCCGGGCATGTTCCAGGCTCGGCAGTATCCAAACCTGGGCCGGTACTCAGGTGAGCAAGGGGCGACAGTGTCTGCTAGTGCACCGACCACACTGCTACCCCGTGCTGGATGGTCCAAGAGGCTAGTGGAGACTTCTACTGGAGGCAGCTCCAATTCCCCTAAATTTGGCTCTTGCTGACAGTATCCAAAGGTGCTGCTGCCGCTTCCAACCACTCTCTTGGTGCTCCTACCACATTGCTACCCCGTGCTGGATGGTCAAAGAGGCTGGTGGAGACTTCTACGGGGGGGCAGTTGCAACTCCCCTAAATTTGGATCTTGCTAAGTATCAATGAGTCTGCTTTGCTGGCGCCTCCAACCGCCCTGTTGCCGCCTCCGACCGCTCTGCTTCCGCCTCCGACCGCTCTGCTGCTCCTCCATCCCCTCTGCTGCCACCCCCAACCGCTCTGCTTTCCCATCCAACCGCTCTGATTTTACCTCCCACCTCTCTGCTGCCGCCTCCAACCGCTCTGCTTCCGCCTCCAACCACTCTGCTTCCGCCTCCAACCGCCACCCCGTTTCCGCCCCCTACTGCTCTGCTTTCACCTCCGACCGTTGCCAGCTCCAACCGCTCTGCTGCTAGCTCTAAGGGCGTGTTCCTACCCCTCTTATCAGGCAAACCTCTAAGGTTTTCGAGTTTACGCGAAATTTCAGTGTAATGTGACGCGAGCCTGATAAGAGGTTGGTTGTAGGAACACGCCCTAACCGCTCCGCTGCCAGTTCCAATCGCCCTGCTACTAGTGGAGTTGGATGTTCCAAGATGCTTGTTTGTAGGAAAAAGCAGCGCACCAGCTGCATTCTTTTGCCTTGTTTTGTATGTTACCTTTAATGCATAAATAAACATGAAAGTACTGACTGACATTTGGCTAGGAGGCAAATGCACCTGTAGCAGACACGTCTCACTAAAAGGTGAGGCTCAAATGTTGAAATGCTTTGTCTGCTTCATGTCTGAATAGCTTGGTTGGATGAATGGCTTGCTTCTTTACAAGCAACCGTGAACCGCGCCCACACTTCCATATTAATCAATCTATGTGACAGTCCACCTGATTTCCTGCACGTTTGAAGGTTCCCTTCCCTGCCACCTAATGCCTATGCAGGTCCCAACGATGACCAGATACTGTCTCGTTGCTGCAGGCTATGGTCTCCCAGGCAGTCTATGTTTCTTGAGAATTCTCATAAAACATACGCAGTCTATACCGGTCACCCATCCTGCCTCGTCCACACCTTTGCCTCTCCGACACCCCACTCGACTGACAGAGTGAGCGGGTCCAAACAACGGCTGTGCTGCTGAAGACTTTTGATCCGACTCAAAAAGCAGCTGTGCTGGAGGAATCGCCGCCACCTGCCTCTGCCTCGTCTCCTCTCTCGCCCGCTCCCTCCCCGTCCCTCATTGCTCCCACCTTTTCATCTCCGTCTTTCTGAAGCCGTGTTCGACCGAGAGAGAAGGCCCTCCCTCCCTCACTGACAGAATGCGTGGGTCGGAACACCGGCTGTGCTGCATTGGACTTCTGAGACGACTCAGATTCCTCCCTCCTCCTCACCTTCGCCTCTCCAAACCTGTGTTCGACCGAGAGAGAAGCCCCTCCATTACCGAAAGCGTGCGGGGGTCCGAAAACTGGCTGTGCTGCAGAATTGCCGCCACCCGCCTCTGCCTCGCCTCCTCCCTCACCCTCTCCCTCCTTCTCCTCTCCTCCTCCTCCCTCGCTCTCTCCTCTTCCGCCTCCCTCTCAACCCTCCAGTCTTCCAACCCAGCTCCATCCGCCCCTTTCCCAACCCCGGCCTCCCCATTCCCTCCCTCACTCTCTCCCACCCACCCTCTTCCCCCTCGATCCATCCGTGCAACCAGCAGCAGCATACACGAGACACCAACCACAGCAGCCACCTTCCCCAGCAGCAGAAACGAGAGCGTCAGCAGCAGTAGCAGCAGCAGAGCAGCAACTTCGGACGATGCAGCAACACCACCACCACCACCACCAGCACCGGCAGCAGAAGCAGAAGCAGCGTCCTTCGAGTAGGAGGAGGAGGAGGAGGAGAGGGGGGTTGACGGGGTGGAAATAGGGGGCCAGGAGGAGCCGGGAGGGAGGAGAGTGATTGGCCGGGATGTGCTCTGCATATATACGCTTCGACCAGACACATCTCCCGCTATAGCTCCGGCAGCACCCAAACCTCCTCCGGTAGCTCCGGCAGCTCCCGTACCTCCATGCCTGCTTTGGCCTGCTGCCCCACCCTGTACTACCAGCTGGCTGCTTGCATGCTGTGCCCATTGTACAGGTGTCAGTCTGTCATTGGCTGACCCTGTTCCCTGTGAGCGGTGAGGGAGGGATGAGAGGTGGGGCGGGGTGAGGGGTCGTAGGGAGGCCAGACGGCCGAATCTGTTTCGACGGCTCGATGGTGCTGCGGCCTGCCCAATCTCGCCAGATCTCGCATTCGCAGCCGTTGATTTGATATCACCTGGAGATGCTGCCAGAAAGGCTGCTTCTGCAGCTGCTGCTGCAGCTACTCCGTCCAAAACTTCCCCAGAAAAGATCGGGGCCAGCAATTCATGGCCCCCATATGCTGCTGCTGCTGCTGCTGACGATGCTACTGCTGCTGAACCGCTCGGAATAGGCCTCTGCTCCCACGAGCTTGAAGAGAAAGGCGACATCGCCTCATCCGATTCCTCCTCCACGCTACTACTGCGCTCCACCTCTCCCACGGAAGCCAGGTGGGCAAACAGAGAGTCACTGCTCCACTTGCACCGCCGCTCCCTCTTCCCTGAAACCATCCCTTCCCTCTCCTCTCTCCTCCCCGCCTCCCTGCCGCCCCTCTCCTCTCCCCCACCAGCCCTCTCTCTTCTCCCCTCCCTCCTGCCCCATTTCTTGCTCCTCTTTCCCCCTGCAGCCTCTCCAGCAGGGACGGACGAGGGACTGGCGACAGACGCCCCAGCATGCAGGGAGATGGATCGGCCTGCTGCCAGCCGCGCTTGTCCCTCTGCGCCCACTCCCTCCATTCCACTCGCTGTGCTCGCACCAGCAGCTATACTAGTAGAGGCAGCCAAAGAAGTGGCAGCAACAGCGCCAGTCGTGTCGCCAGCAGCGGCATTAGAGGCAGCATCGAGATCGCAGCTCCGGCCACCATCGGACCATCTCCTCCCGCTCCTCGCCCTAACCGCCGCCGCTGCTGCTGCTGCTGCTGCTGCTGCTGCTGCTGCATGTGCTTCAGCCTCTTCTCCAGGCACCGCTGCTACTGCTGCGCCTGCTGCGGACCCTACAACCCGCGATCGCTTGCTGCTGCTGAACAAGCTCCCAATGCCTTTACCCCCCTTTCCTCTCGACAGAGCCACAACACTCTCTCCAATCCCCACTCCCTCCTCCTCAATCCCTACCCCCCTTTCCCCTCCTCCTCCTTTTCTCCCTCCATCATTGCCACCCAATTCAAAATCCTTCTCCCTGCCCGAACCTTTCTTTTCTATCCTGCCCGACCGCCGCACCTTCCCCCGCCCGTGGAACATACCAGCACCCATAAACGCCATGGTGAATTTCCGCGCCCTCCTCGCCTGCACTACCCCGTCCGTCGACGCACGAATCAACTCCACTCCCGCGTGCCCTCCCTCGCGCCCTCCCTCGCGTGCGCTGCCGCTGCCGCTGCCGCTGCTAGTACTGTCGAATACGCCCTCCATCAGTTGACCCTCCCCCTCGTAAACCCCGCTACTAGTACCGACTCCAATCCCGCTGCACCCCTCGTCTGAAAGCCCTGCGAACGACCCGTCGGGAGATTCGATCGACTCGCCTCGGCTCTGCTCGTAACTCCCGCCGCGTCCCACGGCGGAATGGAAGCTTCCGAAGGGAGAGGGGGCCTCCTCGGATCGGCAGCGCGGGAGGGAGTGACCTAAGTAGACGCCGCTCCTTCCCACGCCGCCGTCGCCTCTCATTCCTTGCTTTTCATGCTGCTGTTGCGAATCAGTACCGCCGCTCACTCGCGCAGGTAACGGCAAGGGACCCGAGAAGAACGGATCTCCGCTCGCGTAGTGCGAATCCTCGTCGTCGAATGGTGCAGCGTCAGAAGCGGCGCTAGGCCCTGCTCGCGCCTCGGGCTCCTCCCAGTCACCGACAGGGCTAGTAGTGCTGTTGCTGTCATGATCACGGCACGTGCTGGGATCATTGAGGGATCCGGCACCGAAGGGAGGTGGAGGGGAGAAGGACGAAGCCCTGGTGAGACACGGATGAGACGACATGCGAACCATTTTCCTGCTGCTGCTCCGATTTTCGCCCGTCACCGCTCTATCCGTCGTTCTATCCGTGGCAGCATCTTCCACCCTCGCAGTGGCGATTCGATTATCTGCTTCGAGAACGTCCAAGCCGGAGAGACAACCGTCTTTCACTTGACCCGAGGTCATTAATAACGGGGATGAAAAGACCCTCCGAAACCGCGTGGAGAATGTTATCGGTTCAACAGCTGCGTCAGACGACTCTGGAGCTTTCGCCAGCGGCTCGCGAACACAAGCGAAGCTAGTAACTCTGGCTGCCTTCGCGTGCGAATGCCGGGTGCAAATCTGTGTCCTCCGTCGAATCGATGTGCGATGCTGGATGATCAACGATGCGACAACGACTGCTGACGTGGCTAAGACAGCAGCGGTTCGGCTGAAATAAAGAGACGACAAAGCAACTAGAAGGATAAAAAGAGTCTCCATTCGTCGCCAATTGTCATCTGCTGCCATTTGCCGGTAGAACTCCGCTGCTTCGGCGGCTGCTACTGCTGCTGTCTCGGCAGGCGGACTCGTCACTTCCTCAGCTAAACTACGACTTAGCAGCGTGAAATTTCCACGCAAAGCTTCCGATGCTAAACTATGGCTTCGCAGGGTAACGCCTTGCACCTCCCCGGGTACGTCTCTCGGTAAGATGATCTGGGGAGGTGACGTCACTCCTGGAGCTTCGCCTTCGGGCATTGTTGTAGAAACAGTAGTGGCGTTGTCTACGGAAGCTACGATACTAGCGGCATCAGCATCAATCATTCTGCGCGGTTCGATGTGCAGCGCTGCGGAGCGCGAGCTGTTCGGAACTCTGCGATTCTCAACGCTGGAAAGCGGCGCCATGACCTACTAAGTACCAGTAGTGCAAGGGAATGACCTGAAAAGCAACCCTAAACATCAAACCACTTGCTACGAGCAGCGGAATCTGCGAGATAAAGGGCTCGTCATGATAACGCGCGAAAGGTTGAACAGACTTCCAAGGTGAAACCCGCCTCTGAAGGAAACCTTACCTCGCCAAGCTAAAACTTCTCACTGATAGAAATGGATGCGAGGCAAAACTGAATTCTGAAACTGGTTGTTGAACTACTCTCGAGGCAACCCTATCTGTGAGAAAGAACCAACTTCGAGGAGGCTGATGGTGGAGGGGAGCTGAGGTGGGATTTCTCTAAAACCTGTCAGGCGACAGAGATGACGTGGACAAGCGGCCAGTAAATGGTAACTGGAAGGGAAGGAAAGGTGACGTCGACACATGGACGCGGAAGGTCCACGAAAATTGTGTTCATGACGTGGATGTAAGGGCGTGACCTAAGAGTTGTAGCAAAGGTTACCATCTGGAACACGTCAGACTCAGAGGTCAGTGATTTCGCAAGCGTGCCACCGATTGGTGGCAAAGCGCTCACTGATTTCTCGCGATGTCTTTCGGCGGCACAAACGAGGTTCGCGAAAACACTTGGTTTTCCCCCCTACGTACAGTAGTACAGCCCTGCCGCGACCGCGATTGCCATATTTTGTCCATTGTTGTGCATTCGTGGATGCTCTTTCAAATCGAGCCGGTTCACACGTGGGAACGAGGTGCCTGCCAGCAGCCAGCTTGGTGGGTGCCAGCCAGGCGCTTGGTTCATCTGGATTCTTGACTCTTTATGCGGATACTCGTGACTCTTATTGCGATCCCTCGTTCCTCCGCCTAATCACACTACACTACTAGCACAGATGGCTTATGCAGGGTTTAAAAAATAGGGGAGCGGTTGTTGTTATACGAGCGTACGTGGTCTCGTCAAGGAAAGTATACTCTAGGGCGTCAAGTACTTTGTTGGCTAGGAACCACCATTGGACAGCGACAGACAACTTCTACTTACACTACTAGCACAAATGGCTTATGCATACAACCTTCGAGTACCTTATTTGAACAAGTTGAAAAGAGTTACTTGAAAGTACAAAAACCAACAGCCTTTCCACTGGTGCTTGAGTGCGTAGCACCTTCAACAACTGGCAAAAAATATGTAAACATCTTGAGTATCCACTCTTCAAGCCACCCTTATGCTGTCCACATAGAGGATTGCCCTCTGTACGCCATAAGGGTCTTGCATTCACATGACAAACACAGTGTGGGACCTCATGGCGTGCTGCTGACATATGCTTCAAGGCGTGCTGCTGTCGTATAGCGACTCCAAGAACCGCCGTGCCTTGGGTGGGCTGCCATCCTTCTTCTTCAAGCTCACCTTGCGAGCCGTCTTCGTCTGCAGGGCATCACCGGGTGAAAGTGGAATCATTGGATATAAGGGACAAGTGCGTTAGGGTACACCCAAACCAGCACCAGGGCAGAGAAGTGGGCACAGACGCAAGCATGCAGAGGAAAAACAAGGTCCAGGATGGCTCGGTGCAGCCCCAGGTTTCCCCCCCGGTGCAGCCTGTTCTCCTTGCTTGGCTTCAATACCTGCCTTTCTGCCCACCGTGCTCATGCCATTCCTCCCTCCCCAAACTCACCCGTCGCAAAGTGAGATCCATGATCGCCTGGTGCAGACCCAGGTGCTCCGCGCGGTGAAGCTTGTTCTCCTTGCTCGGCTTCGGCAGCTTCCCTCCCTGCGCGCTCAGCCACTGCTGCGACACGCCCATCAGCCGGTACCGCCCGTCCGGCTGTAGCTGCCACGCCTGGCGCTTGTCAAACAGGCACGCGTCGATGATGAACTGCAGCTCGGATTTGATTGCGCGGTCCTCCACGGGGGTTACCACCTCCACTCGCCGTGTCAGGTTGCGGCTCATCCAGTCGGCCGACCCGATGTAGTACTGGGGGTCTCCGCCTGAAGAGGGAGATTTGGGAGGGGGAGGGCGACAGCGAAGGGGGAAGGGAAGGAGGGAGAAAGGAGGGATATAAGGGCTTGTGAGGTTGAGACACGCCCATGAGCCGGTACCGCCCGTCCGGCTGTAGCTGCCACGCCTGGCGCTTGTCAAAGAGGCACGCGTCGATGATGGATTGCAGCTCGGATTTGATTGCACGGTCCTCCACGGGCGTTACCACCTCCACTCGCCGCGTGAGGTTGCGGCTCATCCAGTCCGCTGACCCGATGTAGTACTGGGGGTCTCCGCCTGTGGGGGGGTCAGGACGGGGGAGGGCGGAGGATGGAAAGGGGAGGGGAGGGGTTTGAGGAGCCGCAAAACGTGCCAAAGAGGCATGCGTGCAAGATGGGCTGTAGCTGCCACGCCTGGCGCTTGTCAAACAGGCACGCGCCCAGGACGGACTGCAGCTCGGATTTGATTGCGCGGTCATCCACGGGGGTTACCACCTCCACACGGAGTGTCAGGGTGGAAAGGAAGTGAAGCAGAACACTGCAAACACTGCACAGCACAACATCTGCGAATTTGCCTACCCACACAGATCAACACACCCAATTTCCCTCCACTACACCCCTTTCTACCCCTCCCCAACCACTCCTCACCGTTCTCAAACTTGAAAATTCGGTGGTGCTCCAGGAACCGCCCAATGATGCTCACGACCCGCAGGTTCTCGCTCACGCCCGGCACCCCCGGCCGCAGCCTGCACATGCCCCGCACGATGCAGTCCACCTTCACACCGCTCCCCACCGCTTCATAAATCTTTGCAACCATCACTTCATCATCCAAACCGTTGCATTTGATGACCACGTGGGCAGGGAGGCCCGCTGCTGCGTTGGCAATCTCGCGGTCGATGAGGCGGAGGAACTCCCTTCGCATGGTGCCCGGGGCGACCAGCAGGCGGTTGTACTTGTTCTGCCGGTGGTATCCCGTCAGGTACTTGAACAGATCCCGCACGTCCTCGCCTAGCTCTGGCCGGCAGCTGCAAAACCAGGGAGAAAAGAAAGCAAGGGGAGATATGGGGAGACTGGAGTAAGGCAGACGAACTCGCGGTGCAGTGCATGGTCCCGGGGGCAACGAGCAGGCGGTTGTACATGTTCAGTCTGTGGTACCCCGTTAGATACTTGAATAGATCCTGCACATCCTCTCCCAATTCTGGCCGGCAGCTGCATAGGAAGAAGAACCGGGGACGGGAGGAAGGAGGAAAGAAGAAGCGGGGGAGAGTGGGAGGAGGGGCATGGTTGTGAGTTGAGGACCCGCAATGGCGTTGGCAATCTCGCGGTCGATGAGGCGGAGGAACTCCCGGCGCATGGTGCCGGGGGCAACGAGCAGGCGGTTGTACTTGTTCTGTCTGTGGTATCCCGTCAGGTACTTGAACAGATCCCTCACGTCTTCTCCGAGCTCTGGCCGACAGCTGGAAGCAGGGAGGGAGGAGAAAACGAAGTCACGGGTGGGGGATGGGAAGACTGGAATGAGGTGGAAGCGCTCGCAGAACAGCGCATGGTCTATTTTTGAGGCGCCTCAAAAGAAGACTAAAACGAGGTGGAAGCGCACGCAGAAGGACAGCGCAGGAGAACAGCGCATGGTGCTGCTGGGTGCGACAAGCAGGCAACTGGTTTGAACTTGTTCTGCCGGTGATATTCTATCATATCAGGCACTAGTTCCTTCTCCCAGCCTTGAAAGGCAAGTCACAGACGCACCTGAAGAGGCCAAAGTCGGTGTAGACGGAGGCGGTGCGGGGGTTGTAGTTGCAGCGGGTCACCAAGGCAAGACACCCACGGAGAGAGAAGAGACGCACCTGAACAGCCCGAAATCCGTGTAAACAGAGGCGGTGCGGGGGTTGTAGTTGCCGGTGCCGATGTGCACGTAGGTGCGGAAGCCCTCCTCCTCCTCGCGCACCACCATGATGCACTTGCAGTGCGTCTTCAGCCCCACCAGCCCGTACGCCACGTGGCACCCTGCGTTCTGTGGTGGAGAGGAAATGGAGACACGGGGGAAACGAGAGAGAAGATCGAATAATGAGACACTCAGAAAGCCCCACCAGCCCGTACGCCACGTGGCACCCCGCGTTCTGTGGAGCCGAGGGAGAGAGAAGACATGGGAGAAACGGCAGAGATGGGATGGTGATGATGCGGTTGGACGAGGTGGATGGGGTCACCAGTCCAAACAGGGTGAGCATGACTTCAGAACCCAGCCACATTCCCCAACCACACTCCCCTGCCACAATCCCCAACACACCTCTAGCTTCTGTGCGAATCCCACGTTCCGCGCTTCGTCGAAGCGGGCTTTAAGCTCCACCAGCACGGCCACCTGCTTGCCGTACTCTGCTGCCTTGATGAGCGCTGAGATCACTGGGCTGTCCGCTGACGTGCGGTATAGAGTGGCCTTGATGGCTTGCACCTGCACCGGGGCGAGTATGGAGTATGCGCAGGCAAAAAGGAAAAAGGGGCCTTGATGAGCCTTCAGATCCACCAGCACGGCCATTTTTTTAGGCGCCTCAAAAGTCACCTGCACCAGGGCGAGTATGGAGTATGCGCAGGCAAGAAGGAAACAGGGGCCTTGATGAGCCTTGAGCTCCACCAGCACGGCCACCTGCTTGCCGTACTCGGCTGCCTTGATGAGTGCTGAGATCACGGGGCTGTCTGCTGACGTGCGGTAGAGAGTAGCTTTGATGGCTTGCACCTGCACAGGGGAATGAATGCCTGGGACGGGCATACAGGGATAGGCACATGGCGGACAGGCGCGTTGAAGAGTGCTGAGATCACGGGGCTGTCTGCTGACGTGCGGTAGAGAGTGGCCGTGATGGCTTGCACGTATAGTGCATGCGGGTACACAGGAACAGAATAAAACGCCTAGGTGAGCACTGGGTTGAGATAGATTGGGTGAGAGCAATGAGACGAGAGCCCTACAAGGGGAGAGCTGGATGAGAGGGAGGGTGCTGTGCCTACCTTGGGGTCACGAGCAGCAGCCTCGACAAA
Organism: Closterium sp. Naga37s-1; assembly: GCA_947471745.1. NCBI lineage: Eukaryota > Viridiplantae > Streptophyta > Zygnematophyceae > Desmidiales > Closteriaceae > Closterium > Closterium sp. Naga37s-1. Next base: position 101,793 of record CANJKZ010000920.1, on the reverse strand, counting down.
GTGCTGTGTGGAGGTGCCGAAGCTGTGGTAAGGGGACTAAGATAAGAGGCACGCCGCACGTCTATGCGATGCGCATCAAAGAAGTAGAGCAAGAAGGGGCCTACCTTGGGGTCTCGAGCAGCAGCCTCGACAAAGTGCTGTGTGGAGGTGCCGAAGCTGTGGTAGGGGTGATGCACCAACACGTCCCCGTGCCTTATGGTGTCGAATATGTCCGCCTGGGGTGGGGGGAGGGAAGGAAAGGCGGGAGAGAAGGAAAGGGAGGCGCAGTGGAGCACAATGGGAATGAAAAACTGCTCTTTCATGCCGAAGCTGTGGTAGGGGTGATGCACCAGCATGTCCCCGTGCCTTATAGTGTCAAATATGTCCGCCTGGAAAGAGGGAGTGGAGGAGAGGAGGAGGAGAGGAGGAGGGGAGGCACAATGGGAATGAGTACGGCCCTTAGGTGCCAAAGCTGTGGTAGGGGTGATGCACCAACACGTTCCCGTGCCGTATGGTGTCGAATATGTCCGCCTGGGGTGGGGAAAAAGGGAGGAGGGGAGGAGAAGAGGAGGACGTGAGGAGTAGAGGGCGCAGCAGGGAGCGATGGAACGTCCTCTACGGGGAGATGGTAGGATCTTGGTGGCACATAACGAGGTGACTTTTGAGTCGACTCAAAAGTCACCTCGTCCTCTACGGGGAGATGGTAGGATCTTGGTGGCACATACGTATAGCTGCTGAAGAGGTTTTAAAGGCTGTTGGTTTGAAGAAGAGGGGATATTGTTTGAGGAGAAAGGGATGAGGAGGCAAAAGAACAGGAGAGCAAGTGACGAGAGAGGAGGGGATGGAAAAACGAGAGGGTAAGCCAGCTGAAGGAGAGGAGGCAGGCAAGAGTGGGGGCAGGCAAGCAGGAGAGAGCCCAGGCAAGCAGACGAGAGAGGGCAGGCAAGCGGACTGACCCCTTTGAGGCGTGGGTGGGTCTGAGGCGCCCAGGAGGAGAAGACGATCTCCCTCTTGGCGTTCTCGTCCAGATTCACAGGTATGGTGTCGATCTCTGGTGGGGGGGAACGAGGGACACGGGTAGGGAGGCGGGGTGGGGAAGCGAAAGAGTACAAGGATTGTGAGGATGAGGATCAGAACGGATTCAGGAGGAGAAAACGATCTCCCTCTTGGCGTTCTCGTCCAGATTCACAGGTATGGTGTCTATCTCTGGTGGGGGGGAACGAGGGACACCAAGAGAGGGAGGAGAAACGGAGGAGGGGGCGGGGGTGGGGGGGGAAGAGGAGAGAGAGTGCAACGGTTGAGGGGGTCAGAACGGAACCTCCTAAGGCTCTTCGTGGGAGTTTCTGCGACAGCTTCAGCAGCACCTCCTCGGGAATCTCGCAGTCCACCTCGAGGCGCACAAAGGGCAACTTCTAAATCCCACCCCATCCCCACCTCCATTCCCACCCTTGAGACGCAGCTTTATGACACCCACCTCCCAGGCCGAGCGGGCCGCACAGGCGGTACACATCATCGTGAGAGTCGAGCCCCAGCTCCTGGGAGAGCTTCAGCAGCACCTCCTCAGGCATCTCGCAGTCCACCTCCAGGCGCACGAATGGGGCGAACTTGCGCTCGCGCATCTCGTCCGTAATCATCTCGAGTAGATCCTCCGCCTCATCCTCGTTGCGTTCCACATCCGCATTGCGTGTTACTCGGAAAAAGTGCGCAGACGTGATCTGCGGGGCGCAGGGAGGAGAGGGCACGGAGGAGGGAGAAGGGAGGAGGGAGGAGGGAGGAGGGAGGAGGGCGGACAGAGGAGACGGGGCGACAGTGTTAAGAAGAAAACGGAGAGGAGGGAAGGTGGGAATGAGGATGGGATGTGCATGGGCGCATCTCGCTGGTGATCATGTCCAGGAGGTCCTCCTTTTTTTAGTCGACTCATTGCGCTCCCTGTCCGCATTGCGCGTTTTTTAGAATTCTCAAAGACACCCTGCAACCTCATTGCGCTCCACGTCCGCATTGCGCGTGCCGGAAGAAATGTGCGGAAGTGATCTGCAGGAAGAGAAAGGATCCACGGGGTGGGGTGGGGTGGGGTGGGGTGCCTGCTGTGTGAAACGCTGCTTTGGCATGTGTCACCTGGCATGTGATGTGTTACGCATGCGTGTAACACATCACCCGTGTCAGAATAATGTTCCTTAAATGTCTCAGCTCGTGTATCACACTTGACCAGTCATACATTGTTGAGCGTTAACACTGCAGTGCATTTTTCTCACCTCCATGCCTCCGAACAGCGATCTAAGGTTGGCCTTGATGATTTCCTCCACTGAGATGAACGTGTTGCGCTCCTCGTTGCTGCCCCTGCACGTACACACACACGCATGCACGCACGCCCAAACACACGCACGCACGCACGCACGCACGCACATACAGGAGGAGAAAGAGAATGATATAGCAGGCAGGTACTGAATATTCGCTCAGGAAGCTTCTTGAGGAGCCCCAAGACTCGTCTCAGTTCATCTGGGATTCCAGAAGCACTATATGGGGAAGGACGCAGCGGCCAGGGACTCACTCCTCGTTCGGACGTACGAGTGGGTGCCAGAGGTTGCACGTGTTGGGCACGGACACAATGGCAAACGCGTCGCAGCTCATTTGGGATTCCAGAGGCACAATTTACGGGAGGGGGGGGGGGGGGGGGGGCGGACGACACAACACAGTAGGCGACACAGCACAGCAGGCAGGGACTCACTCCTCATTTGGGCGCACGAGTGGGTGCCAGCGGTTCCACGTGTTGGGCACCGACACAATGGCAAACGCGTCGCAGCTCATTTGGGATTCCAGAGGCACAATTTACGGGGGGGGGGGGGGGGGGGGGGGGCGGATGACACAACACAGTAGGCGACACAGCACAGCAGGCAGGGACTCACTCCTCATTTGGGCGCACGAGTGGGTGCCAGCGGTTGCACCTGTTGGGCACGGACACAATGGCAAACTCGTGGTCGTCGTCCACTGGATCCCTTAGCGCCTGCAGGGCACGATAGCAATGGGGAGGACGGGTGGGGAAGCGAGGAGGGTTGAGCTGAGTGGAAGGAGCAAGGGGTTTACAAGAGTGGCAGAGGAGAGCGGGGTTCTGATGGCAAGCTCGTGGTCGTCGTCCAATGGGTCACGCAGCGCCTGTCCAGCACAATTTGGATGAGGTGGAGGTTGAGCAGAGGGGCGGGGGTTGAGGAATTGCGGGGTTTGAGTGGAGGGGAGAGGATTGGGAGGAGCAGGGGTTGAGGAAGGGCGGGAGTTGAGTGAAAGGAAGAGGAACTGAGTGGAGGGGCGGAGGTTGAGGACTGGCGGGGGTTGAGTGGAAGGGCACAGGGTTAAGAGCTTGGGGGGGGGGGGGTAAGGCTTGGAGGGGTTGGTTTGGAAGTCATGTTGCCATGCCAAGAGACATGTTGCCGACGAAGGGGAACGGGTGAAATTTTATCAATTCTAAGGCGACTTTTGAGTCGACTTAAATGACACCACGTGGTATGCGGGAACGGACGGAAGACGTACCACAGCAATGCCGAGGGACATGTTGCCAATGAAGGGGAAGGGATGGCCGGGATCCACTGCCAACGGTGTAATAATGGGCTCCAGCCACGCCCTGTAGTACGCGCGCAGCTGATGGTGGGAGATGGGGGAACGAGGGGAACACAGGAGTGAGGCACATCGACGGCACAGTGAGATGGCAACGGTGTAATAATAGGCCCCAGCCACGCCCTGTAGTATGCCCGCAGCTTATGACAGGAACGCAGGGAGACACAGGAGGAATAGAAGGAAGACAAAAAACAGGGCACGGTAGGAGGAGAAAGGGCAAAGTGAGGTGGGAGTGGGAAGGCGCGGACGGGAGCCAGATGGACGATGAGCAGATAATGCAGGATACTGATGGGCCTGCCTGGCTCACCTTTTCCTTGGCCGGCGACTCGAGCTCGTCCCAATGCACGATGCTGATGCCGTGCTTGCGCAGCGACGGCAGCAGGTCCTGCTGCAGGCACTGCAGCTGCATCTGCACAAACTGCTCCACCTCCCTGCACCCCACCAAGCACGCCACCACACGCGCCACACGCGCCACACCAACCAGCACAACACGCATACCACACCAGGCGACATAACACAATCGCAGCACGTGACAAGCACAAGAAAGATTAGCGCAAGTTGGCAAGAAACCGCCTAACTTTGGATGGATACATAATGAAATTTGTGAGATATCTGGATGAATCCTGGAAGCGCACCGTCAGGATAACAGAAATTGCAGCTTCGCTTCTTAGTGGCAGCCGTTTGAACGTCACTTCCGAGTGCTAGCTATCGTCATTAACTGATGAACGAAAAATAAGGCAGACTTTCCTTTGGAAAGGTTTTGGCGTGCTTAGATTCGCGACTTGGCCGAAAATTTTGAATACTGAGCGATATCTGACCTATGGAAGATTCGCGTGACAGCGTGCGAGGTGGTTTCAACTCGATGCAAGATTTTAACCCTTCCGCCATCCACGGGCTCAAAACGCGCAAGGTTACAATCTTGAGTGATTGGCGCATTCATGGACGCTGAAGGTATCGAACCTATGGTTCCGCGCTGCATTTCTCCACTGGCAGCAATCGGCGCGCTTCTCACCTGGCGACGATTTTCAGCGATTGGCTGGGCGTCCAGAGCCAGCTGCTGCGGTGGCCGATGAGGTTCGCCATGCCCACCGCCTGCTGCCGCTTCAACGCGCCCACGCGCTTGCAGAAGAACTCGTCCAAATTGCGCGCCGTGATGGCCAAGAAGCGAAGGCGCTGGCGAAGGACGGGATCGTGGAAGGAAATATAGATCGGGGTAAGAAAAGAATAACATACGAATCAGAGAAAAACGGGTTTAACTCGTCCAAATGGAGCGCTGCGATGGCCAAATATCGGCGGCGCTGGGGAGGGGAAACCGAAGAGAAGCAAACAGGTGGGGATGGAAAAAGCAGCCAGGGAGGCAGACGAAATGCTGTCCGAGTGTTGTGAAAAATAGCAGCTATAGCGCTAAAGCTGACCTAGTCTAGCCGGGCGCGAAGGCGAGGAAAAAAAGGGAAAAAAAAAAGAAGAAAAACAAAAAACAAAAAAAAACAAAAACCCAGAACGATTCGTGTTACCTCCATGAGCGGCGTGCGCTTGTCCAACGCCTGGTAGAGCACGCGCCAGTTGAACGCCAACCAGCTGCGAGACAGCGGACGCGACGCAGGGAGAAGGGTCAGAGGGTCAGAAGCACAAAAGGGACAGAAGGGACACACCCAGTGAGACGCAAGGAAGAAGCTTATGCCGGAGATCGACTATCAGAAACTTGTCAACGTCATACGACGACGGAAGAGAGGACACAGCGAGGACATTACTTATTCGTCACGAAGGCTACGAACAGCGAACGCGCACCTTAGCTCTTTGTTGTACACCGCATCGGCAGATACCAGCGCGTCAACACTCAACCCCGAAACGTCCTTCATCAAACCCTCCTGCTCCCACGGCGGCATAAGGCCCTCCGCCAAGCTCTCCACGGCTTTCATTCGGTGCTCCCAGCTCCCCACGCCCGCATCCTCCATCTCCGTCAACTCCGGCACCGTTGCGCTTCCGTCTTCCACTTCCTCCTCCGACATGTACTCAATAGCCGCATGGTCCCCTGCGTTGACTGACGTTGACAGAGCTCCGTTAACGAGATCGTCAGCCTTGATGTTATCCGACTCCGACAATTCCTCCAGGTCAGCCTCGAAGGATTCTTCGACGAAAGAGACGGACGGGTCGGGAACAGCTGATGCGCCGATTCGCGAATCCCACGGCCCGAACTCGCACGCTGGGGGGTTGGAGCTGTTCGGACCGATGCCATTCGCCCGGATGCTCTGTGCACAGCCGCGGTGCGACGAATCTGACGCTCCGGAATACCGGTTCGTGAAAGAGGAGGAAGAAACAACGACGGGAACTTTCGGCGTGAGCCGGAGTGGTTGCGTGGAGTTAGAGGAGAATAGTCTGGCGGTGCCGCATGATTGTGTCAGGCTTAGCGACGAGACGCCTGACGCCGTGGGACAAGAGTGAAGAGCCTCCATAGGAAGAAGAAATGGTCAGATCTAGACAACGGATTTGTGAAAGCGCTTGTTTGACGACACGGTGAGAGACTAGATGCAGCAAGTTTTTCGATACGAAACGATAAGAGTTGGATTGAACGCAAGAAGTTTCAGATTTGTGCTTGCGTGCTTGGCTGAACCAAGTCTGTTCTGAGAACCCGAGGTTGGTGAGTGGCGGCTGGCTTGGCTTCTGGCGGCAAATGCCAGATGCAAAAAGTGACAAGGAGAGATGCAGAGGAAGCAAGCTGGCTGGGTTGGGGAGGTCCCAGATTTCACCAAGGCTCCTACGCTAGCAGAGTGGAGAGGCCTAGAAGTTGGACTGGACAGACTTCCGCTGCTAGCGCGGAAATTCGGTGGCTAGAAATGAGTTGAGAAATGAGGCTGCAAGGAGGCTCGAGGAAGGCTTTTACACATTCAGAGGGACAACCTTTGAGAAAAATGCGAAGCGCGACAGAAACTGAGCCAGGTTCGTCTCTGTTACCGAACCACTTGTGACTTAGGGAAGTGCTTCGGCGCCCTCGATATCTCCTGCTTTGGCCACTTTTGCCGAGTCAAACCCGGCCAGTGCCACCTGGCTTGCCTGCCAGCGCATCAGAGGAGAAATCAGGCCGCCGCCATGCTGGAAGGGGGGACTCGCGGCGCGTTTTTGCGAAGGCCTATTCGCCGTGTAAACGCCTTGAAATGTGGCAGATCTGCGTGTCGGTCCGTCACCCACATGCCTGAAACCCTCAATCCGCTCCCAAGGGTGGGACCTGATTGGGGCATCTGACGACAGGTCAGCACTGGTCACATGCACCGTTTGTTCTTGCTGAAACCAGACCAAAAATCTTCTCCGTCACAGTACAATTTGGGGTGACGCTTGTCGTCCAACCAGAAGACAGTATCGATTACCGTATCGAAACAACTAGCACCATTCTCTTTTCAGCATTCAGATTGGACCACGTTCTTTCGCTGTTTGTGGCCGTGAATGAGAATTCAGTCGTGGTTCATCTAGGTTGGTCATACGAAAAACATGGTTGGGTACGGTTCGTATGGCAAAGCCTGACAAACCACGTCATGTAAACTTAGCTTTCTGATCAAATAGGTGCTGTGAACAGCTGGAAGCAGCTTTTTGGTGGCCGTTGGTTGCTTCTCGCTGTTGCGCGTCTCGCCATGATCCCTCTTTGTAGCACTCCCCAGAAACCGAGTGCCTGCAGCACACTTCATCTATCATCTGAATGCTCTGAGTTCACAAGAGCAGCAGGAGGCGCTATCAGCAGCAACTCTACATTGTCTAATGTGACGAGTCGATCCAGAATCGCCCGCGTGGGGGCCATTGTTCCGGTTGGAATTTTGCATAAGGGGAAGAGCGGCGTCACGAGGAGTGGTTCAGTGGTAGCGGCCAGCGGGGATCGGACTGGATTTAACTCTCAGCAGGGTCAGATTAAGGAGTTTCGAGGAAGATGCTGCGCAAAACCAGCGAAAGGAGTGAGTCCCGCAGATTATTCCACGTAATTTTAGAAGCCGCCGTTATGTAGCTCCAGGACATCGCTTTCCATTTCTCTCATTTGTTTGCGCGTAAACCCCCGAATTCTTCAAACCCTTTTCGTGCCATTTGTTATGCACAACGTTGTTTGATCATTTTCAGTCGCGTATCTCCTTTTTCTCTTCCCCAGCGGGTCTCCTGATCCTCCTTCACCCTTGCCAATTTCAATTCACACATCAGGTGTCCAGGCAAATTGGTTGGACGAAGTATCGCCACGTGGACCACAATGAATGGAATGCTGATGATGCGTATGACACGGAGGCGTTCGAGGTGGAGGGGGAGGCGAGGGAAGGGCCAGGGGTTGACGAAGAGCAAGTGTTGCAGCGACTGGTGGAGAGGTGAGGCGCCGCCAGGGGTGAGGACGCCAGGAGTGAGGGTGTCAGGAATGAGGAAGGAGGGGATTTTTCCTTTTACTAGTACGTTCCAATCTCTCTCCCCCGTTCCCCGCTTCTTGTCCACCTATCCTCCTTCCCTCCCTGTCCCTTTCCTCCCCAAACCCACTAACCCCTCGACCCCCTATGCCAAGCTGGAGAGCACTCCGCTGACCGCCTCCCCGCGCCACGTGTCCAGAGCAGTGCGCAGCGCGGGGGTGCGCCTCTCCCCCCGCCGTGTGGCGCTGGCAGCACGGCTGCTCGCCAGTAGAGGCAGCTGGCGCAGGGCGCTGCTGCTCGTGCACTGGGCCGCTCGCCGTGACCAATCCCGCGTCGACAGGTCAGACTAATGCCGGAGAGACCAGTAAAGCTGACAGGTCGCCCCAGGTTCCCCTTCCCTGGCCGTGTTTTTGTTGCTCGTTCTTCTTCCACCCTTTCCTTCCACCCTTTCCTTCCACCACAGCCATATCGTTTGTTTCTAGACTCTAGTTATCTTGACTCCAATCACCTACCTACCCCTTCTCCTGTCCACTTTCTCCCCTGCGTTTGTCCCCTCCACACTACGTTCCTGTCAGAAAGGTGCTCACAACACTCATCGCTGCACTGGGCTGGCGACTTTTGAGACGTCTCAAAAGCCTCCCCTGCGTTTGTCCCCTCCACACCACACTACGTTCCTGTCAGAAAGGTGCTCACAACACTCATCGCTGCACTGGGCTGGCGCTACCCCGATGCGGTGCTGCAAGCCATGCGACTCATGATGGTAGGTGCTGCGCGGTGATGTGCGGTGCGTCCCGGTGCTGTGTGGTGATGTGCTCTGCAGAAAGGTGCTCATGTCGCTCATCGCTGCACTGGGCTGGCGCTACCCCGATGCGGTGCTGCAAGCCATGCGACTCATGATGGTACGTGCTGTACGGTGATGTGCGTGCGGTGCTTTGCGGCGCTGTGCTGTGCTGTGCTGTGCTGTGCTGTGCTGTGCTGTGCTGTGCTGTGCTGTGCTGTGCTGTGCTGTGCTGTGCTGTGCTGCAAGCCATGCGACTAATGATGGTGCGTGCTTCCAGGCTGCTTGATTGTCATGCCCCCCGCACGTTCTCCGTCCTATTCCCTTTCAAGTCGACTCAAAAGTCACCTTCTCGCTCCTATCCCCTTTCCCTCAGCTTCGCTCCGTCGCTCCCCTGATCACTCTCGTACTTCCCTTTCTGCCCATGCCTCCTTGAGATCCATTTTCCATTTCCATCCTCCCCACTTCTCATCTCTACCCCCATACCCTCCCACTGCTCTTCCTATCCATGCTGTGCCATCCACCGCCCTCCTCTCCCTCGCTGCTCTCCACCAGTCGCAGCCCTCCACGTGGCCTGACCTCCCAGCATACAGAGCAGCAGCAGTGGCGCTGGGAAGGGCGGGGTATCTGCAGGAGCTGCTGCAGGTGGGTGGGGAGAGGATGGGCTTGGGGAACTGCAGTGCCACTCGCCTCTTGCTGTGACTGCAGTCTCCTATAACCGAAACCTTGAACCCTCCAGCTATGTTCGGTTGAAAGTAGTGCTGACCATTGTTCTCTGCTTCCAGCCTTCCCTTCGTATTGCTCCTTTCCTGTTAAACAATGGCACTTCACTTCATTTCACTTCACTTCACTTCACTTCATTTCACTTCACTTCATTTCACTTCACTTCACTTCACTTCACTTCACTTCACTTCACTTCACTTCATTTCACTTCGCTTCACTTCACTTCACTTCATTTCACTTCACTTCACTTCACTTCACTTCACTTCACTTCACTTCACTTCACTTCATTTCACTTCACTTCACTTCACTTCATTTCACTTCACTTCACTTCACTTCACTTCACTTCACTTCACTTCATTTCACTTCACTTCACTTCACTTCATTTCACTTCACTTCACTTCACTTCACTTCACTTCACTTCACTTCACTTCACTTCACTTCATTTCACTTCACTTCATTTCACTTCACTTCACTTCACTTCACAAGTTCACAATAGTGCTGTGCTGTCTCTCCTCTGTTCCAAGCATGGCCGAACAAAACGCTTACCTGGACCCGTGGCTGCCGGTCCCTCTCCTCCCCCTCACCCCCATGTGAGGAGCAGTGCAGCTGATGCAGGAGCTCAGGGAGGGCCCCACCCGCACCAACCGCACTGCACCACTTGAAACCAATGGCAGAGGAAGCGCTGGCGCTGGCGCTGGCTCTGGTGCTGCCAGTGGGATCAGCAGCAGCAGCAGCATTAGCTCCAAGTCGGGTGCAGCGGGCAGCAGCAGCTGGCTGGCTCCAGACGTGGTGGTGTACAACGCTGTGAGTGCTGCTGCTGCCCCTCGTGAGCCCCTCATGAGCCATTCCTTCACTCACCGCCCTTAGTAGTGTCTTGCACGCACTCACCAAGTCGGGTGCAGCAGGCGGCAGCTGGCTGGCGTCAGACGTGGTGGTGTACAACGCGGTGAGTGCTGCTGCTGCCCCTCATGTGCCCGCCCCTAGTAGGTACCCCCTACCCTCTTGCACCCACTCCCTTCAAGTCGGGTGCAGCGGGCAGCAGCAGCTGGCTGGCGTCAGACGTGGTGGTGTACAACGCGGTGAGTGCTGCTGCTGCCCCTCATGTGCCCGCCCCTAGTAGGTACCCCCTACCCTCTTGCACCCACTCCCTTCAAGTCGGGTGCAGCGGGCAGCAGCAGCTGGCTGGCGTCAGACGTGGTGGTGTACAACGCGGTGAGTGCTGCTGCTGCCCCTCATGTGCCCGCCCCTAGTAGGTACCCCCTACCCTCTTGCACCCACTCCCTTCAAGTCGGGTGCAGCGGGCAGCAGCAGCTGGCTGGCGTCAGACGTGGTGGTGTACAACGCGGTGAGTGCTGCTGCTGCCCCTCATGTGCCCGCCCCTAGTAGGTACCCCCTACCCTCTTGCACCCACTCCCTTCAAGTCGGGTGCAGCGGGCAGCAGCAGCTGGCTGGCGTCAGACGTGGTGGTGTACAACGCGGTGAGTGCTGCTGCTGCCCCTCATGTGCCCGCCCCTAGTAGGTACCCCCTACCCTCTTGCACCCACTCCCTTCAAGTCGGGTGCAGCGGGCAGCAGCAGCTGGCTGGCGTCAGACGTGGTGGTGTACAACGCGGTGAGTGCTGCTGCTGCCCCTCATGTGCCCGCCCCTAGTAGGTACCCCCTACCCTCTTGCACCCACTCCCTTCAAGTCGGGTGCAGCGGGCAGCAGCAGCTGGCTGGCGTCAGACGTGGTGGTGTACAACGCGGTGAGTGCTGCTGCTGCCCCTCATGTGCCCGCCCCTAGTAGGTACCCCCTACCCTCTTGCACCCACTCCCTTCAAGTCGGGTGCAGCGGGCAGCAGCAGCTGGCTGGCGTCAGACGTGGTGGTGTACAACGCGGTGAGTGCTGCTGCTGCCCCTCATGTGCCCGCCCCTAGTAGGTACCCCCTACCCTCTTGCACCCACTCCCTTCAAGTCGGGTGCAGCGGGCAGCAGCAGCTGGCTGGCGTCAGACGTGGTGGTGTACAACGCGGTGAGTGCTGCTGCTGCCCCTCATGTGCCCGCCCCTAGTAGGTACCCCCTACCCTCTTGCACCCACTCCCTTCAAGTCGGGTGCAGCGGGCAGCAGCAGCTGGCTGGCGTCAGACGTGGTGGTGTACAACGCGGTGAGTGCTGCTGCTGCCCCTCATGTGCCCGCCCCTAGTAGGTACCCCCTACCCTCTTGCACCCACTCCCTTCAAGTCGGGTGCAGCGGGCAGCAGCAGCTGGCTGGCGTCAGACGTGGTGGTGTACAACGCGGTGAGTGCTGCTGCTGCCCCTCATGTGCCCGCCCCTAGTAGGTACCCCCTACCCTCTTGCACCCACTCCCTTCAAGTCGGGTGCAGCGGGCAGCAGCAGCTGGCTGGCGTCAGACGTGGTGGTGTACAACGCGGTGAGTGCTGCTGCTGCCCCTCATGCGCCCGCCCCTAGTAGGTACCCCCTACCCTCTTGCACCCACTCCCTTCAAGTCGGGTGCAGCGGGCAGCAGCAGCTGGCTGGCGTCAGACGTGGTGGTGTACAACGCGGTGAGTGCTGCTGCTGCCCCTCATGTGCCCGCCCCTAGTAGGTACCCCCTACCCTCTTGCACCCACTCCCTTCAAGTCGGGTGCAGCGGGCAGCAGCAGCTGGCTGGCGTCAGACGTGGTGGTGTACAACGCGGTGAGTGCTGCTGCTGCCCCTCATGTGCCCGCCCCTAGTAGGTACCCCCTACCCTCTTGCACCCACTCCCTTCAAGTCGGGTGCAGCGGGCAGCAGCAGCTGGCTGGCGTCAGACGTGGTGGTGTACAACGCGGTGAGTGCTGCTGCTGCCCCTCATGTGCCCGCCCCTAGTAGGTACCCCCTACCCTCTTGCACCCACTCCCTTCAAGTCGGGTGCAGCGGGCAGCAGCAGCTGGCTGGCGTCAGACGTGGTGGTGTACAACGCGGTGAGTGCTGCTGCTGCCCCTCATGTGCCCGCCCCTAGTAGGTACCCCCTACCCTCTTGCACCCACTCCCTTCAAGTCGGGTGCAGCGGGCAGCAGCAGCTGGCTGGCGTCAGACGTGGTGGTGTACAACGCGGTGAGTGCTGCTGCTGCCCCTCATGTGCCCGCCCCTAGTAGGTACCCCCTACCCTCTTGCACCCACTCCCTTCAAGTCGGGTGCAGCGGGCAGCAGCAGCTGGCTGGCGTCAGACGTGGTGGTGTACAACGCGGTGAGTGCTGCTGCTGCCCCTCATGTGCCCGCCCCTAGTAGGTACCCCCTACCCTCTTGCACCCACTCCCTTCAAGTCGGGTGCAGCGGGCAGCAGCAGCTGGCTGGCGTCAGACGTGGTGGTGTACAACGCGGTGAGTGCTGCTGCTGCCCCTCATGTGCCCGCCCCTAGTAGGTACCCCCTACCCTCTTGCACCCACTCCCTTCAAGTCGGGTGCAGCGGGCAGCAGCAGCTGGCTGGCGTCAGACGTGGTGGTGTACAACGCGGTGAGTGCTGCTGCTGCCCCTCATGTGCCCGCCCCTAGTAGGTACCCCCTACCCTCTTGCACCCACTCCCTTCAAGTCGGGTGCAGCGGGCAGCAGCAGCTGGCTGGCGTCAGACGTGGTGGTGTACAACGCGGTGAGTGCTGCTGCTGCCCCTCATGTGCCCGCCCCTAGTAGGTACCCCCTACCCTCTTGCACCCACTCCCTTCAAGTCGGGTGCAGCGGGCAGCAGCAGCTGGCTGGCGTCAGACGTGGTGGTGTACAACGCGGTGAGTGCTGCTGCTGCCCCTCATGTGCCCGCCCCTAGTAGGTACCCCCTACCCTCTTGCACCCACTCCCTTCAAGTCGGGTGCAGCGGGCAGCAGCAGCTGGCTGGCGTCAGACGTGGTGGTGTACAACGCGGTGAGTGCTGCTGCTGCCCCTCATGTGCCCGCCCCTAGTAGGTACCCCCTACCCTCTTGCACCCACTCCCTTCAAGTCGGGTGCAGCGGGCAGCAGCAGCTGGCTGGCGTCAGACGTGGTGGTGTACAACGCGGTGAGTGCTGCTGCTGCCCCTCATGTGCCCGCCCCTAGTAGGTACCCCCTACCCTCTTGCACCCACTCCCTTCAAGTCGGGTGCAGCGGGCAGCAGCAGCTGGCTGGCGTCAGACGTGGTGGTGTACAACGCGGTGAGTGCTGCTGCTGCCCCTCATGTGCCCGCCCCTAGTAGGTACCCCCTACCCTCTTGCACCCACTCCCTTCAAGTCGGGTGCAGCGGGCAGCAGCAGCTGGCTGGCGTCAGACGTGGTGGTGTACAACGCGGTGAGTGCTGCTGCTGCCCCTCATGTGCCCGCCCCTAGTAGGTACCCCCTACCCTCTTGCACCCACTCCCTTCAAGTCGGGTGCAGCGGGCAGCAGCAGCTGGCTGGCGTCAGACGTGGTGGTGTACAACGCGGTGAGTGCTGCTGCTGCCCCTCATGTGCCCGCCCCTAGTAGGTACCCCCTACCCTCTTGCACCCACTCCCTTCAAGTCGGGTGCAGCGGGCAGCAGCAGCTGGCTGGCGTCAGACGTGGTGGTGTACAACGCGGTGAGTGCTGCTGCTGCCCCTCATGTGCCCGCCCCTAGTAGGTACCCCCTACCCTCTTGCACCCACTCCCTTCAAGTCGGGTGCAGCGGGCAGCAGCAGCTGGCTGGCGTCAGACGTGGTGGTGTACAACGCGGTGAGTGCTGCTGCTGCCCCTCATGTGCCTCATCCCCAACCCCTTGTAGGTAGTAGGTACCGACTTACCCCCCTGAGCCCCCCCTGAGCCCCCCATGAGCCCCGCATAATCCGAGCCTTTCCTCACCCACCACCACCCATTGTACTGTCTTGCTTGCACCCACTCCCCCCTAATGTGGGTGCAGCTGACAGCAGTTGGTCGACTCCACTCCTCTCCAGGTGTCTGACAGCTGATATCCTTCTTCTTTCAGTCTTAAAGTAGTTTCATTTTGAGACGTCTCAAAACACTACTTGTATCACGTGGGTGCAGCTGACAGCAGTTGGTCGACTCCACTCCACTCCAGGTGTCTGACAGCGGATATCCTTCTCCTTTCAGTCCTAAATAGTTACAGGTTTGATTTCGTTTTTGCTGCGCAATTATGTCCAATTTGAGAAAGCTCACAAGCCTGTGCATCCTCCTCAGCCATTCCCCATCCCCCCTCCCCTCGCCTCTCCACATCCCCTCAGGTCCTGAATGCGTGTGGCACCAAGAGGCAGTGGAAGGGCGTGCAGTGGGTGCTGCAGCAGATGCGCAGCGAGGGGGTAGCCCCCGACGCAGCCACCTTCGGTTTGGCCATCCAAGCCCTGTCTCTCTGCAGTCAAACCCACCTCGCCCTGCACCTGCTCGCTGATATGGAGGCGGCTGGCTTCCCTCCGACCACCCACACCTACCGAGGTAAGTCGTTGGGCCTAGTTTTCAAAAAACCTACAAGGGACTTTTGGGCTGGCCATCCAAGCCCTGTCTATGTGCAGTCAAGCGCACCTCGCACTGCACCTGCTCGCTGATATGGAGGCGGCTGGCTTCCCCCCGACCACCCACACATACCGAGGTAATCGTCTGGATTATGTTCTAAACCTACCGAGGTAGTTGTCAGACTTACCACCCAAACTTTGGTGGCGAGTCGATTCATACCTTTGCTGGTGGCAGCAGCAGTGGTGGAGATGCGTTGACGATACCTCTAAGACCTGGTGATGCAGACACCTAAAAACATCTCCGTTTCTAATCGCCTAAAAAATCGATGCATACCTTGGGTGCTGGTAGTAGCAGTGATGGAGATGCGTTGAAGGTGCCTCTCAGACCTGGTGATGCGGACACCTGAGAACATCTCTCTTCTGCGCCTCTCTTCCCCCGTCACTCCCTTAACAGACCTGGTGCGGGCACTGGCGGCAGCAGGGAGGGTGGAGGAGGCAGAGGCAGCAGTGAGAGAGATGCAGGAGCGGGGAATGGAGGGCAACGCAGGGGTGTTTTACTCTCTTGCGTGTGCTCTCTGCTCCGCTGGGCGGTGGCGGGATGCTGTCACTCTGGTGAGTCTAGTCAGGCGCGTAAGAGAAGGTTGGAGTTGCAGAGAGGGCAACGCAGGGGTGTTCCACTCCCTCGCTTGCACTCTCTGCTCCACTGGCAGATAGCGGGATGCTGTTGCTCTGGTGAGTTCATCCAGCCATCCCTTGATGTGTTGGGACTTTCAGTTGGACATGAACAGAGATTGGAGGGCAGTATACAGCCTGCTCGGTGTATTAGACCCTGTTGTATTTTCTAACTACAGTTGTGCCCCCTCGTTTGCACCCTAATTTGGGTCGTCTGGATAAATTGGGCAGGTGGAGAAGATTTCTCGGGCAGAGGATGCGCAGCCGCCAGTGGTGACGTGGACAGGCCTGATTCGTGCGTGCGAGCGAAGCAACCGATTGGACGACGCGGCCCAGGTTTTCCGGGAGATGCAGGTGCAGGGGTGCACCCCCAACATCACCACCTGCAACATCATGATCACCGTATTTGCTCGCACGGGCAGGTTCGCTGCTGCGGAGGAAATTTACGCCGCTGCCCGGTCGGGCGGCAGGCCTATAATCACGGGCAGGAAGAGGTGGATGAGCAAGGAGGAGAGGCAGGAGGCTAGGATGCAGCGACTGGTGGCTAATAATAGGAGCAGGAGGAGGCTGATTCGAGAAGGGAAATTACAGAGAGGGGGAGGAGTAAAAGAGGGAGCAACTGTGGTTGGTGCTTGGGAAGCAGGGGAAGGGGGGAGGGAGGAGGGAGCACGAGAGGATGAAGAGGGGGAAGAGGATGCTTTGGAGGGGGGAGATGGTGAAGGGGAGGCCATTGGCGTGACAGGAGAGAGCGAGGAGCAGAAGAGCAAGGAGGAGGAGGGGGGGAATGGAGAGGGAGACGGGGAGGAGGATGGGGAGGAGAGTGCAGGTGAGAGGGTATGGTTCGGGAGGAGACGAGAGGACCCGCCGCTGGTGCCCAACAGCCGCACGTTCTCAGCCATGCTGGGCGCGTGTGTGCGGTGCCGGCAGTGGCAGGCCGTGAGGCAGGTGGCACGGGACATGCAGCGGGCGGGGTGGGCGCTGCAGGTGCGGCAGCATGGGTGGGTGGTGGACGCGCTCCTCAAGGGCAAACAGACAGTCATTGCTGACGAGCTGCTGCTTGCCATGCGCGGGACAGCTACTGGGGCTGCTGGCCTTAGTAACAGCCAGGAATCCAGTCGCGTTAGCGTTCATAATCCTGGCCATGTTGCGAGTCGAGATTACGGTGGTGTGGGTGGGGAGGAGATTCCTCCTGAGACAGTTGAGAGCGTGAGCGAGGAGGAGCAGAGGAGGACAGCTGCACAGCAGCAGCTTGATTTGCTGTCGGCACTGACTCGTGCGAGCAGCAGAGGAGACGGGATGAGCTCACAGGGAGTCTCAGATGACAGCTGTGACAACAACAGCCTCAGCAGCAGCGACAGCAGCAGCAGCAGCAGCAGCAGCAGCAACAGTAGCATTTCAGACACCAGCAGCAGCACCCAAGCCAGCAGTAGCAGTGGCAAGGACAGCAGCAGTGACGAGCTGAGCCCTGTCCTCCTGAGGGTGTGGGAGCTGCTAGAGTCGCACGCCCCCCTGGATGGCTTTGCTTGGCGTTATGCGGTGGCATCGGTGGGCGGCGGACTGACAGGGGCAGGGGTGGAGGAGGCTGTGGGAGTAATGGACGCGTGGGGGAGGGCTTTGGAGGGGAAGGCTTTGGATGAGAGGGTGGTTGAGGAGAGGGCTTTGGAGGGAACGGCTTTGGAGGAGAGGGTGGTTGAGGGGAGGGCGTTGGAGGGGAAGGTTGTGGAGGAGAGGGCGGTTGAGGTGGAGGTGGTGAGTGGGGAAGGCAGATCTGGGGCGGTGGCAGGTGCTTATTCAGCAGGAGTTGAGTCAGGTCGTGCTGAGTCGTCAGGTGTTGAAACAGCAAGTGTTCAGAGAGGGCCAGCGAGGGCAGCAGATGCGCGAACAGACTTAGACACTGCAGCAAGTGGTGCTGGTGCTGCAGCAAGTGGTTCTGCTGCAAGTGGTGCTGTTGGCGCTGCTGGTGCTGCTGGTGACCCTGGTGCTGCTGGTGCTGCTGGTGGTGGTGCATCTGCTGCATCTTCTGCAACCCCTGAAGCCTACCCTGCATCCTCCCCTGCAGTGGACCCTGGTGTGCTTGCCGACCTTGTAAGGGGGCTGCTTATAGGGGGGAAGATGGAGGAGGTTCGAGTGGCGTTGCGATTGGTCGACCGGATGGAGAAGGAAGGGTGGGTGGCAGACGCCGGCATATACACCAGCCTGCTGCACCGGACCGTCAGGCTGGGGATGGGAGCTGAGGCTCGGGAGGTGCTGGCTCGGGCCGAGGCAGCGGGTGTGAAGGTCGAGTACGATGAGCTGGAACTGAGTGACTCTGTAGGGGGTTCGGCTGGGGAAGTGGGAGAGAGGGTGGGAGGAGGATGGCTAAGAGGGGAGAGGGATCGTGTGGAAGAGCCATCTGCTTGGGACATTCTGAAAGTATGGAGGAAGGAACTACAGTAAGGAATCAAGGCAATTGTGTCTCTTAAAAAAAAAAAAAATCTGGCTAAATAGTTTTGCTTCAATGGGAGCTTACTGGTTGGTTGAGGGAGGCATGCCATGCCATGCCATGCCATGCAGTGCAGTTCATGCTCAGAAACAAGATTGTAGAAGCCACATCGTACAATCACTCTGAAAGGAAGTTGGGCGAACTTTGTGCCGTCAACAATGTTACCAGCTGTGCATTGCGAATCGTTTTTCGTCGCCAAACGTCCCACTTGTGCAGTGATAATGGCATCCAAGTTTTTAGTTTCTCAACGTGTCAATGCTAATTCCTCTTGCTCGCCTCGGGCTGTGCTGCAGCTCCACGGACCTCGGAACGCGTCACGGACCGACGGCTAACAGACAGAAGGACGGCTATGTAGTGGGCTAGGAAGGTTCCTCGCTTTTCCGAGTCGAGTAGGTTATCTTAGCTCGGCGTTTCTTAGTAGGGGTAAACAGGTGCGCGCTATCTAACGACGTCACTGTTTCGGCATCTTACCGTTTTCGGCGTGACATTGATTGCCGCTTTCCGTCGAAGCCATGGCTGCCGCAGAATTCGAGATATGTGATAACTGGTAACTTCTAGTCGCACTCGTTCTTTTCGTCCATGTCGTCCGTTACAATCTAATTATAGACGTCTTAGAAATCGGCTATTCATCGGCGTCATCCGTGTCGTCCGTATGCGTCGTCTGTGTCGTCCGTGCCATCATTTACAATCTCGCTCTGCCTGGTTCTGCATTCCAGTGACGTTGCGTGCTTCCCTCCATTCCCCTCCCACCGCTCGCCCCATCCCCGTCGCCAACCCCGTTCCCGTCCCTTCCATCCCGCCGCTTCCATTCCGCACCGCAGCGCTCGTCCCATCCCCATCGCCAACCTTCCGCTGCACGTGGCGCACTGTGAGACTCGCCTCGTGCGCTGCGAGGGGTGCGATGAGATGGTGGCCAGTGCCGCCATGGACCAACACGTGGCAGCCGTGCACGCTCCCGTGAGTGCTGGGACTTAGCCAGATGCGAGTGGGTTGTGACACTTGGTGTGCGGTGCAATGGGGTGCGATGAGATGGTGGCCACTGCTGCCATGGACCAACACGTGGCAGCCGTGCACGCTCCCGTGAGTGATCATGCACTTGGTTGTTTGCACAACCCAGTGAGTACGGTAGTGGCACGTTGTGTTCTAGTCAACGGGTGCAATGAGGTGGTGTCCACTGCCAATCATGCACCAACACGTGGCAGCCGTGCGCGCTCCTGTAAGTGGTGAGAATCAGCCAGGTGCGGGTTGGTAGCGACACTTATCGTGCGCGGCGACGCGTGCAATGAGGTGGTGTCCACTGCAGCCATGCACCAACACGTGGCAGCCGGGCACGCTCCTGTAACTACCAACATGTTTGGCTCAAATGGACGGTACAATGAGATGGAGGTGACTGCAGCCATGCACCCATGTTTCTCCTGACCCATCTTCCCCATTCCTCCCACCATCCCCATCACCTCTCCTTCCTCAGGCGCCCTGTTGTTCCCTGTGTGGCGAGCCCATGGGGCGTCGGCTCTTGGCAGAGCACGAGGTTGCAACCTAAGGGTCCTGAAACGCATTGCCCCTTCTTACTTTCTCCCCCTTTTCCCCCATGCTCCCCTCCCCCAGGCGCCCTATGCTTTGTGTGGCGAGCCCATGGAGCGGCGGCTTTTACCAGACCACGAGGCACCACCTCTTATCCTCCCCTTCAAGCTTTCTCTGCCCCCATCTCCTACCCCCCATCTCTCCACCCCTCAGGCGCCCTGCTCCCTGTGTGGCGAGCCCATGGAGCGTCGGCTTTTACCAGACCACGAGGCTTCAGCATGCCCCCTGCGCCCCCTGCTCTGTGCCTTCTGCGACCTTCCTGTAACCGCCATGGACTTCCAATCTCACACTGTAAGCATCGACTCTAAAGTCCTGCCTTCTGCAGGTCTGCCCCCTGCCCTCCCTGCTCTGCCTGCGACCTCCCTGTCACTGCTATGGGCCTTCATTCTCACACTGTAAGGAGCCGCCTTGTATTGTGTTAGGCGCTTCATAACTCCCTTCTGCGTTAGGCGCTTCATAACTCCCTTTTGCGACCTCCCTGTCACGGCCATGGACCTCCATTCTCACACTGTGAGGAGATTAGAGTCTACAAAGAGATTTGCCTCAAAAGTCAACAACCCCGTTTGTCACGAACCGCCCCTCAGTGATCCTCACGAAGGTGCTTCATGCATGCATGTTCATACACACTCTCCCTCTGAGTATGTATGTGTTCATACACTCCCTCCTTCTCATCGCTCCCCTGCAGGACGTCTGTGGCAGCCGCACGGACCGGTGTGAGTAGCAAGTACGCACCCGTTTGTACAAACTTCCATGTATCCCACATATTCCTCCCCGTCCCCTGCAGGACGTCTGTGGCAGCCGCACGGACCGGTGTGACGTATGCAGCAAGTACGTGCGGAAGAGGGATCAGGAATCACACCAGCAGCAGCACCTCCTGCAGCAACCATCACTCCATGCTGCCACTCCCAGCACCAGCAGAGACGGCACCAGAGCAGGTTCATCTCATAGCTCTCGCGAGCCTCGCAGTGTTTCTAATGGTTTATCTAGTAGATCACCTGGGAGCGCTGCGCGTGGTGGTGCTAATGGTGGTGGTAATGGTGGTGCTAATGGTGGTGCTAGTGGTGGTGGTGGGGGGTCTGGGGGGATAGGAAGGTATTGGCAGCTGATTGTTCCTCTAGGGTTTGTGGTGGTGGGTGTGGCTTTGGCTCTCGGTGTACGGAAGAGAAACAAACTGTAGGGGAACATTTGTTACTTGGGTATGCTATTTACCAATAGATATGTTTATAGCAGATGCCTCAATGTGCGTAGTAATTGTTGAGGCTGGTTTTAGCTGAAATATTTCAATAAGAAACGAACAGCTGAACTTAAACATGGGCACATACCGAATGAATTATGCAACCACTCTCGATAGAGCTACACTGACCATATCGCGTATTTTCCACGCTCCCAAAACCAATCAACATATATTACTGCACGGCGGTGACAATGCCTTTCAGGTGCGCCTCTTTCCGTGTCTCATGGCGGTGAGAACGCCTTTCAGGTTCATCTACCTCTCATCTTCTGTAAAGAAGTCAACGAGTCAACCAGTCAACCACTGTCCTTCCGCCATGGACGCGGTTTCGCGGCAGTCGCTTTCAGCGACACAATGCGCAGCGCACATACCGCGCCGAGCATGGCCACCGCTGGCTGCGCTTCGCTGCGACAAAAATCTCGCGAAACCGTTAGCTGGAGTCGCGAAATCGTCGCATGGTTCGAGCTCGGCGTTCAGGTCTTCGCAGAGTTTGCGACGAACAGCCGTGTTGACGAGAACTTGCGGATGGACCTGCAGCGGCACTGCTGCCGGCGAGTGTTTGATGACGCGTGAAAAAACTGCCGTTCTGGCTAGTATTCACGGTGATAATAACGGTGCTAGTGACTATAGTGGTACAGATGCTACCAATGGCAATAGCAATGCTACGAGTGACGGCATCAGCGGAAGCAGCAAGCAAGCTACTGCCGCCTCTGCGCATCCAGCGTCTTCCCCGTCGGTTGGAAGCACTCCGGAAGCTTCGTTTCTAGGGCCGATCGGGGAGATGCTGCAGCGGAACAAGGCGAAGACGGCCGAGTGAGTTCGCGCCTGGTGAGAAGCTTCACGGAACCTTCACAACCTTGAGAGATGAGAAAATCTTAAGCTGTCTTGTTCTCAACCAGAACACTTCATTCTCAGTCTTGTCACCCTCGTTATTGTCATCTCGTCACCAAATGCAACAGATTTGCTTGCGACCCTCAATCCTGATCGTCCATTTTGCGCTTTCTCCTCTCTCTCCACCAATCAACGGTCCCCAGGGTGTTGGAAAAGCTGAAGTCGTTTGGTGTGGCTGGCGTCCTCGCTTATGGCCTCTTCAATACAGTTTACTACATCTTCGCCTTCCTCTTCGTATTGTGAGTCGAACACGTATCATCTCGCATTCAAAGAAGTCTCAAACCCCATGTGCCGTTTTCTTTTTCTCTTTCTGTCAGATCTCCACCCTTTATTAACCCCCCAATACCCTCCCCCCTTCCCCCCCCCCCACCCTTCTCTCTGCATGCGGGCATGCGCATATGTGTGTGTGTGTGTGTGTGTGTGTGTGTGTGTGTGTGTGTGTGTGTGTGTGTGTGTGTGTGTGTGTGCTCGCGCGCGCGTGTGCGTGTGTGTGTGCCCATGTGCGTATGTCTGCAAACATATCTGCATGGCGTCATTCCACGTGCGCATGTGTGCAGTCTCTACGTGGCACCTTCCCCACGAGGCCTGGGCTTTGCAGCAGCAGCAAAGAAGTGAGTGCTCTGCCAGCCAGGCAGCCAGGTGCCTTGTACTCTGCCTAACAGCCCAACAACTGATGAGGACCAGCAACATAGCATGTGAAACTGTTGTCCCCTCAAAAAGATTCTCTACGTGGCACCTTCCCGGTGAGGCCTGGGCTTTGCAGCAGCAGCAGCAGCAGCAGCAAAGAAGTGAGTGACCTGCCGGCTAGCCAACCGGGTGGGTTAGGGGGAAGGCTTGGTGGCTGTAGAGGGCGGATGGGTTTGAGGGAGAGCGTGCGAGGGAGTTTGTAGTGAGGTTTCTTGCTGGGGGAGAGTGAGGAGCAAGGGGACTGCTGTTAGGAGTGCGTAGCGTGGGGTTCCTCACGTCCATGGTGGGGCATGTGTAAGAGCCTGTTGGGATGAGGGTCAGCAACACAACATGGACGTGTGCATTTTAAGTAGTTGTGTGAGGAGTGGTGGGGTGGGGAGTGGCAGTTTTTGTGGTTGTGTGTGACAGTGAGAGTGGGGATGAGGTGACACATGTGAGAATGAGAAACCTAGTTTGTCAGTCGCCATTTCCACCCACGACTCAGAACCTTTCTTTGGAGTCGACTCAAAAGTCAACTCGCCATTTCCACCCACGATTTAGCACCTTTCTCAACACCTTGTCCCTCTTCCCTCATCCCTCTCCCCCCTCGTCCCTCTCCCCGCGTCCCTTTCCCCTCTTCCCCCAGTCCTGACCTACCCTCTCCATCCTTGCACAGCTTTCTCAAGGTATTTGCACTGGTGTGGGCTTTCTCCCCCAGTCGACTCACTCACTAAAGTTCACCCTATTCCCCCCGCCCCTTCCCAACCGCCCGTCCTTCCACAGTTTCCTCAAGGTCTTTGCAGTGGTGTGGGCGGGCAGTCAGGTCACCAAGCTCGTCCGTGCAGTCTGATTTGAGGCGCTTACAAAAGAAACTCTCCGTGTTCTTTTCCCCTCTTTCCCGAACCCTCATCCACCCTCCCCGTCCGTTCACAGCTTTCTCAAGGTCTTTGCAGTGGTGTGGGCGGGCAGTCAGGTCACCAAGCTCGTGCGAGCAGGCGGGTAAGAATCCTCGAATCTGCTGGGGAGATGTAAGGGCACGAGGGCTCGTGGGGAAGTCAAAATCGAGTTCTGTGGTGTGGGCTGGCAGTCAGGATACCAAGCTCGTGCAAGATAGCGGGTAAGCATTGAGATGCGCAGTTGGTGATTCGATTGATAGTGCTAAGAAACAAGAAGCTGACTGGGGGACTTGCTGTGGTGAGGGCGGGCAGTCAGGTCACCAAGCTCGTGCGCGCACGCAGGCGGGTGAGAGAATCAATGGCTGATTGGATGACTTGCTAAATAATGGTAGTGAAAGGTTTCCGGAGAAGATGCACTTGTGGTTAAACGCTGAGACGTCCGAGAATGTGCTTATGGTGAGTCGCGTTTTAAGGCGTCCCAAAATGTGCTTATGGTAAAGTCACGTTCTAAGTCCCCTGACTCTATCCCTCCAACCCCTCCTGCAGAGCTCTCATGCTAGCGCCCTTTATGGAAAGAGCCATTGCTGCACTCTCCTCCTCCACAGGCGTGTTCAAGTCCAGAAGCCAGGCAGTGGCCGCCATTGTCGCCTTCTGCTTTGGTCTAGCTGGGGTGCTCTTCATCGCTGTGACTGCGCTGTGGGCGTGAAACATGCACCATGCCTTGTACTTCAGCTGGCTTCGAAACCTTCACAGGGATGTTCCAAAAGGCCAGGCAGTGGCTGCCATCGTCACCTTCTGCTATTGTCTCGCTGGGGTGCTCTTCATGGCAGTCTTGACACGAGGCACGAGGGCACGAGGCCTACACTATGCGTGTGTGTGCTATTCTGTTAGTCTTGACCTACCGTAAACGTTGGTCCCTCGTCCATGTTGAGTAAGAATGATTAATAAAGAGTCATGGATGTATCATGACTTCCACTGTACACTCGGGCTACTGTATCAGGACCTGTACATTGCTTTTCACATGCAAAAGGAAAATTACCGTACGCTTTCATAGTGACTGGATGGACTGCACAGAACATACGTAACTATTGGTACGGTACTAGAATAGTGCAGTTCAGTCAAACTGCTGATTGTTTATACATAGAGGTATCAAGTACCTGCTTGCCACACATGGCACACACACCTGAGTGAAGGGGGTGGAGGGGGCGTGGGGAGGGGAGGGAGTGGAGAGAGGAAATGGGGAGCCTGTAAACAGGGAGTATACTCAGACCCGCTATCGATATTTGTAACCCTTTTGTTATCGAAACATGCACCATGGTTGACATGGCGGTAAGCAGAAGTCCAAGGCGCCTGAAAATGACAATAGTATGTGACATAGATCCGGTTCTTTGATCGATGTAGTAATCCAGACATGTAACCTATTTGAGAGGAAACATGCAAATGCTCACCTTTCTTATAAGAGCATAGGTGGCAGTATTTTCCCTCCTGGTGTAGCTGCTGCTTGCAAATAATGCACTTGAAAGATGCTGATGACGCGTACGGAGTGTACCTGCTCGTACGAGGGACCCATTTTGGGGAGGCCATGGTTGGAAGGGGAAAGGAATGATGGGAAGAGAGAGAGAGGGAGTTGAGAGGAACAGGAGTGCAGAAGGGGAAAAGGTTGTGGGAAAGCGTTTCACAAAAACAAGGGGAAAGGACCAATTGTGTAGCATCTGAGGCAGTGTGTACCTTTTTTTTTTGGACAGCAGCTTGTTCTCGTTGATCTTCCTGCCGCCGCTCTCAGTGGTGTTGGACGCGCCCTCCTTCCACTTGTCCGGCACAATCACCTTTGACAGCTTCTTCGCACCTGCCGGATGCCACCATGAGGAAAAAAGGCTTGAAAATAACTCGAAGACACTTCTAACCTTCCCCTGGGCGTAGAAAGGCTTTGAGCGTCTAACCTTCCCCTTGTCCTCCTCGACGCCCTTGCTGGCTTCAAGGTAAGGACGAACGGGGAAGAGACATGTAGGCAGAGATGCTAGACACGACGAGGAAGCTTCAGACGACGAGGGACCTTCATAAGTACGTAACTCACATTTATCGCACACCATGCTGGTTCCACGAGATAAGATTCCTTAATATTCGGTTCCTTGCTATAAGCTTCCCCCAATACGCTTCCTTGGTATAGACCTCCGTGAAGAACGCAAGCAGGGAGGAGAGAATAGAAAGAACCAACTCTTTACTCGACAAGAAGAACCCTACAGCGCTATAGAAGCACCCTTCGTAGTGCTGCGCTTCGTGATTTAACGGCGGGAGCGAAGCCTACAGTCTCGTGATCACGCTAAACGGTACGACGCGGAAGGAGCGAGCAAAACCTGGCCTACAAGAAGACCGTTAAGCACAGACGAGAGTAGGACCGTACGTAAACGGCCACTATCTAACGTGCTGAGTAGGGCAGCTGACGCGCTTGGTCTAAGAATCCGAAAGCACGCAGCGTAACTCGCGACTAAAGTATTTCAGTGTGGACAAGGGTGCAGGCTGGGGAATCTTGGCTCCGCTATAAGGTCCTTCTGGTGAAAGTCGCTAACACTTTGTTATTCCCATGACTTGGGTTGAATGTATAATCTCGCGAACAAAACGTTCCAACTTATATGAAAGAACAGCTTGTGAATAGTGTTAGGAAAACCTAATTTAGTTTTCAGGTTGTACACTGCTATGAGGTCGTATAAGTTACGCCTATCTAAATTTCGCCGAAACCGAATTGAATTTCGCCAGAGCCTCCACATTGAGCCTCAACGTCCCCCTCAGAACAACGCGACAACGACGACGACAGCCAATGCGACGGAAGAAAACAGCTCCCATAAGCTCCGCGCGCACACCCGCGCACCGCTCTTGGGCGGAGGCGGAGGAGAAGCAGGAGTTGGCGGAGGAGGGGACGGCTGGACTGGCGGGGCGGGCGCCGGGTTGGGAGATGACGCGGGTGCAGGGCTACCGGACCCCGACGATTCAGCTAGTTGCCGTCCGCCTTCGCCCATCCCGGCGGCGATAGAGAGATCACCGGCGGTCATCAAGAGTAGATCGTCGACGGAGGGAGGCAGGAGGAGCGCGTTGACGGTGTGAACCACGACCGTGCTGCTCCCCCCGGCGCCGCCCTCGATACTTAGTTGCGCGGACGCGGCGGCGGATTGCGCGCCTTCTCCGGAATGGCGCTCGTCGGGGGAGAGGGGATTCAAGAAGAGCGTGAGCGCGCGGTACTGCTTCACGCTGGTTCCGCCAACCTGGAACGCCAGCGCGTCCACGTGGAGCGCGATCGGCGCGCCTTGCATAGTCTCGTACGACCCTTCCCACGCGAACGCGGAGACGGGCCGCGCGACCACGTGGAACAGGAGCACGTCGCGGAGCAGCGCGGCGTTGCGCGGAAGCTTGAGGAACGCGAGGAGGGCGGGGTCCGCGCGCATGAGCGCGACGTTGGTCGGCGCGAACACGGTCAGCGCGGATCCGAGTCGCGCGCGGAGTTCGAGCTCTGGCATGAGTCCCGCGTGCTTGATAAGGGTTGCGAATCCCGTGAGTCCCGCCGACGAGAGCTCTCTTTCCAAGGACGAATCGACGCCAGAAGAGAACATGTCGGATGATTCGTGGGCGGATTCAGCGGATGCGAGCATTCTGGCGGGCTGTGACGATCCGAGGAGGAGCAGGACGAGCGGGAGCATGGCGACGACTAGAGCGAAGCGCGTCATCGTGTGAATGAGGAGAGAGTTGATAGACGGTGCTGAGATCTGAAATGCTCAGGCGAGTGAGTGACTGCTGAGAGCGTTGCAGAACTACGGCCGCAGATAAATGACTGATCTGTGCTGGAGTACCACGGAGATCTAGATTGCGGAGTGGTTTGCAGAGTAAGTTGTTAAGTAAGATTTGGTGAAGTTGTTTAGTGGCAGCATGCGTACTAAATACAGTACTTCTCGTGTGATCGACGGGTCTGGTCTGGGCTGTGCTGCTGGTTCCTGGGGGGTGCATGACATGCGGACCAAACCTGTGTACTCGGAGGCGCGCCACAATTGGGGCTGAAAGGTAAGGGTGTCCCCGGAAAGACCGGCTTACTGCGATCTTCACGTTTTGAAGCTTTCGAATGCAATATAAAACGGTTGGGAAATTTTATGAGCGAAAATCAATATTCGGCTTGGACACATCTAAAAAAGTTGGTCGGTCGGTTTATGGGGCGCAGCGGGTGAGTCAATGTCGGGAATCGGTCCCAGCCTGTCAGCTTGGCTCAAAAGCGCACAGGTGGGAGGGCGCGACGAATTCGGTGGTGTTGGCGGTTGGTTCGGGGAATTAGATCTGGGAACGGGGGGAGGAGGGTAGGAAACTGGGGAAGATCTTCTACAGCACGCCACGCGACTCCAGGCGCGGGGCCAGCGGGTTGCGCAGCGCAGTCGGATGGAGCGGTGAATGGATCTGCGGAAGCTTCCCGTTTACCGTGTGCCAAACGTGGAAGAAAATCGTAGAAAACTCGTACGATAGTAGAGTAGAAATCTTAAAAGTGGTGCAAAACAGCCCTTGTTCGCTTGTACGCGATAAAAGAGGCGGCCATGACTTGGGCGGAACAACAACAGTATAAGGTGGGATTTTTCACCTTTTATTGAACAAGAGTTATGGAACTCATGCACCATTTTCGGTTCCCATCGGTTGATGTCGGTCCGTTCCAGCATCCACACCACTCACAACAATACCACGTGGGTTCATTACCTCGCCTCTTTTCATCACGAGGCATTTCCAACACACGTCAGCACAGCTGAATCCCTCCGCCTAAAGCTGAGGCGGCTGAGCTGACGTGTCGCCTCCGATCATTCTCTCTGTCCGCATTCTTACATTCCACCTCTAATTCGTCACCGTCCCCCCGCCATGTCCGCTAACTGCTCCCGCCTCGCGCGGCTACTCTCCCGCTCCGCATTCGCGATTCCTCGAAGCGCACCCTACAGTAGCCATGGCTCGGTCAGCCATATTACCGCGTCTCGGTCCCTCTCGACTATTTTCAACCACTCCAAATGTACCGCGCGCGCAGCACCCCATTTCGCGGAATCTTCGCGCCTGGGAGCGTGGAACCCCGTGGTGGGGCGTGTCCTCGGGCCGATAAGCGCGCCGAGTCTCGCTTCCGCGAATCCGCGCAGGGGGTCGTCGGGCGTGGCGGTAGCGCGCGCCAGCTCTGGGGATGAGAATGCAGCGCGGGAGCTGGCGGAGAATGAGGCGGGAGTTGCGGAGAAAAGAGTGCGGCTCGGGTTTATAGGCAAGCACCAGCGTGTTTTATAACTTGATTGGAGTCGCTTACTTCGTTTAACCTTAACGTGCGCTGTGGTTTTCTTCCCAGTCCCCATTCGCTTCTTCCCCGTTTCTCCTCTCCCCTCCCCTCCCCTCCCCCTCATCCCCTACTCCAGGAGCGGGGCAGATGGCGGAGGCGCTGGCGCGGGAGCTGATCGCAGCTTTTGAGGCAGCTCAATAGACCTCCCCTCCCCTCCCCTCCCCTTTCCCCCCCCTCCTCTCCCCCCTCCTCCCCACTCCAGGAGCGGGGCAGATGGCGGAGGCGCTGGCGCGGGGGCTGAGCGCGGCGGGCGTGGTGGACATTGCTGACATGGCAGCTGCTGACGTCAACAGTGACAGGCTGGCGGTGTTTCAGGGCATTGGCATCGACTCCAAGGAGAACGCCAGGGAGGTGAGGGGAGGGGGAGGGATGGGGGGGGGAAGGGGAAGTGAGGGACGGGGGAATGGGGAATAAGGGATAGAGGGAGTGTTTCAGGGCATTGGCATCGACACCAAGGAGAACGCCAGGGAGGTGAGGGGAGGGGTGGGGAGGGAATGAGGAGTGGGGAATAGGGGACATAGGGAGATAGGGGAGGTAGGGGGTGTTTCAATTCAAGGCATCGGCATCGACACCAAGGAGAACGCCAGAGAGGTGCGGCGGAAGGGACGGGGGTGGGAGGGTAGGGGTAGGGGCAGGGGAAATAGGGGGACAGGGGAAGTAGGGGGTGACCGTTGAGTCGACTTAACTCAAGGCATCGGCATCGGCACCAAGGAGAACGCCAGGGAGGTGAGGGGAGGGGAGGTGGGTGGGGAGAAGGGGGATTGGGGGGGATTGGGGCAGGGGAAGTAGGGGGTGAATTCTGAGTCTACTCAAGGCATGGGGATCTACTCGACACCAAGGAGAACGCCAGGGAGGTGAGGGGAGGGAAATGTGGGACTGGGGAATGGGGAACGCGAAGGGGGGACGGGGGAATGGGGATAAGGGATAGAGGGGGTGTTTCAAGGCATAGGCATTGGCATTGGCACCAAGGAGAACGCCAAGGAGGTGGGGTGGGGGAGGGGGGAGTAAGGAAGAGGGGAAGGGGGTGGGGGGGAGAATGGGGAAATGTTGAGTAAAGAGGAGAAGGGAAGCATACCCTGCCTGCCACTCTCACTTCCTGTATTGAGGGTATTTTTGAGACGTCTCAAAAATACCCTCAATACACGTGGCTTCTCTATTTCTGGGAGGGAGAATGGGGCAATGTTGAGTAAAGAGAAGGGAAGCATACCCTGCCACTCTCACTTCCTCCCCTCAACTCAACCCAAAGCAGATTGAGAAAGATTTCCAAGGCAGGTCTCTCTCCCGTTCCCCCACCCCCCCCGCTTTCCTTCTCCCCCTTCCCCACTCACCCCTTCACGCCCCCCCCTTCACCCCATTCCCCACTCCCCTTCCCTTCCCCCAGGTGGCGGCCAGCAGTGACGTCATCTTCGTTGCAGTCAAGCTGAATCCTGCTCCAACCCATTGAAACCGCTCTCTCTTCAAACACCCCATTTCCCACCACCCTTTCACCTTCCCTTCCGCCAGGTGGCGGCCAGCAGTGACGTCATCCTTATTGCAGTCAAGCCGATTCCTGCTCCTCCTACCCATTAATCTCCTCCGCTCTCACCTCAAACACCCCAATTCCCAACCTCCTCACCTCATCCCCCACCCCGCACCCCCACAACCAGGTGGCGGCCAGCAGTGACGTCATCTTCGTTGCAGTCAAGCCGTTCGCCGTGCAGCCGGTACTCGCTGACCTGGCGGCGTCGGGCGCGCTGACGGAGCGCCACCTCATCGTGTCGATCGCTGCGGGCGTGCCACTTGGCAAGATGCAGCAGTGGGCGGGGGAGGGCGTGCGGATAGTGCGAGTCATGCCCAACACCCCGTGTCTTGTTGGCGCCACCGCTGCTGGTAGGTGATAGCATGGGATAGGAACAGACGCAGGCATGCATGCAGCCCCCCTCCCTCCCCCCACTTGGCAAGATGCAGCAGTGGGCAGGGGAGGGCGTGCGGATAGTGCGAGTCATGCCCAACACCCCGTGTCTTGTTGGCGCCACCGCTGCTGGTAGGTGATAGCATGGGATAGGAACAGACGCAGGCATGCATGCAGCCCCCCTCCCTCCCCCCACTTGGCAAGATGCAGCAGTGGGCAGGGGAGGGCGTGCGGATAGTGCGAGTCATGCCCAACACCCCGTGTCTTGTTGGCGCCACCGCTGCTGGTAGGTGATAGCATGGGATAGGAACAGACGCAGGCATGCATGCAGCCCCCCTCCCTCCCCCCACTTGGCAAGATGCAGCAGTGGGCAGGGGAGGGCGTGCGGATAGTGCGAGTCATGCCCAACACCCCGTGTCTTGTTGGCGCCACCGCTGCTGGTAGGTGATAGCATGGGATAGGAACAGACGCAGGCATGCATGCAGCCCCCCTCCCTCCCCCCACTTGGCAAGATGCAGCAGTGGGCAGGGGAGGGCGTGCGGATAGTGCGAGTCATGCCCAACACCCCGTGTCTTGTTGGCGCTACTGCTGCTGGTGAGAGAAGAGAAGGATGGGAGAACAAAAGCAAGGTGCATGTAGCCCCCTTCCCCGTCTAGCCCCCTTACCCTGCACCAAGATGCAGCAGTGGGCGGGGGAGGGCGTGCGGATAGTGCGAGTCATGCCAAATACCCCCTGCCTAGTTGGTGCCACTGCTGCTGGTGAGACTTGGCTTTCCGCAAAGGGAATGTCGCCCCTGCGTGTCCCCCTCCCCATGCTTGCTCCAAGATGCGGGCTCCTCCTCTCTCCTCCCCTATTCCTCTGTGTTTTCCCCCTGCCAGCCATGAGTCTGGGGGAGAGCGCAACAGAGGAGGATGGCGCGTTGGTGAGGGCCATGTTTGGTGCCGTGGGAGAGGTGTACGAAGTGGAAGAACGCCTGCTGGACGCCGTTACTGGGCTCAGGTGATTCCAACAGTGGGTCAGGTGATTCCAACAGAGTCTCAGGTGATTCTAACAGAGCCTCAGGTGGTTTCAACAGAGGCGCTGGTGGGGGCCATGTTTGGCGCCGTGGGGGAGGTGTACGAGGTGGAAGAACGCCTGCTGGACGCCGTTAATGGGCTCAGGTGATTCCAACAGAGGCTCAGGTGATTCCAACAGAGGCTCAGGTGATTTCAACAGAGGCTCAGGTGATTCCCACAGATGCTCTGGTTATTCCAACAGAGGCTCAGTTGTTTTCAACCGAGGCTCAGTTAACCTTTCTCCCCTCCTCCCATCCTCCCTTCCTCCCCTTGACCCCTCCTCCTCTTCTCCCTTTTTCCCTTCCTCTCCTTCTCCCCACTGCAGTGGAAGCGGCCCAGCATACGTGTTTGTGGCCATAGAGGCACTAGCAGATGGTGGCACGGCGGCAGGCCTTCCTCGGAAGGTGGCTCTCTCCCTCGCTGCTCAAACGGTGAGCCTCTGAGTGGGGTGAGGTGTGGTGAGGAGTGGTCCAGCAGCATATGTGTTTGTGGCAATAGAGGCGCTAGCAGATGGGGGCACGGCGGCAGGCCTTTCCCGCAAGGTGTCGCTCTCGCTCGCTACTCAAACGGTGAGCCTCTGAGTGGGGTGAGGTGTGGTAAGGAGTGGTCCAGCAGCATATGTGTTTGTGGCAATAGAGGCGCTAGCAGATGGGGGCACGGCGGCAGGCCTTCCTCGCAAGGTGGCTCTCTCCCTCGCTGCTCAAACGGTGAGCCTCTGAGTGGGGTGAGGTGTGGTGAGGAGTGGTCCAGCAGCATATGTGTTTGTGGCAATAGAGGCGCTAGCAGATGGGGGCACGGCGGCAGGCCTTCCTCGCAAGGTGGCTCTCTCCCTCGCTGCTCAAACGGTGAGCCTCTGAGTGGGGTGAGGTGTGGTGAGGAGTGGTCCAGCAGCATATGTGTTTGTGGCAATAGAGGCGCTAGCAGATGGGGGCACGGCGGCAGGCCTTCCTCGCAAGGTGGCTCTCTCCCTTGCTGCTCAGACGGTGAGACGTTTTGAGAGGTGACGTGAGGTGATGTGAGGTGACGTGAGGTGATGTGAGGTGACGTGAGGTGATGTGAGGTGACGTGAGGTGATGTGAGGTGACGTGAGGTGATGTGAGGTGACGTGAGGTGATGTGAGGTGACGTGAGGTGATGTGAGGTGACGTGAGGTGATGTGAGGTGACGTGAGGTGATGTGAGGTGATGTGAGGTGACGTGAGGTGATGTGAGGTGATGTGAGGTGAGGTCCAGTGGCAGCGGCCCACTGTATGTGTTTGTGGTTGTGTCACACCGAATGAATCCTCACCAGTGCTGTGTCAATTTTCCCCCTTCCCTGGCAGGTGTATGGAGCAGCCAAGATGGTGATAGACACACAGAAGCACTCGAGGTGATGGGATTTCTGAGTCGACTCAAAAAGCAGGTTGACACTCAAAAATCATTGCTGGCATCTTTTCCCCCTCCCTGACGGTGAGCTCGCGGCAGGTGTATGGAGCAGCCAAGATGGTGATAGACACACAGAAGCACCCGGCCCAACTTAAAGACTCCGTCGCATCACCAGCAGGTATTTTTCCGACCACCATTCCTCTACGCCACTCTCGTTGGCCATAGAAGCTTGTTAGGCGAGCTGCAGTCTAGAAGAAATCTTTAGCAAATGATCGACAGTAGTAAAAAGTTACCCTGTTAAAACCGAGAATGTGAAAAACTCTTCTATGGCTGGCAGTGTTTTCAGCCGATTCTCTTTCTCTCTCCCGCGCCCCCGTTGACTGCCGTGCACGCACCAACTCAGAATTGTCACTCTGTGCCGGCTACTCTAGTAACTCTACTCCCCCTTTCCCTCCCCACCCCTGCCCCTTTGTCCACCACGCAGGCACCACCATTGCCGGGCTGCATGAGCTTGAGAGGGGCGGGTTCCGATCGCTGCTCATGAATGCCCGTGGTTGCAGCAGCCAGCCTAAAATTGCACTCACTTTGTACCCGTTACCCACCCCACCCGCACCCCGCCGTGCCCCCCTTGACCACCATGCAGGCACCACCATTGCCGGGCTGCATGAGCTTGAGAGGGGCGGGTTCCGATCGCTGCTCATGAATGCCGTGGTTGCAGCAGCCAGCCTAAAATTGCACTCACTTTGTACCCGTTACCCACCCCACCCGCACCCCGCCGTGCCCCCCTTGACCACCATGCAGACACCACCATTGCCGGGCTGCATGAGCTTGAGAGGGGCGGGTTCCGATCGCTGCTCATGAATGCCCGTGGTTGCAGCAGCCAGCCTAAAATTGCACTCACTTTGTACCCGTTACCCACCCCACCCGCACCCCGCCGTGCCCCCCTTGACCACCATGCAGGCACCACCATTGCCGGGCTGCATGAGCTTGAGAGGGGCAGATTCCGATCGCTGCTCATGAATGCCGTGGTTGCAGCAGCCAGCCTAAAATTGCACTCACTTTGTACCCGTTACCCACCCCACCCGCACCCCGCCGTGCCCCCCTTGACCACCATGCAGGCACCACCATTGCCGGGCTGCATGAGCTTGAGAGGGGCGGGTTCCGATCGCTGCTCATGAATGCCCGTGGTTGCAGCAGCCAGCCTAAAATTGCACTCACTTTGTACCCGTTACCCACCCCACCCGCACCCCGCCGTGCCCCCCTTGACCACCATGCAGGCACCACCATTGCCGGGCTGCATGAGCTTGAGAGGGGCGGGTTCCGATCGCTGCTCATGAATGCCCGTGGTTGCAGCAGCCAGCCTAAAATTGCACTCACTTTGTACCCGTTACCCACCCCACCCGCACCCCGCCGTGCCCCCCTTGACCACCATGCAGGCACCACCATTGCCGGGCTGCATGAGCTTGAGAGGGGCGGGTTCCGATCGCTGCTCATGAATGCCCGTGGTTGCAGCAGCCAGCCTAAAATTGCACTCACTTTGTACCCGTTACCCACCCCACCCGCACCCCGCCGTGCCCCCCTTGACCACCATGCAGGCACCACCATTGCCGGGCTGCATGAGCTTGAGAGGGGCGGGTTCCGATCGCTGCTCATGAATGCCCGTGGTTGCAGCAGCCAGCCTAAAATTGCACTCACTTTGTACCCGTTACCCACCCCACCCGCACCCCGCCG
This sequence comes from Closterium sp. Naga37s-1, assembly GCA_947471745.1. Lineage (NCBI taxonomy): Eukaryota > Viridiplantae > Streptophyta > Zygnematophyceae > Desmidiales > Closteriaceae > Closterium > Closterium sp. Naga37s-1. The sequence continues at coordinate 67,148 of CANJKZ010000920.1, read as the reverse complement.
TGCCCCCCTTGACCACCATGCAGGCACCACCATTGCCGGGCTGCATGAGCTTGAGAGGGGCGGATTCCGATCGCTGCTCATGAATGCCGTGGTTGCAGCAGCCAGCCTAAAATTGCACTCACTTTGTACCCGTTACCCACCCCACCCGCACCCCGCCTTGCCCCCCTTGACCACCATGCAGGCACCACCATTGCCGGGCTGCATGAGCTTGAGAGGGGCGGGTTCCGATCGCTGCTCATGAATGCCCGTGGTTGCAGCAGCCAGCCTAAAATTGCACTCACTTTGTACCCGTTACCCACCCCACCCGCACCCCGCCGTGCCCCCCTTGACCACCATGCAGGCACCACCATTGCCGGGCTGCATGAGCTTGAGAGGGGCGGGTTCCGATCGCTGCTCATGAATGCCCGTGGTTGCAGCAGCCAGCCTAAAATTGCACTCACTTTGTACCCGTTACCCACCCCACCCGCACCCCGCCGTGCCCCCCTTGACCACCATGCAGGCACCACCATTGCCGGGCTGCATGAGCTTGAGAGGGGCGGGTTCCGATCGCTGCTCATGAATGCCCGTGGTTGCAGCAGCCAGCCTAAAATTGCACTCACTTTGTACCCGTTACCCACCCCACCCGCACCCCGCCGTGCCCCCCTTGACCACCATGCAGGCACCACCATTGCCGGGCTGCATGAGCTTGAGAGTGGCGGGTTCCGATCGCTGCTCATGAATGCCCGTGGTTGCAGCAGCCAGCCTAAAATTGCACTCACTTTGTACCCGTTACCCACCCCACCCGCACCCCGCCGTGCCCCCCTTGACCACCATGCAGGCACCACCATTGCCGGGCTGCATGAGCTTGAGAGGGGCGGATTCCGATCGCTGCTCATGAATGCCCGTGGTTGCAGCAGCCAGCCTAAAATTGCACTCACTTTGTACCCGTTTCCCACCCCACCCGCACCCCGCCGTGCCCCCCTTGACCACCATGCAGGCACCACCATTGCCGGGCTGCATGAGCTTGAGAGGGGCGGGTTCCGATCGCTGCTCATGAATGCCCGTGGTTGCAGCAGCCAGCCTAAAATTGCACTCACTTTGTACCCGTTACCCACCCCACCCGCACCCCGCCGTGCCCCCCTTGACCACCATGCAGGCACCACCATTGCCGGGCTGCATGAGCTTGAGAGGGGCGGGTTCCGATCGCTGCTCATGAATGCCCGTGGTTGCAGCAGCCAGCCTAAAATTGCACTCACTTTGTACCCGTTACCCACCCCACCCGCACCCCGCCGTGCCCCCCTTGACCACCATGCAGGCACCACCATTGCCGGGCTGCATGAGCTTGAGAGGGGCGGGTTCCGATCGCTGCTCATGAATGCCCGTGGTTGCAGCAGCCAGCCTAAAATTGCACTCACTTTGTACCCGTTACCCACCCCACCCGCACCCCGCCGTGCCCCCCTTGACCACCATGCAGGCACCACCATTGCCGGGCTGCATGAGCTTGAGAGGGGCGGATTCCGATCGCTGCTCATGAATGCCGTGGTTGCAGCAGCCAGCCTAAAATTGCACTCACTTTGTACCCGTTACCCACCCCACCCGCACCCCGCCGTGCCCCCCTTGACCACCATGCAGGCACCACCATTGCCGGGCTGCATGAGCTTGAGAGGGGCGGGTTCCGATCGCTGCTCATGAATGCCCGTGGTTGCAGCAGCCAGCCTAAAATTGCACTCACTTTGTACCCGTTACCCACCCCACCCGCACCCCGCCGTGCCCCCCTTGACCACCATGCAGGCACCACCATTGCCGGGCTGCATGAGCTTGAGAGGGGCGGGTTCCGATCGCTGCTCATGAATGCCCGTGGTTGCAGCAGCCAGCCTAAAATTGCACTCACTTTGTACCCGTTACCCACCCCACCCGCACCCCGCCGTGCCCCCCTTGACCACCATGCAGGCACCACCATTGCCGGGCTGCATGAGCTTGAGAGGGGCGGGTTCCGATCGCTGCTCATGAATGCCCGTGGTTGCAGCAGCCAGCCTAAAATTGCACTCACTTTGTACCCGTTACCCACCCCACCCGCACCCCGCCGTGCCCCCCTTGACCACCATGCAGGCACCACCATTGTCGGGCTGCATGAGCTTGAGAGGGGCGGATTCCGATCGCTGTTCATGAATGCCCGTGGTTGCAGCAGCCAGCCTAAAATTGCACTCACTTTGTACCCGTTACCCACCCCACCCGCACCCCGCCGTGCCCCCCTTGACCACCATGCAGGCACCACCATTGCCGGGCTGCATGAGCTTGAGAGGGGCGGGTTCCGATCGCTGCTCATGAATGCCCGTGGTTGCAGCAGCCAGCGTAAAATTGCACTCACTTTGTACCCGTTACCCACCCCACCCGCACCCCGCCGTGCCCCCCTTGACCACCATGCAGGCACCACCATTGCCGGGCTGCATGAGCTTGAGAGGGGCGGGTTCCGATCGCTGCTCATGAATGCCGTGGTTGCAGCAGCCAGCCTAAAATTGCACTCACTTTGTACCCGTTACCCACCCCACCCGCACCCCGCCGTGCCCCCCTTGACCACCATGCAGGCACCACCATTGCCGGGCTGCATGAGCTTGAGAGGGGCGGATTCCGATCGCTGCTCATGAATGCCGTGGTTGCTGCTGCCAACCGCAGCAAGGAGCTGTCCAACTGACGGCCAGGCTGAGGAGCAAGGACAGGGAAGGTTCGGGTATCAAACTTCTAGTGGCGCCTCAGCGTGAATGCCGTGGTTGCAGCTGCCAACCGCAGCAAGGAGCTGTCCAACTGACAGCCAGACACAGGTCTGGGGAGGTTCGTTTGGGTGCTGACTTTTAACAGCGCCTCAGTAATTGCTTTAGAAGGAACACACCATATGTTGCAGTTTTGCTGAAGGCGAATGCCCTGGTTGCAGCTGCCCAAGTGATGTGTGGTGACAGGCTGGTTACTGATCCCTACCCATCCTTTTAGGAAAATAACTATCCTATTATCATATTTACATATATTTACATCGGACAATAACTATCCTAATGTCCTATTTATATAGAAGGGCCATCATGTCACTTGTAGATCTCCTAAAGGTGACAGCAAGGTCTGTCGATGCTGCAGCACCTTCCTCTCTTCACTCTAGTCCAGCCGCGGTGACTTTTGAGTCGACTCAAAAGTCAAGGTCTGTCGATGCTGTAACACCTTCCTCTCTTCACTCTAGTCCAGCCGCGGTGACTTTTGAGTCGACTCAAAAGTCAAGGTCTGTCGATGCTGCAACACCTTCCTCTCTTATCACTCCAGTCCAGCCGCTCCCCCATCTGTTCGTCTGCAGAGGCAGCAGCAGCTACTCCAACCACCCCGCATCATCCACCCCCCGAGCCAGCCTCGGCCCGAACCTTATCTCGAGGTTCGTCAGCGCACAACACATCGACAACACAGGCTGTGGCAGTAACTCCCTCTTCCCGCTCCACTCCTTCTGTCACCATCAGCGGCCGGTGCTTAGCTAAAAGCCATTCCATCTCCTTGTCGTCAATCTGTGTAAACAGCCCATCCGCTGGGAAAGCACTTCTAGTAAACGCCGTCACAAGCCGCTCGTTGAATTTGTGGTGCAAATACACCATCGGAAGGTCATTCGGGTCGAATTGAAACGGTTCCTCAATCTCCCTTGCAACTTCATTCAGAAGATAAAACGAGAAGACGGAGAGCAAAGTGATAGCTGATGCAAGGTATGGGTCTGCGAGCCAGTCGGCCATGAGGAGCAGGATGACGAGGGCGTTGATGTGCAGGAGGAGCGCCACACACTGCGCGAAGGGGAAGGGGAAGGGCGTGTTCACTATCTTGAGCGCGTTCTCGTACCCCAGCATGCCGTCTGGTGGGGGGGAGGGGGGAGGAGGGTGGGGGGGAGGGGGTGGAGGAAGGGGGTGAAGAAGGAGGGGAAAGGAGGAATGGGAAGAGAGGGGACGGTGTGGTGAGGATAGGGAAGAACAAGACGTGATGGAACGACCCATTGATGGCTCATTGATGGAACGGAACGGTGCAACAGCGAGGTGACTTTTGAGTCGACTCAAAAGTGAGGATAGGGAAGAACAAGACGTGATGATGGAACGGTGCACCACCAACGAGCCAGCAGTGAGTGGTGACACGACCAATGCTTGCATGACAATGGCAATGGCAGAGGCAAGTTTCTATAAAAACAAGTGATCAAAATGACCCATTTTTGGCACAACACAACTAGTAATGAGGCGCTCTTTAAGAATAACGTACACTCGTACTTAAGAGCACTTGGTATCTATATTCAAGACCCTATATCTAAGTGGTCAGTCAGCAATCGATACAGTTGAAATACGGCTGTTGAGTTTCCATCTCCCCTTCTCGCATTCTTTATATAATTGTAGCGCGATAGTATGAGGTTAAACATTCTCCATACGAGGCTAACACAATGCCGCCATACTTCTAAATTGTTAAATTTGCTGCCAGTTATTTCAACAAACCTTTCATTCTTGACGGTATGGAATGGAACATATGTCTTATTGACGACTCCACATAGATCAAAACAGTTCTGAAACTTTTAACGTGACATTTCATTCGTAAAAAATCAACGGCCATTTCGCTTGCATGAAGCGCAAGAAGGGCTTACCAGACAACACTTGGTATATTCTCGACACAATCGGAGCGTCTTGGGAAATCCCTCCCGCCATGCGCCGAGCCACGAGCGCGCGGTGCAGCCAGCACATCACCAGGTACACACGATCGCGGGAAGGTTCCAGGATGCTGCACTCCGTGGGGTTCACTCCCCCCAGCACTGCCAGAGGCAGCGCCCGCCAGTACTTCTCCAGGTGGGGGCGGTGGGCACGCAGGAAAATGGAGGACCTGGGGCGTGGGTGGGAGGAGTGGATGGGAGCGGGGTGGGTGGGATGGGGGGGGGAACTTGGGAGCACGAGTGGAGTACATGCAACGGGAGGGGCAGCGGAGATGGACTGCGAGGGGCAGAGAAGCACAGGGAGGGGCAAGCAAAGCAAAGCCCGCCAGTTACTGGCTATAAAAGTATCGTACTTCACCTCATGTCTGGTTTACCATAAAACCCCACTACGTAACCTTATGTTTGGTACTAGACGTGTTAGTTAACCTCCTCGTCTGGTTATTAACCTCGCCATTCTCAATGTCCTCCCTGCTGCCTCCACTCACTTGTTTCCGCGCACTCGCTTCCATTCTTCCACCTGCTCCGCATCCACTGGCGGCTCTGGTGGGATGTCCATGAAACGACCTGCACGGGAGAGAGAGGAAGAGAGGCAGAGAGGCAGAGGGGCAGATTATGAGGCGGCTACTGTTCCATTCTTCCACCTGATCCGCATCCACTGGTGGCTCTGGTGGGATGTCCATGAATCGACCTGTACGGGAGAGAGAGGCGGAGGGGCAGAGAGGCAGAGAGAGGAAGAGGGGAATCAGATTATGAGGCGGCTACTGTTCCACTCCTCCACCTGATCTGCATCCACTGGTGGCTCTGGTGGGATGTCCATGAATCGACCTGTCCAGCAGCAGAGAAAAGCAGAGAGAAGCGGCGCGATGCGAATGAAGCGCGAAACGTTTTGTAGGGACGGGAACTGGTCACAGCTTGTTTATGCAACAAGGGCAAGGAGAGGAATGGAAGGAGGTATGGCAAGGAGGCAAAAATAGGGAGAGAAGAGCAGAGTCAAGAATGAGCCCACACATCAGCTCATACAAACCATAAGAGTACAGACCATAAGTCAAAGTACAGACCATAAGTCAAGTTGGTGAGGTGTGAGTCTCCTCGTAGTCTCTGCTCGGCACAGACAGGCATGGTGTGATGGAAAGCAATGCCGGGAGATTGTAAGTAGGAGAGACACAAAGAAGATAGCAAGGCGCGGAGAGGAGAGAGAGGAGGTGAGGAGAGAGAGGAGGTGAGGGGAGAGAGGAGGTGAGGGGAGAGAGGCGGCGAGGGGAGAGAGGCGGCGAGGGGAGAGAGGCGGCGAGGGGAGAGAGGCGGCGAGGGGTGAAAGAGGAGGTGAGGGGAGAGAGAAGCAGTGAGGGGTGAGACAGGAGGTGAGGGGAGAGAGAGGTGATAAGGCAGGAAGGCAGGCAGGCATGCAGGCAGGTAGGCATGCAGGCAGGTAGGCTGATGGTGTGCATGAAACTCATGGCGTGCATGAAACTCATGGCGTGCACAAACACAGAATGGATGCTGCTTGCTTACTCACACGCACTGACATTGAGATCTAAGACGGTGCAACACCTGCAGCGCGAGCGCGTGCATGCATGCATGCTTATGGTGGTGAAGCTGAAAATGCATGAGTTGTGAGCATGACGTGAGTACCTGCAGCGCGAGGGCGTGCATGAGGCTCATGGTGTGTGGGTACCGGGAAGGCACGCTGCATACCTGCAGCGCGAGCGCGTGCATGAGGCTCATGGTGTGTACAAACTCGGAGCGGAATCGAATCCCCCCCGGCTCCACTGGCTCCTCCTGGCCCCCCTCATCGAAGGATATGACCTGCGGAGGGCGAGGGGGGTGAGGAAAACGGTAAGGCCGGAGGTGCAGACGGAAGGAGAGGAGGGGGAGATGGGACGGGATCCAAATTCTACCCGGCTCCACTGGCCCCTCCTTGCCCCCCTCCACAGCATGTGCATTGCAACTAGCTGAATTTGCTCACCTGAATTTGCGTCAAACATGGCACGTTACAACAACAATTTGCTCACCTGGATTGCAGCGTCTCCCCATTTCGAACTGCATGAAGGAGGGAGGGAGGGAGGGCGAGGAGAGGAGAAGAGAAGAGAGGGGCGAGGCATGGGAAGGACGGGGCATGGGAAGGACGGGGCATGGGAAGGACGGGGCATGGAAAGGACGAGACATGGAAAGGATGAGACATGGAAAGGATGAGACATGGAAAGGACGAGACATGGAACGGACGAGACATGGAAAGGACGAGACGTGGAAAGGATGAGACATGGAAAGGACGAGACGTGGAAAGGACGAGACATGGAAAGGACGAGACATGGAAAGGATGAGACATGGAAAGGATGAGACATGGAAAGGACGAGACATGGAAAGGATGAGACATGGAAAGGACGAGACATGGAAAGGACGAGACATGGAAAGGACGAGACGTGGAAAGGACGAGACATGGAAAGGATGAGACATGGAAAGGACGAGACATGGAAAGGACGAGACATGGAAAGCACGAGACATGGAAAGCACGAGACATGGAAAGGACGAGACATGGAAAGGACGAGACATGGAAAGGACGAGACATGGAAAGGACGAGACATGGAAAGGACGAGACATGGAAAGGATGAGACAACGGACGGACCTCATTTGTGCGAGCATGGTTCGCCCCTCCCAGTATCTCTGCCACACCAACACATGCCACGGGTAAAACAAAAAGGGCCATGGTCAGACCAGAGGAGGAGCTTGTGTATGGTACAGTACGGTCTCACAAGCACACACAGCGCAAACCAGAACGCGACAAACTTTCTGGCGCAACTGTTGCCACATGGGAGCCAACCCCTTGCCGTTAGTTTGTCAATTTCCTTGTCAGTCCGTCAAGTTTTGTGTCAAAACCTGAGTGGCTTACCGCGTAGCTGAGATTGGTGCGAAAAATCAGGACGAACGCGACGGCGCTGCTAAACACGGCATCTGCGACGAGAGCACACGCAAGAGGAACGCAAGAGGAACGCAAGAGGAACGCAAGAGGAACGCAAGAGGAACGCAAGAGGAACGCAAGAGGAACGCAAGAGGAACGCAAGAGGAACGCAAGATAAACATTTTTGGGACGTCTCAAAAAGCGGCGAGCGCGCACGCATGAGGGAGGGACGCGCTACGGTATAGATTCGAGCAACCAGTCAATTTTGTAGTCGTGAGAAACAGCCGCCGGAGGAACATTGAGGCGCCTCAAAAGTCGCGCGAGGGACGCATGGGAAGAGCAGATTCGGGCACCGGGTCAACCTCGAGTCGCGGAATACGGCCGGAAAAAAATAGCGTGCCAGCTGCGTCATCTCGCGGAGGATTCGGCGCAGCGCAAGAAAACGAGGCTATGACACTGGTGCAGAGGTTCTAGAGTGCACGTCTTAACAAACGAGCAAAGAGTGCGCTAGTGCTTAGTAAAAGAAGAGAGTGCATTCCGCAGCAGAGATGGGAGGTAAGAGAAGAGGGACAGTGACAGGAGCGGGGGAGTGCGTGAGGGAGCGAGCGAGGAGGGGAGTGATGAGGCGTGACGGAGCGAGGCTCACAGGGGTATGGGTGGAGGAAGAGGTGCTGGGTTCTATCGACGAATATGAACGCGGAGAGAAGTCCGGCGAGAACGGCGCTAGGGAGGGCGAGTAGCGTCGCTCGCGGCCATTGCGAGCCGTAAACTCTTAATAGGAGATTCAACGCTCCGAATCTCTTCTCGTAGCTTATCATCGGGCCTAGTGAAAGCGACGAAAGAGGGCCAAGTGCAAGCGACAAAATCTAAGGAATCGACAGCCAATATGTAAGGTGCGAATCTGGCGGGTGACATAATCTCAGAAACAAACGAGGTGACGATGTCTTTGTTCCGAAGTCGTTCAGTGGAGCAGCTGTTAGGTACCGAAAGCTACGTTGTTGATGAGACAAGATGCGACGGGACGACCTGGTACCGCTGCGGCGGTCCTCGGCTTGATCGGTTTGGTTGGTTTGAAAGGTGTTGAGTTGTGTTTCTGGCGGTTGGTATGCTGACCTTGGGGTTCGCGTCAATTGTGTTTCGGTTGCTGCCAGCCAGTCCCTTGGAATAGCCTTAAGTGTACGCGTTATGTACTGGCTCGGTCGCTTACCAGACAGTGACAAACTATACAGACCATGAAGGCACATAGCAGACTCCTGGAAGCTTGCAACAAAATAATCTCCAGCAATAGCCAGTTACTGGCTTAGATACCATCCACTTAAATGAACACTACAATAAATAACAATAATGACCAACATAGTCATCTTTGCTCCTAATCAACCTTCCTCCCTACTTAACTAACCTACTTGGCTGTGCTTCTGCCTCCCTACAGGACCCGAAGCAAACAGCCTTCAAATTGCTGAAGGCTGTGCTGTGCATCACGCCTCTAGATCAGCCTCTAGATCAGCCACAACCACCACTGTCTCTGCTGCCCCGCCACTCCCCCAGCTGTCCATCAGCAGCAGGAGAAGGATCTTCTACAGGTCTTCATTTTTCCAGGTAAAGCAGGAAGCAGCACCTTGGAGTGCTTCCACTCACTTAATCCACTTCCCTGGCTGAGCAAGACCTTACTTGAGCAGCCCAAGGGAGAAGCAGGTGGAGAAGAGAAGCAGGGGACGCCTCTGAAGGTCCTCATTTGCTCAGGTGGATCGTAGTCTGGGGAAGGACTCTCGAACGCTGCTCACACACGAGCTGGCAGCAGCGAGGAGCTGCTGAGCAGTCGCAGTAGCAGCAGCGGTAGCAGCAGCGGTGGCAGCAGCAGGTGCTCCTCCCACTCCGCAGCACCCACCCTCTGAGCCAGCCTCGGCCCGAGCCTTCTCTTCAAGCTCGTTGCCGCACAGCACATCGATAACACAGTCCTTGATGTCTAACACCCCCACCTTCTCCTCCGCTCCCTTCACCACTGTCACCGGCCGGTGCTTAGCTAAAAGCCACGCCATTTCCTTCTCATCAATGTGCGTAAACAGCCCGTCCGCAGGAAAAACGCTTCTCGAAAACGCCGTCACTAGCCGCTCATTAAACTTATGATGCAGGTACACCACGGGAAGATCATTCGGGTCGAAGCGAAACGGCTCTTCGATTTCCCTCGCGACCTCGTTGAGAAGGTAGAAGGAGAAGACGGAGAGGAGGGTGATTGCGGAGGCCAGGAGGGGGTCGGCGAGCCAGTCGGCCATGAGGAGCGGGATGACGAGGGCGTTGATGTGCAGGAGGAGCGCCACACACTGCGCGAAGGGGAAGGGGAAGGGCGTGTTCACTATCTTGAGCGCGTTCTCGTACCCCAGCATGCCGTCTGGTGGGGGGGAGAGGGGAGGGGGGGAGGAAGGGAGGATGGTTTGGGAAGGATGGGAGATAAGGATGGGAGATACTTACTTACACTCGGGGCACCTAAAAAACAACCATGACCTCACCTGAGAGCACTTGGTATATTCTCGACACGATAGGTGCGTCTTGGGAAATCCCTCCTGCCATGCGACGAGCCACGAGCGCCCGGTGCAGCCAGCACATCACCAGGTACACACGGTCGCGGGAAGGTTCCAGGATGCTGCACTCCGTGAGGTTCACTCCCCCCAGCACTGCCAGCGGCAGCGCCCGCCAGTACTTCTCCAGGTGGGGGCGGTGGGCCCTTAGGAACACAAGGGACCTGCGATGGCATGGGTAGAAGGCACGGGTGGGAGAACAGATGGATGGGAAGCATGGGTTGGAGGAGGGATGGGAGCTTAGAAGTGAAACCCAACCCAAACCAACCAAACCCAGCCCAACCCAAACAGGACCAACGTATGACAGCGCAGCACTCACTTGTTCCCGCGCACTCGGTTCCACTCCTCCACCTGATCAGCGTCCACTGGCGGCTCTGGAGGGATGTCCATGAAGCGACCTGCGTGGGCGAGAGAGGAAGAGAGGTATTCAGATTATGAAGGCGCCTTAAGTACTAAACTTAATGGGGAAGGGGAAGTCGAAGCAAGAGACACGGCAAACGCGTGGAGCAGCAGTAAAAGGCAGGGAGTCGAAGCACGCACCATAAGTTAGGTTGCTCAGGTAGGAGTCTCCTCTTAGTCTCTGCTCCACACAGATATCAGACAGGGCGATGGGAAGGGGTGGGAGGCGGACGCAGGGGGGGAGAATAAGTCGCACGGACAAGAGAGAGGCGGTGACAGAGAGCAAAGGAAGGATTGCGGTGAGCAGGGGTTTAGCGCGGGCAGAAGTTTTAGCGAGCGTGTGCATGGATTGCCATGTTGCTGATTCACAAGCCATGCTGCATACCTGCAGCGCGAGTGCGTGCATGAGGCTCATGGTGTGTACAAACTCGGAGCGGAACCGAATCCCGCCCGGCACGGGCTCCTTGGCTCCCTCGTCGAACGATATCACCTGCGGAAAGAGCACAGGGGAATGGAGGACGAGCGAAGCTGATTGGCCAAATGACGAAACGGTTGACGGCGCGTAGAGAGCGAATGTAATAACTAAATGAGATTGCGGATTGCAACACCGATGGCTCACCTGGATTGCTGCGTCGCCCCATTTCGAGCTGCACAGCACGCGAGAGAGAGATAGGGAGAGGGAGAAAAACAGGGAGTTTTGAAACGGAAGCGAATAGCGATTATTGAAACAAATTAAAAGGAACAAAAATAAAGAGAACGAAACGGAGTGAAGGCTATGAAATGGCGAGGAAGGAAGGATTGCGGCAAGGACGAGACGACGGACGGACCTCATTTGAGCGAGCATTGTTCGCCCCTCCCAGTATCTCTGCGACAAACAGACGCCACGGGATAATAAGAAATAACACGGTCGAGAAGAAGAATTGGAGTTAAGAGCATTGAAAAGGCAAGCCAAAACAAATGAGTACACGAAGGCGCTGAAAGCCAGCGACTGTTATTAATAATTCTCAACACGGCCGTGGCTGTCTCGAAATCCGTCTCGACTTCTGTTGAGCAAATCGATCCTCACTCGGCCAATTTATCACATTCCGCAGAGTCTGTCGTATTGTTTGGCGCGCGATTTCGTCGAGCCGTCTTCGGGTGAGCAGGCTTACCGCGTAGCTGAGATTGGTGCGGAAGATGAGGATGAAGGCGACGACGCCGCTGAAGACGGCATCTGCGGTGGAGCACGCAGCGCGCACGAGGGACGCACGCGGGACGCGCGCACGAGGGACGAGACGAGGGACGCAAGGGAGAAGAAGAGTCAGGTAGACCGCGGCTATTGGGAAACAGATGGGAAAAAACGCATGATTACAGCAGCGAGGCCGTTCCATACGCACTATGAAATTACTGGGAATTCGGTAGTGCTTTCTCAGAATTCTCAGCGAGGGTGAGAGGAAGAAGGGAGAACAGGGAGTGAGGCTCACAGGGGTATGGGTGGAGGAAGAGGTGTTGGGATTTATCGACGAATATGAACGCGGAGAGAAGTCCGGCGAGAATGGCGCTAGGCAGGGCGAGCAGCGTCGCTCGCGGCCATTGCGAGCCGTAGAATCTCAACAGCAGATTGAACGCTCCGAATCTCTTCTCGTAGTTTATCATGGCTGCGAGTCAGTAGAGGACTAATAAAAGAGATGAGTGCGAGAGAACAGAGCTAATATGAGATGTGAATTTAGCAGATGACCAAACGTCGAAACAAGGCTAACAGCAGAGTCGAGAGTTCGTCGCCTAATAAATAGATATTTTGTCAGCGCAGGACCTTCTAACAAGCACATATTTTTATAGATCCTTCTCGGCAATCCCTAGGGTTGGTTTGTTTGCTGGTTGATTGGCTGGTTATTTGGTTGGTGTCTGTTGGTTGGTGGTCCAGGCAACAAATCGGCTGATGAGCGTTGGGTGCATTCACTGTATTTTGGTGGCTGCCCGAGCTCCCCGCGTCTGCTCTCTGATAACACTGGTGGTGAGGTCTGGTCTGTTGTGGTCTCCCCTGGCCAGTCAATTGACTGCCCGATCTCTTCTGAGCCGTCACGTTCCCGAATCCCGAACCATCTTCAGCATGAATGTATCTTCAAGTCTCTCAATTCAACCTGCCCCTCGCAAACGGGCATCGCGAAATTCCTGAACATGAGGGAAGTCCCAGTCGGTTTGCTGACGGGAAGTGTTCGCCTGTAATGTTTTGCTATGCCCGTACCGAACGAAACCCACATCCGAACAGCCATCCATGGCAGGTAATCGCGTCGCGCCGCTACCGTGGCGGCTGACGATAATTTTCGGCGCAGATTTCCGCAGCTGTGTGGATGACTGTGATAGAGAGCCATCAACCATCGCTCCAAGGCGGAATTTCAGGGTGACGTGGGGCTGACACGCGGGCGGGACGCGCTGGAACTGAGGAGTCACCGATCTCCAATCGTAGAGGAGATTCACTCGCCTGATGCGGCGAAATTGTTGGATGGTTTGGATCTCAAGGGGAACTTGTACTGTAGTGCAAGGTCCAGCCCAGCCCTTGAAAGCCTGGAAAGTTCCTCCAACCGAATAATGTCGCTCAGCCAGTCGTTCGGAGCCGGAACATCGCACGCGACGAGGTGCTCTAGCTGCTGCGACGAAGGCTGCCTACCGAACGATTTTCCGACGTCTCTGTTGGTCGCAGTTGCAGTGGGACGGCAAGGTGTGAGTTGCTTCGTTTAGGGGTGTCACGAGCTTACGCAACAAAAGTCATAACCTTATGGTCGTAACTGATTGTTTAAACTCTGCATCTAGGTTGAGAATGTCAAACTGTCGAGCACCACTTCCAACCAGGTTTATGTGCTCCATTGGATCGTGTAACGCCAGGTACCTAGGCAGAGTCAATTTACTACACATACCACAAGCATGGGGTACAAGGGCTGCTGCCTCAATCCCAACATCCAGTACATACCGACAGAGCGTCCAAACATTTGCCGAGTTTGCTAGCACCAACTGTTGGTGCATGGCATGTCAATCAATACTCACAAGGCGTGTCAATCCTCACAAAATACTGGATTTCAAGCCTTGATCCCACATACTTCAGCTGGAGCTCTTCTCTTCTCAGGCTGCACCAGTGCCACCAGCACCATCTGACCCTGGTGCAGCAGGAGATCCCCCTGCCAATCCAAATCAACAAACAAGCACATCCCCACACTGCCTTCAGGACACGAAAACTACTACTACCACACTGCGAAAACCACAAATACGGCGAACTAATCAAACAAAAACGGAACTTGAAAGGGTGTAGGTGGTAAAATATTACCTGCAGCCCCCCTGCCCCGGCGACGGCCGCGTGGGCTGCCCGTTCCCCGTCCACCTGTCTGCACCAGGCTGATCACTCGCGTGCCCCGGCCCTGCACAAGGAATGCATGCATAATGCGTGTGAGGGGATGTGGCAGGTGAGGAGTGGAAATTTGAGCGGACAAGGGGACATCTCAGGGCTCATCGCGCGCGTGGGCTGGATGTCTCCCGTCCGCCTGTCTGCACCAGGCTGATCACTCGCGTACCTCGGCCCGGCACAAGGGGTGCATGGATAGTGCGTGTCCATGGATGCCGGGATATGGAGAGTGGAAGGGATACATGGACAAGGGGATATCACAGGTATAATGTGTATGCGTGCGTGCGTGCGTGCGTGCGTGCGTGCGTGCATGCGTGCGTGTACACAGAAGTAGTTTGGGAAATCTAAGAGCACAGAGTGACACAAGAATCAAACCATAGCAGAGCTGCTCCTGAAGAAACAGGCTCCATTCAGACACACCAAAACGAGCATAAACAAATCCACAAGTCCACAAAGGTCACATGTCACTCACCCTTGCACCTCGGCCACGGCGGGGGGAAGTAGCAGCCCCGAACCGAGCCTGCCTGGCTGCAGCGCGCTGAGCCGCCTCTTTTCTTCCCGCACCTCCCCCTGCACCTGCCTACTAAGAGTTCTCAAGTCACTCACCCTCGTGCCTCCACAAGTCCGCATGTGTCACATATCACTCACAATCGTGCCTCCACAAGTCCGCATGTGTCACATATCACTCACCCTCGTGCCTCCACAAGTCCGCATGTGTCACATCTCACTCACCCTTGCGCCTCGGCCGCGGCGGGGAGACGTGGCGGCACCGAATCGGGCCTGCCTGGCAGCAGCGCGCTGAGCCGCCTCCCCTTCCCCAGCACCGCCCCCCTCTCCCGCCTCCCCACGCCCTCCACCTCGCCCTGCCGTTGCTGCTGCCACTGCTGCGGCCCTGCCTCTCAGCCCTGCTGTGGATCGCCTGGGTCGGGAAGCCATTCCTGCTGCTGCTGCTGCTGTGCTCACTCCTGTCTCTGCTGTGCCTGTTCCCGCTGTAGCTGCTGCTCCTGCTGTGCTCACTCCTGTACCCGGCTGCTGTGTTGCTGCTCCCTCCACTGCCCCAGCAGTACTGGCAGTACCGGTAGTACCAGCAGCACCAGCGGCAGCATCAGCGGTAGAATCAGCAGTGGCCGTTGTAGCAGCTCCAGTAGAAGCGGGAGCAGCAGGCACTGTAGCAGAGGTATCCCAAGGAGAAACATCAGGTGCCCCTTCAGGTGCTGCAGCAGGTGTGCCTTCAGGAGTTGGAGTTGGTGCCCCACCACCCACCTCTGCTGCTGCTCCCCCCGCCGCTCCCGCAGCAGCACCGCCAGACTCCCCAAGTCCTCCCTCTTCCTGCTGCTGCAGCCCCTCCCCCGCTTTACCCTCACCCTCCCCCCCGCCCTCCACCTCCATACCCCCCTCCTCCCCCACATCCGCCATCTCATGCTCATCTCCCCCTCCCCCTTCCCCTCCCCCTTCCCCTCCGCCTTCCCCTCCCCCATCCCCTTCCCCCTCCCCCTCAAACATACCCCCTTCCCCTTCATACTCCTCATGCCCGCCCTCCTCACCCTCCCCGTCCGCCCCCTCCCCCATGGCCTCATCCCCCTCCTCCCCCTCCCCCACGCCATGCTCCCCCCCATCCTCGTCCTCCCCCAAACCCTCCACGTGAATCTCTGGAACTTCTGCTCCCCCCCCTGCCTCTACTCCTGCCCCTGCCTCCGCTCCCCCGCCTGCCTCTGCTGCCCCACCTGTATCCCCTGCGCCCATCCCTTCCCCCTCCCCTTCTCCTTCTGCCCCTGTGCTATCACCACCTGCCGCCTCCTCTGGTGCCCCTTCTCCATTTGGGCCTTCCCCAGGCACGAGGGCAGCAGACTCACCAGCCCCTGTGGGGGTAAGTGGAGGGGTGGGGGTGGGTGAGCGGGGAGGAGTGGCAGGAACAGCAGCAGCATCGGCAGCAGCAGCATCATCACTTGCACCACCTGCAGCATCAGCAGCACCAGTGGCACCTTCCCCTCCTGCTCCTTCCCCTTCTGTTGCTGCTGCTGCTTCCTGCCCCTGCATGTCACCCACCCCTGCTGCTCCCACCAGCGCACCCTCCCCCCCCTCCACACCTGCACCCTGCTCTTTTTGCTGCTCCTTCTCCTCTGCCCCTTCTCCTGCCATTCCCTCAACTGCTTCGCCTGCCAACCCCACTTGACCGCTTTGCACCGCTTCACTCACCCCTGCGGCCCCCTGCTCTTGCGCCCCACCTTCAACCTCCATCCCACCGGCAGCAGGTGCGGCCCGAACCTCGCCTGCAGGCTCGGAAGGTACAGGTGCAGCGACAGTTGGAGCTGTGGCCGCTGGAATGGCAGCAGAAGCTGGGGCAACGGCGGAAGGAGGAGCAGCAGCAACAACAGAAGCCGTATCTGCTCCTGGTGTCGCTGCTGGTGCTGGCTGTACCACAGACGCACCCCCTCCGCTTGCAGCTCCTCCTGCTCCCCCTGCTGCTCCTGCTCCCCCTGCTGCGCCCCCGAACGAGGGTCTCATGATCCGCCTGTGCTTCACTGCGCGCCCTCCCCGCCCTGCCCCTGCCCTGCCTCCCCCTCGCCCAGCTACACCAGCAGCAGACCCCGCTGCCCCTTCTCCCCCATCCCCCCCATCGTCACCTTCCTCACCGCCGTCCCCCTCTCCTTCCGCCTCCACAGCAGCTGGAGCAGCAGCAGAGGGAGTAGCAGCGGAAGGAGCAACAGCACCTGCCCCAGGAGCAGTTGCAGCAGCAGGAGTAGCAGCAGCAGCAGCAGCAGCAGGAACAGCAGCTGCTGTAACTGCTGTTGTCGGTGCAGCAGCATCAGCAGCAGGAGCAGCGGCGGAAGCAGTGGCAGCAGCAGGGGCAGCAGCCTTAGCACGAGCCAGCGATTGCATGAGCATGGCTCGCAGCTTGCTGGGATCACTGGCAAAGCGGGGTGCAGCGGCAGCAGCAGCAGTGGTAGCAGCCGCCGTACCAGCAGAACGGAGAGGAGATGTAGGGGCACCAGCAGCAGCAGGAGGAGCAGGAGCAGCAGCAGCAGTGGTGGCAACAGCAGCAGCAGTGGCAGGAGCAGCAGCAGTGACAGGGGTGGTGTCCAGAGGCCGCTTTTGAGTCGACTCAAAAGTCACAGGGGTGGTGTCCAGAGGCCGAGCCTTTTTCTCCACAAGACCCTTCACCTCCCCTTCCTCAATGCCCTCCTCTTTCATAACTGCATCATCCTCCTCCTCCCTCTTCCTCTTCCCCTTCTCCTCTGCCCCACTCACCCCACCAGCTGCCCCACTCACCCCACTAGCTACCCCCTCCACCTCCATTGCTCCTGCAACCTTCGCCTCAGCAACACCTGGGGCGGCCACGGGAACGCCTGCATCACCAGCGGCAGCAGGGACAGCAGGGACTGGAGCAGCGGCAGCAGGAGCAGCAGAGGGCGCAACTGAGACCACAGCGGCAGGAAGAGCCGCAACAGGAGCAGCAGACGCTGCAGGAGCAGTAGCAGGAACAGTCGTAGGAGCAGCAGGAGGAGCAACAGTGGCAGGCACAGAAGCAGCAGCAGCAGCAACAGCAGCAGCAGCAGCAACAGCAGCAGCAGCAGCAGCAGCGGTAGGAGGAGGAACGACACCACCAGCCTCTGCGGTTTTCTGCATGGCTCCAAAGACAGCGTCGTACTCCTGCGATGCTGCCCTCAGCTCTGATACCACTGCTGGCTCCTCAAACGCCCCCTCCTTGCCCTGGGCGGATAGAGGGGTGCAAGTTGGAAGTAAAACGAGTGTGTGTGTGTGTGTGTGTACTGGCACGTGACAGTAAGGCAAGAAGGAGACAAAAAATGCAAGGGCTGAGAGCGCGTGAATGGTAAACGCTCTCTTACTCGACTCAAGAGTCGCCAATGAAATCAATAAACGAAAAGGGAGAGAGTGCGTGGAGGGAAGAAAAAGGAGGAGGAAAACGAAGGGGAAGAGAAGAGAGGGACTGAGAGGGGCGGTCGAGGGGAGACGGGGCACACGTATGGTACCTGGCGTTGCTGCTTGATCCAATCTTCCACTGCCACCACCCTCACAGAGATGGTCTCATAGCTCTGCGCACACACAGCGCAACAGGGGGAGAGGAGGGAGGTGTGAGGGGGCAAGAAAGATGGCACGTGTGGCAGTTGGCTCTGCTGCTTGATCCAGTCTCGGACACTGCCATCTCAGGTAGGCATGTGTCAGGTACCCCTTAAAGCCTCTGAATTGAGTGTGCGAACTTTGGCTTGTGATTCACACCCACCCACTCACTGCCCAACCCACCCATCCACCCTGCCCTCTCCTCCCAGCAGAACCTCCTTGGCGCGCTGAAACGAGTCGGCAATGCTCAAGAGCATTGTGGACCGAGAATCTCAAGAGCATTACCCTCCTTGGCGTGCTGAAATGAGTCGGCAATGCTCGTGAGGTTCTCGGTCCCACCAAGCTCCATCCCACCTCACCCGCTACCCACCATCCCACTCAGCCCCACCCAGCCCCACCACCCCAAAACCAACCCCGCCCTGTCTCTGCACCCAGCAGCACCTCCTTGGTGCGCCGAATTGAGTCGGCAATGCTCTTGAGGTTCTTGGTCCCACCGGGTTCCGTTCCTCCAAACCCAACCCCATCCAATCCCACCCCATCCCACCCAGCCCCACCATACCATCCCAGCCCCTCCCCTTCCCTGCTCCCATTCTCACCTCCTTGGTGCGCCGAATTGAGTCGGCAATGCTCTTGAGGTTCTTGGTCCCACCGGGTTCCGTTCCTCCAAACCCAACCCCATCCAATCCCACCCCATCCCACCCAGCCCCACCATACCATCCCAGCCCCTCCCCTTCCCTGCTCCCATTCTCACCTCCTTGGTGCGCCGAATTGAGTCGGCAATGCTCTTGAGGTTCTTGGTCCCACCGGGTTCCGTTCCTCCAAACCCAACCCCATCCAATCCCACCCCATCCCACCCAGCCCCACCATACCATCCCAGCCCCTCCCCTTCCCTGCTCCCATTCTCACCACCTTGGTGCGCCGAATTGAGTCGGCAATGCTCTTGAGGTTCTTGGTCCCACCGGGTTCCGTTCCAAAAAACACAACTCCATCCAACCCCACCCGATCCCACCTAGCGCCCCCAACCCCAACCCCAACCCCAACCCCAACCCCAACCCCAACCCCAACCCCAACCCCACCCAATCCCACCAGTCCCAACCATCCCTGATCCCATGCCCACCTCCTTGGCGCGCTGAAACGAGTCCACAATGCTCTTGAGGTTCTTGGTGCGCCTCTCCTTCTCTGCTGCCAGCTGCCTCTGCAGCAACTGCACCACCCCCCGGGGAGAACGGCAACATGCCGAGAAGCAGCAAGGAAGAGACAGCCAGGGAAAGAAACGGATTAACAATCGGATCTCCGTCTTGAGTCGCCGTATTCAAGAACCACTTCAACAGAAAAGAAAAGAAATGAGAAGAAAGAAAAAAAGAAGGGGGGGGGATTTCAGGCTGTAGCTAATGTCTCATGTTTACCAATCATGTAACTCAAGCCTCCCCCACATGGCTTGGGGTTCTATCTGAACGGAGGCCTTACCTGAATCCGGGAGTTCAGAATCCCCTCTGCCACCGCCGCCTGCTGCTTCCCAGAAGCTGCCTCCGCCGCACTCTTCCCCTCCTCCGCCTTCCTGGCTGCTGCACCCACTGCCGTCTGCTCCTGAAGCCTCTTCTCCAAATCAGCCACTCGCTTTTGAGACGCCTCAGAGGCGGTCTGGAGCTTCTTTTCGAGGTCGGCGATGCGTTTTTCGAGCTCTACGGCCTTGGTTTTTGCTGCTTCTGCCTCCTTGCTCTGCTGCTCCTTGGCCTGCCGCAGCTCCTCCTTCTCCTTGCTCAGCTGCTCGCCGTTGCGCTGCCATGATGGGAAGGAAAAGAGAGGCGGACAGACGGACAAACGCACAGGTCAGATGGTATGGTAACAGGGAAGTGCCTACGATACGAGTATAAGCTCCTACTCGTAAGGGTCCTGCCGCAGCTCCTCCTTCTCCTTGCTCAGCTGCTCGCCATTGCGCTGCCATGCCGAAAAGGGTCAGACAGACATACACACAAACAGGCACAAACATCAGATGCTGAGAACTGAAGTTGCAGGGTATTTCTGAGAATTCTCAAAAATACCCTGCAACGTGATTGAAGAAGGGTTTTGAGACGTCTCAAAACCTTTCTTCAATCACGTGCTGAGAACTGAAGTTGCAGGGTATTTCTGAGAATTCTCAAATATACCCTGCAACAGACACAGACAGACACACAAAGAGGCACAAACATCAGATGCTGAGAACTGAGCCTTCTGAATATTGACTCTCAACCTGCACCTAGACCCTGAATACACTCTAGACCTGCTCTAAAACCGCCCTAGAATTACCAAGTTCTGTGAATCCGTTTCAGGGTTTAGGATGACTCGCTTTCAAACAAGCAGGGCCACCATCGGAAAGCGAGACATCCTAAATTATGACACAAATTTCCAGAACCTGGCAATTTCAGGATATGGAGACAAGGAATGCGCACCTTGAATTTGATGGCTGTGTTCCTGAGCTTGGCAAACTCAGTCTTGTGCTTTGCCTGCCATGCACCCCCACCACATGCACAGTACAAACCGCACCACCCCACCCCACATACCGCACAACCGCACCCAGCACAGCATACACCCCACCCCATCCCACCACACACCACACCCCACACGCACATTCCACACGCACAAGACAGAGAAACGAAGTTGCAACAGATACATAGAAATGGTTAACATAACAGAAAAAACGAGAAGGAAACACAGAAAAACGCTTACGAGTTTCATACGCATATCTGCATCTGCCCTCTTCCCGCTCTCCTCTCCCACTCTCAACTTCTCACGATTCCACCCACAACCCACACCCCCCAGTCTCCTCCCTCCCTTGCACACCTCGTTTTCATTCGCAGCCTCCACCTGCTTTCTCAGCTCCTCCCCTCCCACCGTCCTCTCCTTCTCCAGCTTCTCCTGCTCTGCCGCCCTCTTTCCTCCGCCACCCCACTCACCTCGTTTTCCTTTGCTGCATCCAGCTGATTCCTCAGCTCCTCCCCTCCTGCCGTCCGCTCCTTCTCCAGCTTCTCCTTCTCTGCCACCAGTGCCGCCCGCTGCCTCTGCAATCTGCACCTTTGAGACCTCCCAAGACTCACCTCGTTCTCTTTCGCCGCTTCCAGTTGCTTCCTCAACTCCTCCCCTCCCGCCGTTCGCTCCATATCTAGCTTCTCCTTCTCTACCACCGCTACCCCCACTTTCTTCCCTGCACTCCCCTCAGCCCACTCTCCTCCCCACCCTACTCACCTCGTTTTCTTTTGCTGCGTCGAGTTGCTTCTTCAGCTCCTCCCCTCCCGCCGTCCGCTCCTTCTCCACCTTCTCCTTCTCTGCTGCCAGTGCCGCCCGCTGCGCCTCCAGCCCCGCCAGCTCAGCAGCCGCCCGCTTCTTCTCGGCCTCCTTGTCCTTTTCTGCTGCCTCAGCTGCCGCCTTTGCTGCTGCCAGGGCACTTTTCGCCTCTGAGAGTTCCTGCTCCAACTGCTCCGCTTGCTTCTGCTCGGGACAAGACATGACATTCAGACAGCCAGTCAACCAGCCAGTCACGAAGAGACCACAGGACTAACAGGAGAGAAACAGCTTTCGCCACCCCAGACTCTCCCAAGCCCCCACCTCACCGCTTTCATCTTTCACCTGCAGCTGGACCTGGAACCGCTGTTACTCATCCATGTCAATCGCCTTGTTCAGCTAAAGCCGCTGCTGCTCCAACTCCTCCCTTGCCCCAAACATGTGAAACCCAGAACCCTAGCCCCAGAACCCTAGCCCCAGAACCCTAGCCCCAGAACCCTAGCCCCAGAACCCTAGCCCCAGAACCCTAGCCCCAGAACCCTAGCCCCAGAACCCTAGCCCCAGAACTCTAGCCCCCGAACCCTGTCTCTCGCACCTCTCTCGCCTGCAGTTGTACTTCTCCAACAGCTGCTGCAAGCTGCAACCACATAGCTATAAACCCTAGCCCCATAATCCTAGTGCTAGAATCCTGTCTGTCTCACCTCTTTGACCTGCAGCTGGTCCTGCAGCCGTTGATACTCCTCCACGTCAATCGCCTTGTACTTCTCCAGCAGCTGCTGCACGCGCCGCTGCCACCGCCCCGCCTCCTCCCGCGCACTCTCCACCTCCCTCTTCCCCGCAGCCACCTCCGCCTCCCTCCTCTGCACCGCAGCCTGCAGCGGCCCCACCTGCTGCTGCGCCTGCCGCGCCTTCTCCCTCCACTCCCCAGCATCCGCAAAGTTCCGCTGGCTCTCATCCCTCAGCATCACATTGCTCTCTCTCAGCAGATTCACCTGAGCCACTTGGGCTTTCAGCGCCGCAAACTCCCCCTCAGATTGCGCCGTCGCAGCCCCCCGCGCCCGCGCTTCTCTCAGCTGCTGCTGTGCCTCCTGCGCCTCTCTCTCTGCTGCTTCTATCTGTTTTGTCAGCCGCAGCCGCTCCTGCTTCAGCAGAGCCAACTCCATCTCGGAAGCTTCCTTGGAGCGCCGCAGGAACCGCACCACCTCCTGCAGCTCTGCCAGCCCTCCATCTTCCCCCATCCCCCCTTCCCCTTCCCCTTCCCCTTCCGCTCCTGCTGCCGCTGCCCCTCCTTCTCCTTCTCCCGCTCCCCCACCGGCTCCTCCTGCCCCCCCCACTGCCCCACCCGCCTTACCCGGCGACGGGGAAGCAGCCGATCTCCTCCTCCCCACACCAGGCGAAGCAATTCCACCCGCCTTGCCTGGCGTCCCCACACGCAGTGCCTCGAGTCGATCCAGCAAAATCACGTTCTGAGCCTCTACCTCCTTTGCTTTCCCTTCAGCAGCAGCCCGTGCGGCCTCCAGCCCCCCCTTGACCGTCTCCCACTCGGCTCGCAGGGAGGCGAGCTCTGCTTCGGCCTTCTCTGCCTTGCTGCGCCACTCCCTCTGCCCCGCCTGGGCGGCGTTCAGCGTCTGACTCACGCCGTCCAGCTGGCGGATGGTGTCTGCTTGCAGCACAACCTGGTGGGGTGGGGGGGGGGGGGGTGACAGATGGGCGGGAAGGGGGGCAGAGAGGAGCGGGGAGGGGGATGTGGGAGGGTTGAGGTACCTCCTTTGCTTTCCCTTCAGCAGCAGCCCGTGCGGCCTCCAGCCCCCCCTTGACCGTCTCCCACTCGGCTCGCAGGGAGGCGAGCTCAGCTTCGGCCTTTTCTGCCTTGCTGCGCCACTCCCTCTGCGCCGCCTGGGCGGCGTTCAGCGTCTGACTCACGCCGTCCAGCTGGCAGATGGTGTCTGCTTGCAGCACGACCTGGGAGCAGCAGGGGCAGGATGGGGAGGCGAGAGGAGCCGCAGAGGGAGAGATCAGGGGAGGTTGGAGGTCGGTGGGTGGGTGGGGGGAGTGGGGGGGAGGGTTGTGGGGAGAAAAGGGGGCCGGGACGGAAGAGTTGCAATTGCAAGCTTTCTGAACGGAATGCAAAGGCGTTTGGGGGGGGCAGCACCCACCTGTCGCTCGTAGTTGGTCTGCGCCTCCCTCCACTTCTGCCGCATCTCCGATGCCTCCTTTGCCTCTGACTCCACCCGCCACTCTATCTCCTCCACCCTCGCCCTGCACACACAGGGCACACCGATAGAGACAACCACACAGGACATACGGGCAGAGTCAGGAAGCAGGGCAGGCAGGGGTATTTTGAGTCGACTCAAAACGCATCTCCGATGCCTCCTTTGCCCCTGACTCCACCCGCCACTCTGTCTCCTCCACCCTCGCCACTGTTTTTTGTGAAACCTAAAAAACACCCCACCACATCCGACTCCACCAAACCCCACCGCATCCGACCCCATTCCACAACACTCTACCCACCTGAAGGCGTCCCGTTCCACAGCAGCCGCCTCCAGCTTGCGGCTGACATCAGCAGACGCCCTCTCATGCTCCTCCGTCAGCCCTGTTGCCGCCGCCGCAGCAAGCTGTTGCTACAAATTCACAAACACCCCACACCATCCCATCCCACCGCACTCCACCTCATTCCACCCCACTGCACTCCACCCACCTGAAGGCGTCTCTCTCCACAGCAGCCGCCTCCAGCTTCTTGCTGACATCAGCAAACGCCCTCTCATGCTCCTCCGTCAGACCCGTGGCCGCCGCCGCAGCATCTGCCGCCCGCTTCTCTGCCTCCCTCACCCGCCCCCTCAGCTCCTCCGCTGCTGCCGCTGCTGCAGCTCGCTCCTTCTCAGCCTCCTCCTTGAACGCGCTGTGCTGCTGCATCATGCGCTCTAGTGCCTCCTCATTGGCCTTTCCTATTGCCTTGTACTGGTCATGGGTAGGGGGTGGAAGGGAGAAGGAGTGGGGAGTGAGACACAGTTTTGAGGCACCTAAGGCATCGTCTAAACATACAAACGGCACAGCCCTTCTCTGCCGCCTTCACCCGTCCCCTCAGCTCCTCCGCTGCTGCCGCTGCTGCAGCTCGCTCCTTCTCAGCCTCCTCCTTGAACGCACTGTGCTGCTGCATCATGCGCTCCAGTGCCTCCTCGTTCGCCTTTCCAATTGCCTTGTACTGGTAGCGTAGCGGGTAGAGCATGAAAGGGAGAGGGAGGGAGTGGAGAGTCGGAGGTAGTTTTGAGGGAACGAAACATTTCTCTAAACACACATGGCACAGTCCTTCTCAGCCTCCTCCTTGAACGCGCTGTGCTGCTGCATCATGCGCTCTAGTGCCTCCTCGTTGGCCTTCCCTATCGCCTTGTACTGGTAGCGGGTGGAGCAGCGTGGTGGATAAAAGTCAGAAATGGTGTCGAGTCGACTAAAAAATCGACTCATCGGTAGCGGGTGGAGCAACGTGGTGGACAAAAGGCAGAGATGGAGTGGGATGTCGGAGGCAGAGGGGGCGGGTGGGAATAACAACACGCACAGAATGGCTAACGCGACAAAGGCAAGGCAGCGGGAAATGGACATGTAACACTAAAACCCTGACAAAATCCCAACAAGACACCAAATGCGAGCTGTGCATTCTCACCTGAGCCAGGTACCCCTGGAAAGCTTCCAGCCCCTCCTTTAGCCTCTGCACCTCCTCCTCTGCCTTGTGCAACCACTGTTTTGAGTCGACTCAAAACCCAAGCACGCACCTGAGCCAGGTACCCCTGGGAGGCCTCCAGCTCCTCCTTGAGCCGCTGCACCTCCTCCTCTGCCTTGTGCAACCGCTCCTCCACCTCCTCCTCCTCCATACCCTCCCCATCCTTCCCACCACCACCAGCTGTACCAGCACCAGCACCACCAGCTGCCCCAGCTGCCCCAGCTTCCCCAGTTGCCCCAGCAGCAGCTTCGCCACAACCACCACCGGCAGTAGGACTAGCAGCAGCAGCCACAGCAGCAGCAGCCGCATCTCTCACCGAAGCAGATCTCAGACTCCTCCCTCCCACACCTCCCCCCGCACCGCCAGCAACAGCAGCAGCTGCCACCGCCTCCAACCGCTTCACACCTGCCTGCAGCTCCTCACACCGCGCCTCAGCAGTCTTAGCCTTGGTGACAGCAGCGCTGAGCTGCTGCTTGAGCTGCTCCACGTCCTTCCATGCGGCACTCAGCTTTGCCTCTGCATCCGCTGCTGCCCTGTCCCTCGCCTCCACCAGGTGTCGCGAGTGGTCCCTCTCGGCTTCCAGGGCGCGACTGGCCTCTGCCCACTCGCGCTGCGGGAGGGGAGGAGCACGGGATTCGCATGGGGTAGAGAGAGGAGATGGGAGATGAGAGATGAGAGACGGAGGGAGGTTCCCTTGTCCCAGGCCTCCACTGGTAACAGCAGCGCTGAGCTGCTGCTTGAGTTGCTCCACGTCCTTCCACGCTGCACTCAGCTTTGCCTCTGCATCCGCTGCTGCCCTGTCTCTGCCTTCCACCTGGTGCCGTGCCGCGAGTGGTCCCTCTCTGCCTCCAGCGCTCGACTGGCCTCCGCCCACTCGCGCTGCAGGGAGGGAGGGGAGGAGCACAGGGATGGGAGTGAGTTTAGAGAATTCTCAAGAACTTGGTTTGCTGCCGCCCTGTCTCTGAAGTTAACCAACCAGGGCAGGGAGGGGGCTGGCAGTGGGAGTTAACTACCCAAATAAACACAACCAGCTCAACCGAAGGTCACCCCAGCAACATCAGACAACCCAGAGCGAGTCAACGCCCACCTGCATGCGGTCAGTCAACGCCCACCTGCATGCGGTCAACGAACCCTCAAGCCGCTTCCTCTCAGCGGCCCATGTGGTTTCGCGGGCAGCCTGGGTGCTCTCAAGTGAGTCGTGAGCCGCCTGCACGCGGTGCATCCTCTCCAACCGAGTCAACCTAGTCAACCAGGTCAACCAAGTCAACCAAGTCAACTCAGTCAACGCCCACCTGCATGCGGTCAATGGAGTCTTCAAGCCGCTTCCTCTCAGCGGCCCACATGGCCTCGCGGGCAGCCTGGGTGCTCTCCAGTGAGTCGTGAGCCGCCTGCACGCGGTGCATCCTCTCCAATGCACTCCCCGCCTCCGCTGTCGCCCTCTCCTCTGCTGCCGCAAGCAGAGCCTTCTCTCGCTCCAACACCGATGCCTGCAGAGAAAAGGGCACAGAGATGCGTATATGATATAAGAAAGACGGAACAGCTCTCCAGCGCACTCCCCGCCTCCGCTGGCGCCCGCTCCTCTGCTGCTGCCAGGAGTGCCTTCTCTCGCTCCAACACTGATGCCTGCAGGGAGAGAGGCAAAGAGATTCGTATAAATTAGGCTGAACAAGCACCTGCCCCCCTCCACTACCACTGCCTCTGGACTCTGCTGCGGCCAGCAGGCTCTCCTCTCATCACACCAGATGAATTTTGCGAGGACTCAGATTGAACTTTTGAGAATTCTCAAAAGTTCTCTCATTACCACTGACAATTTGCGAGGACTCAGAAAATCACATGCCTGTGGAAAGGGGGCCACACAGAACCCCCCCACCCTCCCCCCCCCCACAATCAAATCAAGCACATAGCAGTGCAAACTCAGACACAGCATTCTCTCACCTCAATAGTTGCACGGGTAGCCTTTTCCTCAGCGGCAGCGAGCAGCCTCTCAGCATCCCGCAGCTGCCTCTGGTGCGCCGTCACCGACGCTGCGAACTCACTGCTGCGTGCCACTGCTGCATCTTTCACCTTGCGCTGCGGGGGGGAGAGCGGGAAGAAGGGTAGGGAGGGGAGGAAGCGAGGATGAGGAAGCACTCAGTCATTAGATTATAGCCCTACCGCAGTATTGTTGCACTCAAATAATGCTGAAGCAGTACTTCACAAACACACCAATCAGAATCACGATCAAAATCACTATCACAATCACTCAGCGACGCCCTCCTATCGCCATCCCTCCGTCCCATGAAACCACGTCTCACCTCCTCGTCCAGTGTCTTCTCGAGAGCCTCTGCCTGCTGCTTGGTGAACTGCGCCTCTGCCTCGGCCCGCATGCGCTCCATTCGCGACTCACTCGCCACCTTCCTGTGATTGTGCACGCACCAACACACGCATCCATGCAGCATCCAACCATGCATGCATGCACAGTGCACCCAAGCACACATGCACGCATGCACCCACACACACACAAACATGCGACACGCATGCACATTACACAAACACCAAAGGTATCAGAAAGCGTTGGCACAAGCACTACTAGCCGAGACGTTACCAGACTAGACACAACTAGGTGCTTGTGCCAACGCTAGTGTGAGACTGTGGCAATTGGGTGCTAGTGCCAATGTCTCTACAGCTAGTGGCGATTGGATGCTCAGTGTCACACCTAGCGGGGGCACTACCGTGACACACGCACCTCCTAAGCTTCCTAGAAGGAGTCAATGCAGTCCCCACCTGGCAGCATCGAGAGCCTCCTGCAATTCGTCCATGTGCTGCTTGTGTGAGGTGCGTGGTTGCATGGTGCAATGGCAGCACGGGGGAGTGCTGGTATGGCAGCGTGTGATGGTGTGATGGCATGGTGGTGTGGTGAAGTGCGAACCCCACCTGGCAGCATCAAGGGCCTCCTGCAGTTCGTCCATGTGCTGCTTGCGGTCCTGACGCAGCCTCTCCAGCTCCTCCTGCTCCCATGCACGCCCGGATGGTGGCATGGTGGCGTGGTGGTGTCGTGGAATGATATGGTGGCATCACATGAAGGACAGTAAGAAACACATGGAAAAACATCAAACACAAAGTGGTCAGAAGAAAGAATCGCGAGCCAAGGCAGAAAGTGAGGGAGCCAAGGCAGAAAGTGAGGGAGCCAAGGCAGAAAGTGAGGGAGCCAAGGCAGAAAGTGAGGGAGCCAAGGCAAAAAGTGAGGGAGCCAAGGCAGAAAGTGAGGGAGCCAAGGCAGAAAGTGAGGGAGCCAAGGCAGAAAGTGAGGGAGTAGAATGTTCATCCAGCAGAAGCATTCAAACATTCCCTCGGTATGCGCAAAGAACTTCGGAAAAAGCATGTCTAGAACAATGAGGAACGGAGGGAGGGGGGCAGAGACACCGAGACAAGGAAGCAGGAGAGTGAGATGATGGGCTGGGCTGTGGTGTGGGGTACCTGCGTTGCTGTGTAGAGAGTCTTGTAGTCCGGACCTGCCATCGAGGGGGATGAGCACGAGGGTAGAGACGAGGACAGACAGCGGCAGAAACGAGGGCAGGCAGCGGCAGAAAAGAGGGCAGGCAGCGTCAGAAGAAAAGGCAAAGAGAAGCAGAGATGAAGCATACATGAAGGGTGGCACACCTTTAGCCCAATGCAGCATATTGAACAGTGATTGGAATGGAACAGCAGCTACTTAACAGAACCTGCTTGGCCATACAGCAAGTGATGATGGTAGTACTCCATCCAAAATATCCACTTATGGGAAAAGGCGCAATCGCTTATGGGACTGAATAGGGAGATGCCATCACTCGACTCACTACCACTCGCCTCACACGAATCAACTCACCATCAGGTGGGGGGGAGGAGAGCATGGGCACGGCAAGCGCTCCCTTGGCTGCCGGAGAATCCGCAGCACCCAGGGCAGCTGCTGCAGTGCCTGATGCCATGGCCCTCATGTGCTGCTGCTGCTCGTCGTACAACTCTGACTCCACTCACCATCGCTCAACTGAACTCACCATCAGGTGGAGGGGAGGAGAGCATGGGCACGGCGGGCGTTCCCTTGGCTGCTGGAGAACCGGCAGCACCGGGGGCAGCAGCAGCAGTGCCTGATGCCATGGCCCGCATGCGCTGCTGCTGCTCGTCGTACAGCATCTTGAACATGTCGTGCTGGTGGGGTGAGGGGTTGGAGGAGGTCGATCGAGGGGAGGGGGGAGTAGGAGGTGGTGAGGGGGAAATGGAACCAGGAAAACAGGGCGGCGAGTCAACACGGCAACAAAAAGGTGGAGCGTGAGCAGAGGGACAACATGACAGTGAAGGCCTGAAAAGGACAAAAAAGGGCAAGGCGCGGAGCACACCCGGCAGCCTTGTGCCTCTGCGCCAGCTCCTCCTGCTCCTTGTACATGCCCACCACCCGCTCCACCTCCTTGGCACTCTTGAGGCACCTCAAGAGACATACGAGGAACAAGTAGGGTGCAAGAGACGGAGCACTCACGGCAGCCTTGTGCCTCTGCGCCAGCTCCTCCTGCTCCTTGAGCATGCCCACCACCCGCTCCACCTCCTTGGCGTTCTTTTGGGGTGCCTCAACAGGCCTAAGATTAACAAGTAGAGCGCAAGAGGTGGAGTACTCACAGCAGCCTTGTGTCGCTGTGCCAGCTCCTCCTGCTCCTTGAACATGCCCACCACCCGCTCCACCTCCTTGGCGTTTGCTGCAGCCCGCCTCTCCAACTCCTCCTCAAACCGAGCCTGCTCACACGCAAGCACAAGCACGGAATGAGCGCATTTGGGGCTCGCAAAGGCAAGAAGCATGTGAACTAGACTGCGTTGCGCTGATCGAGGCAGAACCAAATGAAGAATGTTACTTACCTCTCTCTCATGGGCTGTAACACAGTAAACACACAAGGCAACATTCTCTTCCCAAAAGAACAAGCCAAAATCCTTCTGTTGCGTCACACGACGACGCACCTTGATGCGTGGCTCCAGGGTGCTGTAGTCGTCCTGCAGCTTCCTCAGAGCGTGGGGGAGCGACATGTTTGCCTGAAGTGACTTCAACGTCAGCTCACGAGTCAACTGACATGACAACTGACACACAGCAAGTTCAGACACACAGCGTACCTTGACCCGCGGTTCCAGGGTGCTGTAGTCGTCCTGCAGCTTCCGCAGGGCGTGGCGGAGCGACGTGTTGGCCTGCACCAGACCCCCAATGTCCGTGATGGTCAGCTGTACAGATGGGTAGAGGGAGCAGGGGAGGGGGGTTCGAGAGTGTTTAACAGTGATTGTAACTGGGGTATTCGGAAGCAGGGCGTGGCGGAGCGACGTGTTGGCCTGCACCAGACCCCCAATGTCCGTGATGGTCAGCTGCAGATAGGAGGAGCAGGGCAGGAAGGGGTTAGAGGGCAGTCAGGGCCGTCATAACAGGACAACTGAGCTGTTGCAGGGTGCAACAAAGAACTGTGTTTGCTTGCACCAGGGGCCTGATATGATATCCGTGATGGTCAGCTGCTGAAGCACATGGAGGGAGAAGGGGGCTCGAGAGAAATCAGGGCGAGTGTAACAGCGACACTGCGCTGCTGGTGATGAACAGAACAGGGGATGAATTCCTTATTTACCCGATTCAAACCCTCCCTTCTTACCTGCTCAACCGAGACAAAGTCTGACGAGGAGGGTCGCGGCGGGGTGGGCGGAGCAGTGGCTTCGTTATTAGCACGCTGCATGCTCACATCCCTCAGCTCCTTTAGGAGCACAGTCACCTGGCAGGGGTGGAAACAAGAAAGGCTTAGGGGGAAAGATGCAGCAGAAAATGGAAGATGTCTTCTTCTACCACCCACCAACCCCCACACCCACTGCACCTGGCTCTGCAGGTCGGCGACATCAGTGGAAAGAAGGCTCACGTCCCTCTCCCTTGCACACCTTTTGAGGCGCCTCAAAGCTCGACCCACCTACCCATCCCCCACTCCCCATCCCCCACTCCACCGCACCTGGCTCTGCAGATCCGCCACATCGGTGGACAGCAGGCTCACGTCCCTCTCCCCTTTTGAAGCCCCTCAAAACTCGACCCACCCACCCACCCACCCGCCACTCCCCACCCATCCCCCACTCCACCGCACCTGACTCTGCAGATCCGCCACATCGGTGGACAGCAGGCTCACATCCCTCTCCCTCGCACGCAGCTCCGCCTGATGCATCCACACATGATGGATAAATGGCGGGAGACAGACGTTGGGAATGTGGTGAAATGTCACAAGCAAACAATGCAGGGAAACAACATTGATTGCCGCAGCTGTGTAGAGTGGACGCCAGCCCGTACCATGTGATCAATGTTGTAACAGCCCGCACCTTCTCTTCTGAGGACTGAGACAGATTCACAGCTGTTGACTGACTGTGAAGCGCGCGTGCTCCTGCTGCTGCTACACTCAACAGTCACAGAGACCAACTCACCCTGCAGCACTCTGCAAGCGATGCTTCGACAACAGCCTGCTGGTCCGCCGCCAGAGCCAGCTTGTCCTGCATGACATCATACACGCAGGCCATCCCCCCTTTTCGAAGTTCCCTGTTGCCTGACTCGAGTACCACAAGCGATTGCTCACCCTGCACTCAGCTAGAGATGCCTCCACGGCAGCCTGCTGGTCCGCCGCCAGAGCCAGCTTGTCCTGCATGACATCGTATGCACGGGCCATGCGCGCGTGCTGCTCTCGCTCCTCCAGCACCACACCCGCCTTCTGCTCTATCTCCCTCAACACCTGGTGCGTTTTGGGGGGGGTTGTCGGGTAAGGGGAGGAGAGTAGGGTGGGTTGTCCTGCATGACATCATACGCGGGGGGGGCGTGCTGCTCTCGCTCCTCCAGCACCACACCCGCCTTCTGCTCTATCTCCCTCAACACCTGGTGCGTTTTGGGGGGGGGTTGTCGGGTAAGGGGAGGAGAGTAGGGTGGGTTGTCCTGCATGACATCATACGCGGGGGGGGCGTGCTGCTGACGCTCCTCCACCACCACTCCTGCCTTCTGCTCTATCTCCCTCAACACCTGTTGTGTTTTGGAGGGGGGGGTGTGGGGTAAAGGAGGAGAATGGGTGGGAGAATGGGTTGTCCTGCATGACGTCATACATCGGGGCATGCTGCTCACGCTCCTCCACCACCTCGCCCGCCTTCTGCTCTATCTCCCTCAACACCTGGTGCGTTTTGTGGGGAGATGTGGTGTGGGGTAGGTAAGGGAGGAGAGTGGGTGGGAGGGTGGGTTGTCCTTCATGGCATCACACGCGGGGGCATGCTGCTCACGCTCCTCCACCACCTCGCCCGCCTTCTGCTCTATCTCCCTCACCACCTGTTGCGCGCATACATGTGCGGGTGAGGGTGGGAAAGGAAGGGGGTGTGGGGGGAGGGGGAGGAGAGAGGAAGGGCATGAGAAGGATGGTGAGGGGGCGGGTGAGCAGGTGGGTGGGCGAGAGCGTGGGTGGGTGAGTGTGTGCATGGATCTGCTTGGGTGAGTGTGTGCATGGATCTGCTTGGGTGAGTGTGTGCATGGATCTGCTTGGGTGAGTGTGTGCATGGATCTGCTTGGGTGAGTGTGTGCATGGATCTGCTTGGGTGAGTGTGTGCATGGATCTGCTTGGGTGAGTGTGTGCATGGATCTGCGTGGGTGAGTGTGTGCATGGATCTGCTTGGGTGAGTGTGTGCATGGATCTGCTTGGGTGAGTGTGTGCATGGATCTGCTTGGGTGAGTGTGTGCATGGATCTGCTTGGGTGAGTGTGTGCATGGATCTGCTTGGGTGAGTGTGTGCATGGATCTGCTTGGGTGAGTGTGTGCATGGATCTGCTTGGGTGAGTGTGTGCATGGATCTGCTTGGGTGAGTGTGTGCATGGATCTGCTTGGGTGAGTGTGTGCATGGATCTGCTTGGGTGAGTGTGTGCATGGATCTGCTTGGGTGAGTGTGTGCATGGATCTGCGTGGGTGAGTGTGTGCATGGATCTGCTTGGGTGAGTGTGTGCATGGATCTGCGTGGGTGAGTGTGTGCATGGATCTGCTTGGGTGAGTGTGTGCATGGATCTGCTTGGGTGAGTGTGTGCATGGATCTGCTTGGGTGAGTGTGTGCATGGATCTGCTTGGGTGAGTGTGTGCATGGATCTGCGTGGGTGAGTGTGTGCATGGATCTGCTTGGGTGAGTGTGTGCATGGATCTGCTTGGGTGAGTGTGTGCATGGATCTGCTTGGGTGAGTGTGTGCATGGATCTGCTTGGGTGAGTGTGTGCATGGATCTGCTTGGGTGAGTGTGTGCATGGATCTGCTTGGGTGAGTGTGTGCATGGATCTGCGTGGGT
The DNA here is from genome assembly GCA_947471745.1 of Closterium sp. Naga37s-1. Classification (NCBI taxonomy): domain Eukaryota; kingdom Viridiplantae; phylum Streptophyta; class Zygnematophyceae; order Desmidiales; family Closteriaceae; genus Closterium; species Closterium sp. Naga37s-1. Next base: position 33,868 of record CANJKZ010000920.1, on the reverse strand, counting down.
GAGTGTGTGCATGGATCTGCTTGGGTGAGTGTGTGCATGGATCTGCTTGGGTGAGTGTGTGCATGGATCTGCTTGGGTGAGTGTGTGCATGGATCTGCTTGGGTGAGTGTGTGCATGGATCTGCTTGGGTGAGTGTGTGCATGGATCTGCTTGGGTGAGTGTGTGCATGGATCTGCTTGGGTGAGTGTGTGCATGGATCTGCGTGGGTGAGTGTGTGCATGGATCTGCTTGGGTGAGTGTGTGCATGGATCTGCTTGGGTGAGTGTGTGCATGGATCTGCTTGGGTGAGTGTGTGCATGGATCTGCTTGGGTGAGTGTGTGCATGGATCTGCTTGGGTGAGTGTGTGCATGGATCTGCTTGGGTGAGTGTGTGCATGGATCTGCTTGGGTGAGTGTGTGCATGGATCTGCTTGGGTGAGTGTGTGCATGGATCTGCTTGGGTGAGTGTGTGCATGGATCTGCTTGGGTGAGTGTGTGCATGGATCTGCTTGGGTGAGTGTGTGCATGGATCTGCGTGGGTGAGTGTGTGCATGGATCTGCTTGGGTGAGTGTGTGCATGGATCTGCGTGGGTGAGTGTGTGCATGGATCTGCTTGGGTGAGTGTGTGCATGGATCTGCTTGGGTGAGTGTGTGCATGGATCTGCTTGGGTGAGTGTGTGCATGGATCTGCTTGGGTGAGTGTGTGCATGGATCTGCGTGGGTGAGTGTGTGCATGGATCTGCTTGGGTGAGTGTGTGCATGGATCTGCTTGGGTGAGTGTGTGCATGGATCTGCTTGGGTGAGTGTGTGCATGGATCTGCTTGGGTGAGTGTGTGCATGGATCTGCTTGGGTGAGTGTGTGCATGGATCTGCTTGGGTGAGTGTGTGCATGGATCTGCGTGGGTGAGTGTGTGCATGGATCTGCTTGGGTGAGTGTGTGCATGGATCTGCTTGGGTGAGTGTGTGCATGGATCTGCTTGGGTGAGTGTGTGCATGGATCTGCTTGGGTGAGTGTGTGCATGGATCTGCTTGGGTGAGTGTGTGCATGGATCTGCTTGGGTGAGTGTGTGCATGGATCTGCTTGGGTGAGTGTGTGCATGGATCTGCTTGGGTGAGTGTGTGCATGGATCTGCTTGGGTGATGTGTGTGCATGGATCTGCTTGGGTGAGTGTGTGCATGGATCTGCTTGGGTGAGTGTGTGCATGGATCTGCTTGGGTGAGTGTGTGCATGGATCTGCTTGGGTGAGTGTGTGCATGGATCTGCGTGGGTGAGTGTGTGCATGGATCTGCTTGGGTGAGTGTGTGCATGGATCTGCTTGGGTGAGTGTGTGCATGGATCTGCTTGGGTGAGTGTGTGCATGGATCTGCTTGGGTGAGTGTGTGCATGGATCTGCTTGGGTGAGTGTGTGCATGGATCTGCTTGGGTGAGTGTGTGCATGGATCTGCTTGGGTGTGTGTGTGCATGGATCTGCGTGGGTGAGTGTGTGCATGGATCTGCTTGGGTGAGTGTGTGCATGGATCTGCTTGGGTGAGTGTGTGCATGGATCTGCTTGGGTGAGTGTGTGCATGGATCTGCTTGGGTGAGTGTGTGCATGGATCTGCTTGGGTGAGTGTGTGCATGGATCTGCTTGGGTGAGTGTGTGCATGGATCTGCTTGGGTGAGTGTGTGCATGGATCTGCGTGGGTGAGTGTGTGCATGGATCTGCTTGGGTGAGTGTGTGCATGGATCTGCTTGGGTGAGTGTGTGCATGGATCTGCTTGGGTGAGTGTGTGCATGGATCTGCTTGGGTGAGTGTGTGCATGGATCTGCTTGGGTGAGTGTGTGCATGGATCTGCTTGGGTGAGTTTGTGCATGGATCTGCTTGGGTGTGTGTGTGCATGGATCTGCTTGGGTGAGTGTGTGCATGGATCTGCTTGGGTGAGTGTGTGCATGGATCTGCTTGGGTGTGTGTGTGCATGGATCTGCGTGGGTGAGTGTGTGCATGGATCTGCTTGGGTGAGTGTGTGCATGGATCTGCTTGGGTGAGTGTGTGCATGGATCTGCTTGGGTGAGTGTGTGCATGGATCTGCTTGGGTGAGTGTGTGCATGGATCTGCTTGGGTGAGTGTGTGCATGGATCTGCTTGGGTGAGTGTGTGCATGGATCTGCTTGGGTGTGTGTGTGCATGGATCTGCGTGGGTGAGTGTGTGCATGGATCTGCTTGGGTGAGTGTGTGCATGGATCTGCTTGGGTGAGTGTGTGCATGGATCTGCTTGGGTGTGTGTGTGCATGGATCTGCTTGGATGAGTGGGAGGGAGACGACAAAGGGGTGCGTGCAAGAGTAAGAGGGTGCCATACAGAGCATACGAAAGTGGCAAGCCCAACACAGACGCGATTCACTCACCCTGTTGAGAAGAGTCTCTGCCTGCCGCCGCTGCTGCCTCTCATGGCGCCATGCATCTGCCGCCTCCTCATACTTCTCGTACATCGTTGCCATCTGCACACGGACGGGCAGGCATGGAAAGGCAATGAGACGGAAACTTCAAAAAAAAGACAGAGAGAATCGCTCCTGGTACTGCTCGGACATGGTTGCCAGCTGGACACGGACATACATACATGCACGGACGGAGAGAAACATCACAGGGGCAGATTGAGAGGAACACACTACTGACTGTTTCTTCACGGGTTCCTTGACACCAAGGACTGTGCGAGGGCGAGCATGGAGGTGCAAGGCAGCGCGGGGTTGGCCGCAGCTACAAAAAAACAAATGCACACACAACAGTACAACAAGGGTCTCAAAAGTGCAACACAAGGGCCTCTGGACTGCAGCATGCAGCTTCACCCACCGTCCAGCCATCCTTGACGAGATAGGTGGCGAGCGCCACTCCTGTGACGCCCTGAGGCAGGGATGGCGGCACACTGCCGCCCCCATGCAGCACCGCCGCCAGCTGCCTGTCCCTGCACTCGTGAGGCAATTGGGGGGGCCGGGGGGGGAAGAGGGAGGGAGGGGGAGAGGTGGGGAAGGACGATGAATGAATGAGCGGTGGAGGCCAGAAGTTGTGAATTAGAGAAAGAAAAAGGAACACACGGGGCGGACCATGCAACATGAGCATCCCCAACAGCAGCACTCCTGGAACCTGAACAACAGAGCAGCAGAAAAAAACCCCGAACATTCCAGCCCTCTGCTATGGCTGTGTGTGATAAGTCAATTTTTGAGTCGACTCAAAAACCCCCGAACATTCCAGCCCTCTGCTATGGTTGTGTGTGATAAGTCGATTTATGAGTCGACTAAAAAACTCCCGAACATTCCAGCCCTCTGCTATGGTTGTGTGTGATAAGTCGATCTTTGAGTCGACTCAAAAATCCCCGAACATTCCAGCCCTCTTCTATGGCGACTACCTTGTACCCTCTGCCCTCCCTGCCACCGCTAGTCCCATTCCAGCTTCTGCAAATAAAAAAATGGACTCACAAAGGCTGAATGGGACCAGCAGCGGCAGGGAGAGCAGCAGGCACAAGTTCCAAAAAGCCACCAGCGCCAGCAGCTGTTCTATTGCCAGCAGCTGCCCTACTGCCAGCAGCTGCCTACGTTTTGCCCTTGTGCAACCCAGTGAAAGTACTCACAGTGGCTGAATGGGGCCGGCGGTGGCAGCAGCAGGCACAAGCTCCAAGCCACCAGCACCAGCAACTGCGGCTGCAGCAGCTGCCTCAGCGGCAGCAGCAGCCTTCTTGTTCGCCTCCTCAAGGCTCTTCTGCAGCTCCTCACACCGCCTCTGCAGCTCCTGCTGCTGCTTCCGTGCTGCCTCTTCTGCTGCCTTGACCCGACTCTCGCCCTCGTCCTCCACTTGCTTCAGATGATCCTGACAGTCACAGGAAGAAGTCAAGGGAGCAGACACAGAAAGAGACGAAGTAGGTGCCCTTTTAGTCTTACTCAAGTATCTCCCTGAAGGACACGGAACAGAGATACAGCTTTAAGCCGACTTGACACGTCAACACAAAAAGGACACGGCCAAGCCGGGATGCATACCCGTGTGCATGAGATAAGAACTTCGTGAATGAGCTAGCATGCAATGCAACTGACTGGCCTCGAGAGACTTGACAACGGCCTTGAGGCCTGCAGCCCTTTCACCCGCCAGCGAGTATTGAGACGACTTTTGACGTGCCTCAAAAATCGTCTCACTACTCGCAGCTTTTGAGGCGCCTAAAAAATGAACGGGCCTGCGACTGACCTCGAGAGATTTGACAACGCCCTTGAGATCTGCTGCCCTTTCACCCGCCTCCGCTGCACTTTCCTTGTACAGCTCCACCAGCTTCTTCGCCTGGCGTGGCGAGTGGGGGGAGAGGGAAGTGTGTGTGTTGAAAGGGGTGGCGGAGTGGGGCCGGGGGGGTTGTTGTGTCTCAAGAGTCGCAGCCCTTTCACCCGCCTCCGCTGCACTCTCCTTGTACAGCTCCTCCAGCTTCTTCGCCTGGCGTGTGGTGGGGAGAGAGGGGAGGGTGTGTGTTGGGGAGGGGAAGGGATTGAGTCTCAAAAGTCGCAGCCCTTTCACCCGCCTCCGCTGCACTCTCCTTGTACAGCTCCTCCAGCTTCTTCGCCTGGTGTGGCGAGAGGGGGGAAAGGTGTGTGTGTGTGTGTGTGTGTGTGTGTGTGTGTGTGTGTGTGTGTGTGTGTGTGTGTGTGTGTGTGTGTGTGTGTGTGTGTGTGTGTGTGTGTGTGTGTGTGTGTGTGTGTGTGTGTGTGTGTGTGTGTGTGTGTGTGTGTGTGTGTGTGTGTGTGTGTGTGTGTGTGTGTGTGTGTGTGTGTGTGTGTGTGTGTGTGTGTGTGTGTGTGTGTGTGTGTGTGTGTGTGTGTGTGTGTGTGTGTGTGTGTGTGTGTGTGTGTGTGTGTGTGTGTGTGTGTGTGTGTGTGTGTGTGTGTGTGTGTGTGTGTGGTGTGTGTGTGTGTGTGTGTGTGTGTGTGTGTGTGTGTGTGTGTGTGTGTGTGTGTGTGTGTGTGTGTGTGTGTGTGTGTGTGTGTGTGTGTGTGTGTGTGTGTGTGTGTGTGTGTGTGTGTGTGTGTGTGTGTGTGTGTGTGTGTGTGTGTGTGTGTGTGTGTGTGTGTGTGTGTGTGTGATGGGAGAAAGGCTGGAGAAGGGGCGAGGCATGCACACAGCATTGGAAGCAGCACGCTAGAGCGAACTTGTGTGGACGCTGAGAAGAGGCAACACATACACAAACTGCAGGCAGAAGCAAACAGAGACACCGCTACTAACGAATCGATTTCAACAGCACCCACTACAACAGCTTCGGCAGCAGCATTCACAAAAGCTTCGACCCCAGCACCAGCTCGAATGCACCACTCACAGTTTCTAATTCAGCCGCCAGCTGGCTTTCGTGAAGCGCCTCCTCCTCGGCGCGCTTCTTCACCTCCTGGAGACAGAAACATCATAAGTGCAGAGGAACCAGATGGTCAGGCCCAGGAAAAAATAGCATGAGTTATGCCAGTGAACAGCGACTATCACTCCAGTAACAGCCGCGAATGGATTTCCTCCACAAACGTCAAGGGAATATAAGCAGAGCAAGTAACAGAGCAGCCTCTCTCTCTGGCAGTCAGTTCGGTTGACCCGCCCACCTTTTGCAGCTGAGCGACCATCGCCTGTAGCTCCGCCACGCGCGCCTGGGCTCGGCTCTCAGCAGTCACTTTTAAGAATTCTCAAAGGAATGTTTAAAAGTGACACAAGTTGGCACACCTTCTGCATCTGCTCGACCATCCCCTGCAGCTCTGCCACGTGCGCCTGGGCGCGGCTCTCAGCAGTCACTTTGAACTATTGTAAAAAGAATCCTCTAGAGAATTTACAAGTGACACAGGCTGACCCGCCCACCTTTTGCAGCTGCGCGACCATCCCCTGCAGCTCCGCCACGCGCGCCTGGGCGCGGCTCTCAGCAGCGTGCAGGTCGTCGCGCTCATGCTCCGCGCCCAGCAGCTTGCTGCGCAGCTCCGCCTCGCCCTCCGCGCGCGCGCGCCTCTCCTCCTGCAGCGCGCCCGCCTTCCCCGCCACGTCCTCTCGCAGCCACGCCAGGTGCTGCTCCAGTATCTCCTTTTCCTGCAGTCAGAGTCACAGGGAGAAAAAAGTGGGGAACAAACGACCATGAGCACAGGAACCTTCGAAACGACCCAAAAGCAGCCAGCCACGCCGAGTGCTGCTCCAGAATCTCCTTCCTGCGGCCACGGCGGAAAACGAAGGACGGAAACGAGGGGGAAAACGAAAATTCATGAGAGCAGCAGCCTTGAGACCTCTCAAACGCAGCCAGCCACGCCAGGTGCTGCGCCAGAATCTCCTTCTCCTGCGCTCACAGGGAGAAAAAAGTGGGGAACAAACGACCATGAGCACAGGAACGTTCGAAACGTCTCAAAAGCAGCCAGCCACGCCAGGTGCTGCCCCAGCCAGAATCTCCTTCTCGTGCGCTCACAGGGGCAAAACGAGGAGAACAAACGACCATGAGCGCAGGAACCTTTGAAACGTTTCAAACGCAACCAGCCACGCCAGGTGCTGCTCCAAAAAAAAACTTCTCCCGAGGTCATGGGGGACAACGAGGTGAGTAACCGAGAAGCGACAAGGGCAGCAATCTAGGATGACCAAACTCGTGGAAAAGCTGGAGGAGGTGGGAGACGAAGAGTGGATGAGGATGGGTTGTATAGGGCATTGCTGCTGGATGAGAAATACGCGCGCATGGAAGAATTGGACTCGATCTACGCACCTGCACATGGCGGTTGACGGCGGCCTTCCAGCGGGACGCCTCTGCCTCAGCCTTCCTCAGCCGTCCCTCCAACTCAGTCCGCGAATCGGTCAGAGAGACCTGATGCGTGACAATTTCGAACAGAATGGCATTCGAAAGATTTCAGTACGCACACAGCACGTGTCAGAAGGTTTTAATTTCGCACGAAGCGCCACGAGAGTTGGTCGAATGCAGCCGTAGGTCCTAATTCCCGCTCGAATCAGGGCATCCGACTCACAATCTTGTCCAGGTACGACTTGAGCGACGCGTTCTTCTCGTCAATCTCGAGGTTCTTCCGCTCGATCACGTCCACCAGGTCCCGCCGGCTCGTCTGCGCCTCCGCCAGCTCCGCTTTCAGCCGCTCCCTCTCGCCATCCCCCTGAATCTGCAAAATCGAATAAACAATTAAACAAACTTAAACGACCTGAAAGTCCATAGCAGCCGGCCGAAACGTCCGGATAGTAACTATTTCGCGATTCGTAGTTTAGGTGACAATGAACCGGCTCAAAATAACTTCACGGATGCGAGGAGCCTGGGAGACATACCCCCTCCAGCTGCAGGCGATGGACCTGCGCCTTAATTTCCGCAAGTTCGGCGGCTTTCTGATCGAGATCCGCGGTGAGTAATCCCTTCTCGCGTTCGAGCTGCGCGTTCTCGTCCGTCACCGCGAGGTACTTCTGCTCGATCAGCGAGCACGTCTGCTCCGCGTTGATTTCCGCTGCGTCCGCCTGCGCCTTGTGCGTCTCTAGTTGACGAAGGAGCGAGCCTATTTGCTCCTCCGCCTTCCGCGCAACAGCCCTGACATCGCCCTCCACCGCTTGCAACTCCTCTTCCGTTAGGAAGAGAGTCATCGTGAAGCAACCAGGAAGATTCCCAGCGGAAGTCAAATCTCAGGCTGAGCAAAATGATACTATCTTAGTTCGTCCCGCAAAATCTGGAAAACTTCCTAGCCGCATCTAGGCATAGCCACATCTATGCAGAGCCATGTCGAATAGTAATAGCGTTGAAATAGGAGGTAATGAAAGGAAGAAAGAAGTGAAGGCCAGAGAAATATCTCTGGTACCCCGAAAAAGGGTTTGAAAACAGGCGTTCCCGCCGATTGTGACTACGACGAGGGAGTTTCCGCTCTGACTGGATTCGTGCTGACACTTTTTCCGACTGCAGGAGAAACACCAACTTGCAAAAAAAATCCAGTTAGTATCTCACTGTGCACTGTACACTCGTACTCCGTGTACAACAGCCTTTATTGCGCTGCTCAATGGAGGGAGTGATCTTGGCTGATGCGCTGCGCGACCTCTCGCTCCGTGAAGCGACAATCCCGAGGCGAACCCAGCCACCGGCGCTCACTCTCCGTCTCGCACTCACCCCTACAACACAACTGGCAAGGCGATGCCCATAAAAATCTCCATACAAAACCAAAGCCCAGCCGACGCCTCGGGAATGTAAAACCTGGCAACGGCTACTTGCCTCGCTTAGCTCGGAAACTGAACCCAAGGCACTAAAGTTGAATCGTCCTTCCCAGGCCACTTCACTTCAACCTTGGACTTTCGTAGGAAGTGGTTGAAGATCACACGTCGCCACATCGGGTGTAGAGTTAATTGGCTCATGCATATTCGAGGCGTGATTGACTCCGAAGATAAAAGCGGGTTATGCAAGCCACTAGCCGTCATAACCGCAAATGCTGACACGCTGAGGCTCTAAGGTGGCATGCAACCGTCAGCGTTGTGCGATCTTCTCAAGGGATAGCAGGTTACGGATCAGCTGATACCGCGTACAGGTCTGGGATAACGCTATTCTTTTCTCCTCCAATGGCTCTCTCTGGCCCGCCCCTATCAAGCACGAAATTCAGTAAAAGATTGCGAATAGTGCAGCATGTAGACAGCATAGGCTTCCCCTCGTGTCCATCAAGACGTCATGACTCCAGAATTTCCTCCGTAAAAGCCGGTGCTGCTCAGCAGCCATGCGGATTTGTTACGCAAACACGAAAATTATGCACGCGGTTAAGACCTCCGGCCTTCGACCCGTCAAGTCGCGTGTCTCGTTGCAAAAGCCTTGGGAGCTCCACGAGCACTCTCAGAAACACCGGAATTTTCCAATGCCGCGTCAGCATCGAAAGTTCTCGATCAGAAAAACAAGCTTCTTCCACCAACGAGGCTGGAGAATCACCTGAATTACCCGTCAACACGCCAGAAGCAGAGCAGCATCATGATTATGCTGATCCGCTCTTAGTAAATGCTTCTCAAACCCCTCTAGTTCAGGGCTCTGAGAAGCCGTACGTGACGCTAGAAGCAACTTCTACCATAGCCGTGGGAGTGAAACCGCATGAGGAGGAACGAGTAAAGGAAGACACAGAGAAGGACGAAGTGACGGACGGAGAGGACAATAACCCTTTTTCCCTCGTGGAATTGGTGCCGCTGCTGATGGAGAGGGCTGCCGAAGCCTTCACCAAGGTGGTTACGTCTCGAGCAGGCGGGCTGATCGTCCTCAACGTCGTCACCATGCTCTACGGTACGTTCGGCCTGTCACTGGCAGTAGCATTGCCGTTTTGCGACCATGCACGAATGGTGTTATCCCTTGCGTCCTCCATTCTCTCAACGCAAGTCCTGATCGACTGAGAGCATGTTCCTCCCCTGTCTCTTTCCCTTCTCCCACGCCCTCCCACGCAGCTACCAACACCACCATTGTCAAGGGAGCAGAGGAAGCCGCAGGAGGGCCGCTGCAGTTCTGTCTGGGTCGCTTCGCCATCGCGGCACTCGCGCTCTCTCCGCTGCTCCCGGCCGCCCTCTCCAACCCCGCCGTCCGCCGCTGCGGCATCGAAATGGGCCTCTGGACGTCGCTGGCATATCTCTCCCAGGCCTTTGCGCTCATCACCACTGGCGCTGGGCGCGTTTCCTTCATAAGCACCTTCACTGTAATGCCGTTCACCACCTTAGAGATTTTTTAGTCGACTCAAAATTCACCTTCGTTCTCGTCACTACTAGTGCCGGCGTTTTTTCTTCATCAGCACCTTAACAGTAATGCTATTCATTACCTTAGTTTCCTCCGACCGAACCCCTTACCACCTGTCCGTGGGTAGCTAAAACCCCAAATCTAGCAGTCTTCTGGTGCGTGAGGCCCTATATACATGGCACGTTTCATTGTTCTGCATCCTGTGTGCCTGTTGTCTGTTATTTGGTGATTTTTCTCTGATCCATTATCTCGCATCTGTTGTCTGCTTGTCGTACTCTCTTGTCTGACCTGCGCGGCAGATGATAGAGGTGCGCTGGTGGCGGGTCTGCTGGGGGCGCGCATTCCTCCCCTCGTGTGGGCTGCCACTGCCTCCGCCGTTGCTGGCGTTCTCCTCCTCGAAGCCAATTCCGAGGCCTCCACGCTGGTGCGTTCCAGAGCTTCTCTGAATCTTGGAGAGATTCAGAAGCATCGATGCTGGCAAGATGGTGCAAATTTAAAAAACACAGCATTCATAGATGCACATATCTGCACTATTGGACCTGCCATTCATGGGCGCGTGTGTGCAGTGCACTCATTCCAATAGCTGGCTTTCTACCTCATGGACCTCCCAACCCTGGGGTCTTCTCGCTTTGCCTTCCCATGTCTCAAGTGTATCCCTTAGCAATCTTCAGCACCATGTCCTGGCCTGGCTAGCACATGGGTCGGTTCTCTTCTCTTCTCACACACTTAAGAAGCACAGCGCCACATCCCCTTCTACCGTGCCACGTCCCTCTGCTCAGGTCGTGGATCGCTTCTGAGGCGCCTTATAATTCCTCACATTCTTCAGAAGCACAGCGCAACATCCCCTTCTACCGTGCCATCATGCGATGCACCTCTCTGCTCAGGTTGGCGACGGCCTGGCTCTTCTGAGCGCCATGGCGTTTGGGCTGCAGATAATTCGGTCAGCGCAATTTGCCAAGCAAGTGCCGCCCTCCAGACCCTCAATCTCACTGGCACATCACATCCATCTGACACATGTTCAAATGCCTGAAAGCCACTCCATTCCGTCCTTCCCCTGCTCAGGTTGGGGACGGCCTGGCTCTGGTGAGCGCCATGGCGTTTGGGCTGCAGATCATTCGATCAGCGCAGTTTGCCAAGCAAGTGCCGCCCACTGCGACCCTCGACCTCATCTCCATGCAGGTAGGCTGAGGGGCGGATGAGAGGGACTGGGGGAGCGGATGAGAGGGACTGGGGGAGTGGATGAGAGGGACTGGGGGAGCGGATGAGAGGGACTGGGGGAGTGGATGAGAGGGACTGGGGGAGCGGATGAGGGGGGGATCCAGGGGGCGGATGAGGGGGGGATTTAAAGGGAGGAGAGGGGTGAGTGAGAGGGGGGTCATGCGAGATGCTTTCCCTCCCTGCGATCATGTGAGGGAAAGCATTTCGCAGCTGGGCATGCAGTTTTTGGATATGGGTTGTTGGAGGCGGAGGATTTGTCAGGAGCCTATTATTCCTACTGATAAAATGTTGGTGGTAACGTATAATTAGACGAGAACAGGTGTTTCTTCACATGCTGCAGTGTTGTCTTTTGATCTCTACATACACTCATAACAGGGCTTCAACTCGCACATGAGCTTTCGTGAGAAATGTTACCTCCAGTGTCCACTCCCCCATCTCTCTGTCTCCCACCACACCAGATATTCACGGTGGCATGCTGTGCTGCTGTAGGCCTGGCCATCACCAGCGCCACAGGCCTTCAACCAGACAGCTTAGCACTAGCAGAAACAACTGCAGCAGCAGCAGCAGGGGCGGTCACAGCACCAATTGGTGTCTTCCCATCACCTGACGAGCTAACGAGATTAGTCTCACAAGCGAGCACGTGGCCCTGGTTGCAAATGGCATACACTGGCATTGTTTCTACGGCACTTTGCCTCTGGCTTGAGGTAAGAATTCCCAAAAACCTTCATGTGTGTGTGTGAGTGACCGTTAGGCTACGTGTGTGTGTGACCATTAGGCTACCTAATTTGAGAAATTTGTGCTAACGTACGGTACTCCGCGTGTTGTTGCTATCCAGATTTTGGCATTCCGGCATGTGGCGGCGTCTGATGCGGCTGTGATCTACACTCTCGACCCGCTCTATTCCGCCGTTTTGGCAACAATTGTCCTTCATGAAGAGTGGACGACTTTGAGCTATATTGGAGCAGCTATGATTTTTGGTAAGGGGGAATCCATGTATGCTTTGCTGGTGTATTCATCACCCTCCGCTGACTCTACCTAACATTGTGAGACTCTTACCCAAATTTGTTCTGTTTTTGCAGGTGGGAGCGTTGTTGTGCAGCTTGGGAATGCAAACGATGATGTTGAGACAAACTAGTCTGTCTTATTGTCTATTTATTCGATGCGAATGTATAATCCTGCATTCGATTTAATGCAGGGCAATGTTACATTTGTATCAATTTAGCAGAAGCGAGGGTCAATTAACTTGTAGGGAGTATTGTTTTAACGGTTCTCCTATACACACCAGGCAAATCAGCGCCAAGCAAACATAGGTTGCCTTCTGTGTAGAGGTCCCTACAGTTACCGCACTTGCGCGCTTACCGCGTTCGTACACTTACGCACCAGCGCACTTACCGCACCCGCGCACTGACCACAGTTAAACCAGCCGCGCCGCACTTACCGCCAGCCATGCACTCCGTCGCTCAGCACTGCTTCGCGGCGCACCGCCAGCTAACGCGCCTGTTCCCCTCTTCAGCGTCTTTTTCCGCAAGTGCTTGCCGCGCGACCGCATTCGCGCCAGAGAGGTGTCCAGGAGGGTTGATTGCGGCGAGCGGATATGGCAGGCATAATTCGGCTGCGTTGATTGCGCGGGGCGGGGTGCGCTGCCAGGGCTCGTCCGCGGAAGCTTCCGCGAAGGCAGAGCCGAATGTGAAGGACCTTGCGCTGAAGGCGCGGCTGGCGCTGTCGGCGGAAGAGGTGCTCGGGGGAGGGGAGGTAGGGGGAGGCGAGGGGGGAGGGGGGGTGGGGGGGGGGGTGGTAGTCGGTGGGGGATGGGACGGTAGTCAAAGCATTGGCGGAAAGACGCGCAGCCAGGGGTTGTGGGGGCTGAAACCTGATCGGTTGGCGGAGTTAGGTGATGACTCGTTTGCATTTTCACTGGGTGCTTCTAAGTCTCAAATGTAATTTGCTTTTGCGTGGGCAGGAGGAGGAGTTTGGCAAGTCTATTTCCCGCATAGTAGACTGGTACGAACCACAAGTACATTGATTGGTTCTTCTCGCTTACCCATTCTGCCTCACACATGCACCCTCACTCAAGTACCCTGCTTGCGGTATTCCCTCTTAATCACATTTTCCTTCCTCACACGCATATGCCCTCCTCACTCACATCTTGCCTCCTCACGCACATTCCCTCCTCACTCACACACCCCCTGTAACACTGGCAGGTTTGGGCAGCTACAGCAGGTGGACCTTTCAGATGTGCCTGCAGACATCCGCACTCCTGACTGAAATACCCCCCTCACTCACATGTACCCTACTCGCTCACCCCAACCAAACCCCCCCTCCCCTTTCCTCCCCTTTCACTCACAGGTTCGGGCAGCTACAGCAGGTGGACCTTTCAGATGTCCCTGCAGCCATCCGCGTTGGTAAGGCTACACTTTTGAGTCGCCTCAAAATTACCTTTGAGGTGCCTCAAACAAGTTTCTGAGGATGCTAGAAATTTCTTTCAGATGTGCCCCGCGTTGGTAAGGCTACACCTTCAAGTCGCCTCAAAACACTTCTGCAGCACCTCAAAAAGCCTTTCAGATATGCCTGCTGTCATTTGTGTCGCTAAGGCTACCCCCATACCCCCATGCCCTGCATGGTCCAGGTCCACTGTGCAAAATATAACCATGCCATGCCACTCCCTTGAATCCTTAGAGAAGGGCCTTGCACATGCTAACCCCCCTTCCTAATAATCCACAACTCCTAATCCCCAACTCCTGCTGACCGCTGACCCCTTACCCCTGACCTGGACCCCCAATCACCGACTCCTGACCCCTCACCCCTCACCCTGACCATTGGACCTTTTCCAGCGGTTCACCTGCAACCCACGTCCCTCCCACATCCCACCCCACTCCGATCGTAACAATGCCATGGTCTATGCCAGGAGGGGAGGAGCTGCGGCCGGATAACATGAGAGAAGACGTCGTTGTCAAGTTTGAAAACAGGTGAGAGTCATCACCAGCACCGCACTTCATTCTGCTGTGGCACAACCATGCCATGCTGGTCCATGCCAGGAGGGGAGGAGTTGCGGCCAGATAACATGAGAGAGGATGTTGTTGTCGCCTTTGAAAACAGGTGAGATGCGACTCCATATAGGTGAGATGGAGCACTCCACTTTCTTTCCACATGCTGCTACAAACCGATCTTTTGCCCTTTTTCAGTACGTTGGGAGCTTTGCGTGTGGGTACAGTTGCCAGGTTGTTGCAAACCGGATCTTGTTCCTCTCGTCTGGTACACCATCATGGCTGTGTGGGCTGCAGGGAGGAAATGCTGAGCCAGGTACCCAAGATGGACGGGCCATTCCTGAAAGTGCCCAACGTTCTGCCCAGCAACTGAAAACTCGCTGCCTGTCATACATGCATCATGGCATATACATGCGTCACAGCATGCATGCATCATGGTTTTGGTAGTCACAGTTTGGGCATGTGGTGTGGAGGAAACTGTTGCTGGCAGGGGCGAAGACCCCTTGTCCAAGGTAGCTCGAGAATATTGGTACGGTACGTAAACTGTTGCTGAGTTGATGCATTGTGCAGTGCAAATGGTTGGCAGCTAAGTGAACCCTCAGTGGATCCTCGTCTTTGGCTGACGCACCAGCAAGTCAGGCAGCATACCTCCGAATAACCGAACAGCCTAGTCGTTGTAAGTTCCTGCAAATGCACCTTTAGATTTATCAAAAAACTCTTTAATACATTTCATAACGGCTCAAGTGTGTTTCAATAGTAAAGCACTAGTTGAATGTGGAAAGGCGGGCGAGCTTGTCGCGCAGGTAGAAAAGCTTAGCCCTCCGTGCCTTTTTCCTGTCGACAACCTTGATCTCTTTGATGTTGGGAGAGTACCTGCACACGTGGTCAACAGCAAGTGGTCCCAGCAAGATAGGATGCAATAGCTCAGAGCCTCAGACAGGGACGTGAACGAACGAGCAGGAACAAAACACACAGCACGGACCAAACAGGACTTGAATTTGTATCACAAAAAATCAGCGGGATACGCACAGAGGGAAGACCATCTCAACACCGACGCCAGCCATCATTCTGCGAATGCGGAAGGTGGTGTTGATGCCACCGTTGCGCCTCGAGATCACAATGCCTCGCACCAGCGACACACGCCTCTTGTTCTCAGGCACTTCCTGCTCCGGGGAGGAGGGTGGATGGAGAGAGCGGGTTGGGGATTGAATGGGGGACGGAGAAAGGGTGGGGAGAAAGAGGGGAAGTGGGGGGATTGGAGGAAGAGGAAACGGTGAGAGTGATTGGGGAGAGTGAGAGGGTCGCGGGGATGAAGAGGGGGTGGGGAAGGGAGAACGGGGAGTGTGGGGACGTGAGGTAAAGAGCAGGGTGCTTAAACAGAATTGAAGGACTAATAAAGCTGTGAGCAACGGGGGAATAACGCGGCTGTTAACCCTGAACACCACCCCGTGAGGCACACACTAGCCCCAGATCTTAGACAATTCTTGCATCAACCTCGTGCGTGCATGAGACTGCACCTCTCTAAAGCTTCCGCAGAGGGGGGCCGTCCGATAACCTATTGCGCCTTGAGCAAAGGCTTTAAGTGGACTTGAAAGAGCAGCGTCGCAACAACCCAGCGGGCCTTACCACGCGAAGAGCGAGGACATCGCCAGGCCGGAAGTCTGGATTTTTGAGACGTCTCAAAACTACACTTTTATCGCGTTCTTACCACGCGAAGAGCGAGGACATCCCCGGGCCTGAAGTCTGGAATGTTGCGCTCCTTCCGAAGAGTATGCGCGGCTTCCTGCGTCAACAACTGCAGAGGGGCACGACGCAGCACAACACGCATTCAGGCACGGGAACGAGCGTATCAACACCACGGTGGTATAACCAAGAGGTGCGCGTGCATCCTCCTCTCGTTCGAGCATCATGTTCCCAGTCGTGCACGCATGGTCCTTGCGGCCTGCTTGCACCGGAGCACTAACAGTCTGTTACAAAAATAAAATATAAAACGGCAAACCAGTCATTCGTGAACGTGACCCGGGGCCCACATTCATCGAGTGCTTCGTGCGGGCCCTTTTCCTCAATACTCGTGATCCGGCACTCACATTCATGAGGTGCTTCATGTGCGGGGGCTTGGCCTTGGCAGGGGCCTCCTCCACTGCCTCAGCGCCGGCCTCCGCGACAGCCTCCTCCGCCTCTGCGGCCTTCGCGCGGACGGTCAGGCGGCTGGTGGCGTGGAACTTGGGAGCTGCTGGAGCTGCAGAGCGAGATTCGGGGATCAGTGGCGTCAGAAATGTAGGTAAACACTTATTTTGCGGGTACGTTCAGACTTGAGCTCGACTTGAGATTTGCCCGACACAAGTGCCGAAAAAACAGGGATGTGAAGGGCTGCGGAATGGAAATAAAAAAGTGGAGAATAAAGATGTTATCCAACCGAGACGGAAGCTGCATAAACCCTGAGCCGCTACGGATTCTAGGCTCCATACTGAAGATACCATGACCACGAATGGTAGTGAATAACGAATTGGGGACCTAGAAATAGTCTAGGTACCTGTAGCGGTGAGGGATTGCGAGAGGCTTCGCCACCATGGGCTGAGCATCGGCGAGGCCGAAGAGGCCAGCCGGTTGGGTGCTCCGAGCTGGGCGCGAGAGACCGCGAGCCTCGGCGCGGACGCCGAGAGAGACGCCTGCGAGGCAATGGGAACGTGACGAGGAGCTCATGAGAAGAACGCGATCTCACGGATAACCTCGTCGTACTATGGAGCATAATGCTAACGTTATCCTTACGGATTACGAAGACATATAACGCACCTACGAACCAACGTGTACTGCGTGAGACTAACGACGATAATCCGTTTAGACCTACCTGTTGGGTCACAGCAGCCATGGCGCTTCTGAAACAGGCGTACTGGTGATTCAGGTGAGAGAACAATCAGAAACCTAGCACTAGTGCTAAGTGAGGGGAAGGGTAGGGAGGGAGAGTTTAGGAGCATGCCAAGGGGAGGCAAACGGAGAAACGCGAAGAGCGTTCGGGGTTACCAGGATGTGGAACTCTTCGTTCGCTCGTTTAGCTGAATGACGATAGAGGTGAGGGAACGGGTTACCACATCAAGGTGGATTGAAAGTTGGCTTGCGTGGCGCTGTTGTGTCAGCTGCTCCAGGCCTGCCTCATCCGTCAACGTGCTAACCCCGATCGAGGGGCTATGTACCGTCGATTGTTTTGAGTGACGCATCTCGAACCGTCGATAAATAGGGTATTGACGTGTGGGTTTCAAGGCCTCTCATCCTGTCTGGTCATCCTATCAAATTTCAAATTTGAGGTTCTGTACAGAATCAGGACCTTACAGCAACATATTCTTAAAGCGCGTACGGCACGGCTTTCTGGTTTTGAAAGCGTGCTGGGATGAAACTGACGTACCTGCCTGACTTGTTTGCTGCACAAGCGAGCTTTTGTCTCATCTTTGTGCATCTCTTGTTTCCATCACGGTTTCTTCAGTTTACGCCGTAGTGTTACCGTTCGGCTAGTAGAATTGCATCGATGTTTCATCCATCTAGAGGCGGCGTTCGGGGAGGGAAAGATCGTAAGTTTGTTTCCTAGTTGCTAGGTTAAGCGTTTGCCTTGTGAAGACTCGAATGAGTTTAGATTGCTGGGGCCTTCTTTCTTGGATCGTTGTTCTTGTTGCCTCATTCCCTCTTTATGCCTTTTCCGTTCGGGAGCGTTAGTCGCTTCCGATCGCAACCCTACATCGCGCAAGGTTGTCGTTGTAGTATTATCGACGTCCGACGCGCCTCGGAATAGATCGTTTATGTACCCTTCTCGACCGTCCCATTTACCAAACCATGATTGCTAATGCCTGAATATTTTCATTACCACCTTTCTTCTCGACCAGAATTCAAATGGGACGACGTGAAGAGTGACAAGTTCCGGGAGAATTTTCTCGGCCACAGTGTGATGGCACCTGTCGGCCGCTGGCAAAAAGGTACGTATTTCCTCCTTGGATGCAGGATCGTATTTCACTGGGGTGCGGAAACTTAGTCCATTAGGCTGCAGGAATTTATACAATTGCGGCTAAACCTTTGTGCTCAGTTTATGCGTTCAGTAATCCGATGCGTCCGTGCTTGTCCAAGGCACCCTAAAGCGTCTTTCGCCACCAGGTTTCAGGAGGTGCGGTGATAGACCCGAAATACCAACCCCTCAACCTGTAAGGGCCTTGTCAGGGAAGAAAGGACCTGGGGATGCTGCGTCTCTCTGCTTCTCGTCTTTCTCATTATTTTCTCAACCCCCCTCCTCTACTCACCTGCCACCCCTTCTCGTCAACTCACAACAGCCGCAACAAGTATGTGCAGTAACATCTGTCATCTGCCCCCCACCCGCACACCAGGCCAGGATCTACTGTGCTGCACTCCTTTTCATTAACTTCTCTCTTATCCTCTGTCACTATGACACCAGGCAAGGACCTGCAGTGGTACGCGCGGACAAAGCCCGGGGACAAGGCCGCCGCGAAAGCAGCCGCGGAAGAGCAGCTGAAGGCGGAAAGGCAGCGGATGAAGGAGGAGGAGGAGGCGGCAATGAACGAGATGCTGGGGATAGCGCCTGTGAAGAGGAGAGGGCCGAAGCTGGGGGAGGCGCGAGGCATGGAGAAGGGCTAGATGGATGAGCTGTTCAGGAGAGGGCAGAGCGGCGAGGTGCTGACGCAGGAATATGCGTCAGGGGAGAGGATTGAAGGGCTTGGATTCGCACCGTAAGTGACGTGTGCTGGTGGTCCCGGTTGAGCTTGTGTTGCTCGCTAACACTTCCTGTAACCCTCCCCTTGCCGTTGGCGATTTTCCTTTCTTTCTTTTTAATTGTTACCGACCATGTTTTCGTATGAGTGATTGAAAATCTTTTGTCTGCTGCACCCTGCAGGGCCGCGGGGCATGAGGAGCGTGTGGCACGCATGAAGAAGCAGTTGGAGGAAAAGATTGCTGCACAGGGTGCTGCTGGGGCGGTCAATAGCGAGGATAAGGCAGCAGGCAGCAGTGCCAGGGCTAGAGAGGCAGGAGAAGGAGGTGGGAACAGCGAGGAAGAGGACTTGAAGGAGCAAAAGATGCAAGGTAAAGGGCGTGAGGAACCAGGCCTTGGGAGGGGAGATGGTGGGGAAGGAGGTGAAAGAAGGAAGGGCAAGAAGAAGGGGGATAAGGAGGGCACCAAGAAGAGGAGGAAAGGTCGGCATGCTTCGTCTAGTTCCTCCTCGTCAAGTTCAGAATTAGATTCAGATTCAGATTCAGAATCAGAATCAGAATCAGAATCGGACTCGGATTCGGGTGAGGGTGGATCACACGAGCGGGGAGGAAATGGTGGTGGAGGAGGGGAAGGAAAGAGGAAAAACGGGGTGGGGGAGGATGGAGCAGCAGGGGAGGGGGAACGGAAGAAGGGTAGGCGTGCAAAGCTGAGGGAGGAGAGGAGGCGCGTACGGGAGGCAGAGCGTGAGGGCAAGGTTCGGGTGAGCAAGAAGCGGCAGAGGCGATACGCTCGGGAGGAGAAACTGGCTCGGAAGAAGGCTCGGAGAGAGGAACGGCGGCGTGCAGAGAAAGAGCTTGCTGCGACTGCTGTCAGAAGGGGAGTGAAGGGTGGCGAGGGAGATGAGAAGCCGAGCGGAGACACCCGGAAGCGGGAAAGGACTAGGGAGGGTGAGGGAGACAGGGAGGTGGGGCAAGGGAGGGGTGTGAAGGGTGGTGCGGGGAGGAGTTTTGAGGCGATGTTTTCAATGGGTGGTCTGGAGGCTGATGCAGGCAAGCTGAGGAGGATACGGGAGCAGGCACAGGACAAGAATGCGAGGTTCCATGAGAGGAGGGAGTACAAGCAGTTAGCCAAGGAAGAGAAGAGGAGGTTTCTGGGAGGGGACTAAGCTAGGAAAAGAGGTAGTGTTGTGGCATTAAAGCGTAGCTTTATTGCATAATACGTTGGATTTGCACGGTTAATTTCTCTTCATTTCCGCTTTGGCGTTGCCATACTCCAGTCCAAGCAGCAAATTGTGTACGGCAAATGTTTTAATCAGGTAATGTATATGTTGATTGGGAAAATATTTTTGTTGTTAATCATCAGCCATTTAACTCGACATATCGTGGTACAGCAATATTTACCCATTTACCGCACTATCACTTTTACAGAGGAAAGTGACGCGCCGCGAGTGCGCGAATGGCAATTCCAAGAAATGCGCGCAAAGCAGACTGACAGACCGAGGAGGGAGAACTGACAGGAGTAGATGGTTGCTGCAACATTACGAAGCAGATACAGTGAACCTCAAAATATATATACTGAACTCAGGAGGAGTAAAGCACAAGACAGTCCCGAGGTGCTCCTGCAGATTCAAAAGCGGGATAGGGAAAATCGGGATTCGGGAACTCGGCGAACTGCAAGGACCTCAGTGGACTGTATGTTTCCCGCGAGGTTGTGAGTTTATGGGTGCTGACGGGATGAAGCGTTGACGCAAGGTGGATTATAGGCTAAGTTGCCGAATCCGCGAGTATGCGGCGGTGAATCTCGAAGCGAACGATCCAAAGCTTGAGAGTGGAGTGGTGTTCCCAGCACAGGACGATGCGAGCTAGCCTGACTTAGTAGCACGCAGATGATACCTCCTTTCCGCCAGTGACACACGCTGTCAATCCGAGAATCCGCGATAATGTCCTCCTCACTTCTAGATAGGCAGCTCACCAGAGGATTCCGACAAACGCAGCAAGGTTACCTAGCCCAATGCCGTGAATGTACACTCCACTCATCCAGAACCGTTAGGTCGCGAAAAACACTTGAAGCTCACCCGTCTGTATTGAGAATACGCACCCACCTTAAAGCGTCAGATCGTGCGCGTCGCCGTAGCGACCAGCACGGCGTCACCGGTGTTACTGGACGCACCGAAACTATCCACTGCCACGTCAGCGAGGGAATCTCGAGACCAGAAAGCGAAGCAGTTCCACCAGATGGAAATTCGGCGGAGGGGGAGGGTACTGCTCGGTCGCTCGCGGACTTGGTGCCGCTGCTGATGGAGAAGGGCGCAGAAGCCGTCACCAAGGTGGTTG
This sequence comes from Closterium sp. Naga37s-1, assembly GCA_947471745.1. Taxonomy (NCBI): domain Eukaryota; kingdom Viridiplantae; phylum Streptophyta; class Zygnematophyceae; order Desmidiales; family Closteriaceae; genus Closterium; species Closterium sp. Naga37s-1. The sequence goes on along the minus strand of CANJKZ010000920.1, from coordinate 12,971 downwards.
CGTCTCGCACTGGCGGCCTCATCGTTCTGAACGCGCTCACCATGCTCTATGGTATTCACTCACCATCCTCCATTGTATGCATTCATCATGCTTTATTATATGCATTTCTCCATGCTCTATGGTATGCAGCCTGCAGCTGTTTTATCCGCTTGCTATCCTCTTTGGTCCCCAACATTGATCGCGCGCAACGTCCCTCCCCTTTCATGCCTGCACCACACCCGCCTGCCTGCAGCCAGCAACGGCACGGTGATCAAAGGAGCAGAGGAAGCCGCAGGAGGGCCGCTGCAGTTCTGTCTGGGTCGCTTCGCCATCGCGGCACTCGCGCTCTCTCCGCTGCTCCCCGCCGCCCTCTCCAACCCCGCCGTCCGCCGCTGCGGCATCGAAATGGGCCTCTGGGCGGCACTGGCGTATCTCTCGCAGGCCTTCGCTCTCATCACCACTGGCGCTGGCCGCGTGGCCTTTATCGGCACTTTCACTGTAAGCAGGAATTAGCTTTCGTGGACTCGCCTTCACTTTTGGCTGTGTCCGGATGTCATGGCATTGTCGTTCGCAGTGGATGTGCGTGTGAATCAATCTTAAGGACGGTTCTGCGTGCTGCATTGCCAGCTTGGCAATCAATCATCAATACTTCTGCGTGATTGATGTGTTGCTGCGTCCGTTCATTAAATGATGTACTTGCCGCTGGAGGCAGTTCTTCAGAGATAACCATTTCAATGATATCGGTCTTCTTGTACTCTGTTGCCTGACCTCCGAGGGGGCAGATGATAGAGGTGCCGCTGGTGGCGGGTCTGCTGGGGGCGCGCATCCCTCCCCTCGTGTGGGCTGCCACTGCCTCCGCCGTTGCTGGCGTTCTCCTCCTCGAAGCCAACTCTGAAGCCTCCACGCTCGTGAGTCCACTCCTATCCTCACACTAAGGACCCTGATCAGAATCAATTAATGTCAGAGATACGCATCTATTTGCTACACTCAGAGATCACTGCGCTGGTGAGCGCGGTGGCGTTCGGGCTGCTCATGGTGCGATCAGAGCACTTCGCCAAGACTGTGTCCCTTTGTCCTGTGTCCCTGTCCCATGCCTCCTCCCCTCCCCATACACATCACATCACCGGCTCAGGTGGGGGACGGCCTGGCGCTGGTGAGCGCGGTGGCGTTTGGGCTGCTCATGGTGCGATCGGAACACTTCGCCAAGACTGTGCCCGCCACAGCAAGTCTCGACCTCATCGCCCTGCAGGTGAAGCGAGCTGTGCTGTGCGATTCGTGTGTGAGAAATGTGGGAATCATATGTGCTTCTGTTCACTCAGGCTGCACACCACTGAGTTGTATCTCTGTTGCTCTGTGTGTGCTGAACTGCTGCTTAAACTAGCTGATATCCGCAGTGGCGTTCTGTGCTTTCATGAATTCTCAAACACCCAACTGCTCTATGCGCTGAAATGTTGCTCACACTGGCAGATATCCACTGTGGCGTGCTGTGCTGCCATCGGCACAGCAATCACCAGCCTCATAGACCTTCCATCTGCCACCACCGCCCTTGCAGCCGACATAGAGGCTCAGACGTCCCTGCCTGGTTTTGCCGCCCAGGCCAAGGAGCTAATCAGTGCCACATCACCCACTGATGCTGTGGAGAGATTAGCCTCGGTGGTGAGCTCGTGGCCGTGGCTTCAGATGGGGTACACGGGGGTGGTTTCCACCGCTCTCTGCCTCTGGCTTGAGGTTCGTTGCTGCTCTCCCTCCACAGCTTGGACCCCACCCCACCACTACCACCCCCACCACCACCACCCCCACCACCACCACCTTTGAGTCCCTGCTTCTCATTCTGCCTGCTTTCGGCATTACCATGTTATTTCCGTGTATCAACCGAGCTTACAGGGTGTTTGGTCCTTGTGTTGATTCAGATCGTGGCACTCCGGCATGTTGCTGCATCTGAAGTGGCCATGGTCTACACTCTCGAGCCGCTGTATTCGGCACTCTTAGCCTCCTTGGTCCTACAGGAGGAGTGGACGACTGTAGGGTATCTGGGAGCAGCACTGATATTTGGTAAGTGCTCTTCCGTAGCAACTCAGGGTTTTTACATGTGCCCATTCAACAATCATGTGTGGCAGCTGCTTAACTAACACACCCTATTTCCTTTTGCAGGAGGAAGTGCTGCTGTTCAGATTGGGAATGCCAGGGATGAAAAGACTGAAAGTCTCAAAGTTAGCGAACAACGGAATGTGTGAACAACGTGAAACAAGGGATACAAATAGCAACCCTAAAAGTGTTGTACTCCCTGTAGTGCTACTCACTGTAGCCTAAGAACCTATAATAACATTTGACACACCCCCATAGGCTAAGTGAAGGGCATCAAAGCAAGCAGGGTGAACAAACGGCCACAAGACCAGTCACTGCAAGAAGCAAAGCAAGCTCAGGGTGGATCTCAAGGACACCACACAAATTCCGAGCACAAGCAAGCGGCCACAAGGCCAGTTCAAGAGTTCACTAGGGCCTACCTCAACAAGCCCCAACTGCACACAGAACCTGTGGTGGTAACCAAGCGCCAGGGCCTTGGTGAAGACGTCTGCAGTGTTGGCCTCTGAGGCCACAAAGTCCAGGCGTGCCTGGCCGCGTCGCTGCAGCTCTCGCAGAAGGAAAAACCTCACGTCAATATGCTTCACTCTGCTCTCCAGTCGAGGCTCTCGACACAGGAGGATCATGGCCTTGTTGTCAGCGTACAAGGTCGGTGCAGAGCGAGGCCGCTCACCAAGGTCGGCGAGCAAGAAGGTCAACCAGCGAAGCTCCTGTGCCGCCATGGCACCAGCGTAGATCTCTGCCTCTGCACTGGAAGTAGCCACAGACGACGACCGTGTAGACCTCCATGACACAGCACCAGTTCCCAGACTGAAGCAGTAACCCTGAGTCGAGCGCTGAGTCTCCACGTCGTCAGCGTAGGAAGAGTCGCAGTCACCAGTCAACGCCACTGGCTGAGTCCCTCCAAGCACAAGCCCCATGCCTGATGTAGTCGCCAGGTACTTCGCCACCCTCACAGCAGCTGTCCAGTGGACAGGACGGTGTCTCCCAGTCGCAACAAAGCGAGAGAGGACGCTGAGGGGAAAGGCGAGGTCCGGCCGAGTACAAGTCATCAGGTACATGAGGCAGCCCACCAGCTCTGCGTAGGGACCACTGGACTCAAAAGGCTCGTCGGGAAAGGGGCCAGTGAGTCTGTGGTCAACAGCAAGAGGTGTGGGCTGTGTGGTGGAGAACTGGAAGTCGAACCGCCGAAGGACCTGCTGCACCATGTGTGACTGAGTCAGTGTGATGGTGCGAGCGGCTCTGTCCCTGGTGATCTGCAGGCCAAGGTAGCGCTGCAGTTCACCTAGGTCAGTGCACTTGTGTCTCTTCTGCAGTTCGGACTTCACCTGAGCCAGAGCTGCCCTGTCTGCTGTGGCAAAGACCAAGTCGTCGACGTACACTAGTATAAAGAAAGGAGTGGAACCAGTGCGAACAAACAGCGACGGGTCGGCAGAGGAAGGACAAAACCCAAGGTCACGAAGCGTGGAGCGAAGAGTGTCGTGCCACTCACGTGGCGACTGGCGGAGACCGTAGACTGGCCGTCTCAGGCTCCACTGGGTCCCAGGTGGGAAGGTGTCAGTGAAACCAGGAGGGCGGCGCAGCCAGATCTCCTCGTGTAGTCGGCCCTGGAGAAACGCAGTAGAGAAGTCAAGGGAGTGCAGCTCGTAGTCTCGCTGTGCTGCTACGTGCAGTAACACCCGAAGAGTAGTCATCTTCGGGGTCGGGGCGAAGGTCTGGAAGAAGTCAACTCCCTCACGCTGACTGAAACCCCTATCCACGTAGCGCGCCTTGAACACAGGCGGTGAACCAGGCGGCCGCTTCACCTTGAAGAGCCACATGCCATCGACTACGTTCGCCCTGGGAGGGGGAACTGCGTCGACGTAGGTGCCTGTGGATCTCCAAGACGCTAACTCCGAGGCCATAGCCGATTTCCACTCTGAGGCCCACGCCCCTGACACTGCCTCGCGGTAAGTGCGAGGAGTCGGTATGTCAAGGGCGTCGGGGTCTCCCTCAGGGGATAGCAGCATGGCACAGACAGCGGGGGAAGCGGCTGCCCAGTACTCCAGCTCAGACTCTCTGTCCTCTAGGACGTCACAGCCAAGGGCAAACCCACCCCCGACGGACAGAGGACGGGAGGGAGGAGCTGGCACCACACGGGTGGTGTAGTCAAGGCGACTGGCGGCAGCAAACTCAGCGACAGCGGCAGTGAGAGCCGAGACAGACGACGGAGGGAAACAAGAGTCGGTGATAAGAGTGGCGAGGACACGAGAGAAAACAGGACGAACAGCGTGGTAGTAGTCAGTGACAGGAGTAGGGGGGAAAGGGAGAGAGGACGGAGGCGGACACGGGAGAACGGACTCAGGAGGAGGACGACGAAGAGACAAACAAAGGAGGGCAGTGCGGAGGTCGGTAACGGGAGACGAGTGACGAGCACGCGGAGGACAAGGACGGACACGAGAGTGTGGGACACCAGGTGGAGGAGACTGCGGTGGAGGAGAAGACCAGACGTCGGACTGGCGTCAGGAGGAGGAAACGTGGGACCAAACGCTAGAGGGGACGGAGTGTGAACAGGAGGAGAGGAGGGAAGACCAAGGGCCCGAAGGCCACTCACGGGTGGGAACAACTGCCGCTCCAGAGGGAGCTGCTGTGGTCGCAGCTGCGGCGGCGGTGTCTGCTGCTGCTGTGGCCGCTGCTGCTGCTGCTGCTGCTGCTCCAGCAGGTCCAACTGCCGCAACTCCTGCCGCTCCCTCTCCAACAGCACCTGCTCCTCACGCTCACGCTGACGGGCCGCCTGGAGACGTGTGTCATGGCGGTGGGGAGGCGGGGTGGACTCCGCAGAACCAGTGCCTCCAGCTCCAGTCTCCTCAGAACCAGCACCTCCAGTGCCAGCGCCTCCAGCACCAGCACCCCCAGAACCAGCACCCCCAGGACCAGCACCCCCAGAACCAGCACCTCCTGTGCCAGCACCTCCAGCTCCATCACCCCCAGAACTAGTACCGCCAGTGCCAGGACCTCCAACTCCAGCACCCCCAGAACTAGCACCTCCAGTGCCAGCACCTCCAGCTCCAGCACCCCCAGAGCTAGCGCCACCTACGCCAGCACCTCCAGCTCCAGCACCCCCAGGACTAGCACCTCCAGTGCCAGGACCTCCAGCTCCAGCACCCCCAGGGCTAGCGCCACCTGCGCCAGCACCTCCAACTCCAGCACCCCTCAAACGAGCACCCCCGGACCGAGTACCGCTAGTGGCTGCACCTCCAGCTCCAAAACCAACCGAGTCCACAATAGCCTGTCGCGGAAGTACCGAAGGCTGCAGAGGGGACTGTGAGGAGGACTGCGGGGAGGGAGCCGCTACCTGACGCGCGACCGAGGGTAGAGGGGTAGCGTGAGACACACCTGACGGGGCAGGACCAAGGGGGGGTGGGGGTACCGGAGGAGCGGGAGCAGGGGGAAGAGAGGGTGCGAGGAAAAGGGGGGGGAAGGGGAACCGGGAGACCTCGACAGGGGTACCGGGTGTAGTAGGACACTGACTCGTCGAACTGGATGTCACGGGAGTCTAGGAACTGGTGGAGGGGCGGGTGGTAAAAGGACCAGTCGGCCGAGGCTACCGGGAAACCAAGGAAGACACAGGGGACGGCGCGAGCCGAGAGCTTGTCCGCAGAGGTGTCGCGGACAAGCGCAAGGCAGCCCCAGACACGAAAAGCTGACCCAACACCAGGGGACCCGGTCCAAATACTGGTCGGTGAAGCCTCTGGCCGCGAGACGCGCGGCTGGAGGTTCAGCTGGTGAGCGGCGTAGCGAACCGCGTAGGGCCACAGAAAATGGGGCGCACAGGCATGAATCATGGACGTGCGGGCGATGTCCATGACCAAGCCAATGCGGCGCTCAGCAACCCCATTCTGCTGTGGGGACTCTGGCAGCGTCCAGGACTGTACGATGCCCTTCTCGCCGCAGAATCCGGCAAGAATGCCTGAGCGAAACTCACCCCCACGGTCAGAGTGGAGACAGGAGACACGACGGCCACGAGTGCCCTCAGTGGCTAGAAGCCACCGGATCAGCGTAGAAGTCACCTCGGACTTCTTCGCGAGAGGAAACACCGTGGTGTACCTGGAGAAGTCGTCGACGACCACCAGAAAGTAGCGCTCCCTCTCAGGTCCCTACGTAGGTGCAGGGCCCCAGACATCCAAGTGGAGTGTCTGGAAGGGAGCAGTGGCCGGACGAAGGGAGGAGGAGTGCGGAGTGGCACGAAGACGGCCGGCGACGCAAGGAGTGCACGGCGGCGCAGGCGAGGGAGGGAGCGACGGGAAGACGCGAGGGAGACCTGAGACAAGACGGTGACTAGCCATAGTGCGGAGGCGGAGGATCGACGCGTGGCCAAGACGGTGGTGCCACAAGACGGTCCGGTGGGTGAAAGACCGACACGAGCAAGACGCGGCAACTAGACCGGACACAGCAACCTGATCGGACACAGCAACCGGTGGGGACGCAGTAACCTGACCGGACTCTGCTACCGGGGGGGACGAAGCAACCTGACCAGACGCAGCTACCTGCGGGGGCGGAGTGTGCAGGACGAAGAGACCTGAGTGGGGCTCTCTGGTGAACGTGGCAAGAACTGCCCCGGTGGAAGAGTCCGTACAGATCGCAGTCCTCCCGTGCGCAGGAAAAGTGACTGTGATCCCCCGGTCCTGAAGGTATCCAACACCCACCAAGTTCCGAGAGAACGAGGGGATGTAGAGACCAGTGAGGAAACCAGAGGGGACAGCTGGGCACGGGAGGGTGGTCGAGCTGCGAGCAACTGCTGGTCCTGAAGTAGGATCAGCCAGGGCAACTGGGACTGGAGCCGAAAGAGGTGTGACAGTGGTGTGGTCGCGGAAGAAGCACTGAGACGCGCCGGAGTCCAGCGTGAAGGAGAGCGACGCAACAGCAGTCGTCACGGCCGGGCTAGTGACTACACAAGCACCTACACTAAAAGCACAAGTACCGACACAAGCAACAGGCAAAGGTCCTAAGCTAGGTACACGTAAGCCAAGAGATCCGTACGTGACAGAATAAACAGCATCCATAGACATATCAAACACAGGGTAACCACTACGAAACAGACCGGGCCAGATCGGGGGAGCCGACTCAGGCCCAAAACGCTCACGGTAAAGGTCGTCGAGGCGGCTGTAGCAGCGCTGTGCAGAGTGGTCAGGACGCCAGCAGGTAGTGCCAGCACCAGGGCCGGTCAGGATCCGGTACCGGCAGGGGCCGACGTCGCGGCCACCGCGACGAGCCCCCCAGCTGGCTGGGCCGCTGCTACAGCCAACGCGACCTGAACCACCAGGCCCCCACGGCTGCTGAGGGCGCCAAAGCTGCTGAGGGCGCCCCTACTGCTGCGGAAGCCACTGCTGAAACGGCCGCTGCTGCTGTCCCTGCTGCTGGAGAACCCTAGTGGACTCCATGATAGAAGCTAGCGGGGTGCAAGAGCGGCAGGCTAGGAGCGACAGGTGAAACTAGGCGAGGAACGGCTGGAGCACGGAGCAAACTGAGCTACGAGCGAGGAGCGAGAATGGCTGGAGCGAGAACGGCTGGAGCACAACTGGCTGGAGCTAGAAACGGCGAGCTAGGGCTGGCTGGAGGTAGACCGTAAGTGCGGCTGTCGGCTGCCGCTAGTAGAGCCACTGGCAGTGGAACGTACGTGCGACAGTAGGGGCTGCAGTACTGACGGCTGCGGGATGCAGGCAACTGTGCAGGTCGTCCGGCAAGCAGGAACGCGGCCGACAGTTGCAGGCCCCCACCCGAAACCCTTTTTGTTTTGTTTTGTTTTTTTTTTAGGGTTTAATATTTATTTATTTATTTATTTTCTGGCGCTAAAGCGCTCCGGGGCGCGCTGCCTGCAGGGTGTGCTGCCTGCGGGGCGCGCTACCCGCGGGGCGCGCCGCCTGCGGGGCGCGCTACCCGCGCGGCGCGCTGCCTGCGGGGCTGGGGCGACGGGCCAGGGCGCGGGCTGGGGCGACGGGCTAAGGCGGGCGCCTGGGCGACGGGCTAGGGCGTGGGCCTGGGCGACGGGCTAGGGCGGGCGCCTGGGCGACGGGCTAGGGCGGGCGCCTGGGCGACGGGCTGGGGCGGGCGCCTGGGCGACGGGCTGGGGCGGGCGCCTGGGCGACGGGCTGGGGCGGGCGCCTGGGCGACGGGCTGGGGCGGGCGCCTGGGCGACGGGCTGGGGCGGGCGCCTGGGCGACGGGCTAGGGCGGGCGCCTGGGCGTCGGGCTAGGGCGGGCGCCTGGGCGTCGGGCTAGGGCGGGCGCCTGGGCGTCGGGCTAGGGCGGGCGCCTGGGCGACGGGCTAGGGGCGCAGGCTAGGGGCGCTGAGGGCTCTAACGCGCGGAGGAGGAGGGCGCTAAGGCGCTGAGATGGCGCGGAGGGCGCGGAGGGCGCGGAGGCTAAGGCGCGGAGGGCGCGGAGGGCGCGGAGGGCGCGGAGGGCGCGGAGGGCGCGGAGGGCGCAAGGGTACGGAGGGCGCTAGGGCGCGAGCTAGGCTAGGCTAGGCGAGAGGATCGACACCTACTCATGATACCATCTCAAAGTTAGCGAACAACGGAATGTGTGAACAATGTGAAACAAGGGATACAAATAGCAACCCTAAAAGTGTTGTACTCTCTATAGTGCTACTCACTGTAGCCTAAGAACCTATAATAACATTTGACAGAAAGTGACATCTTGGAAAACCCGTCAGCAAATTAACATTCCAATCATGCTAAAGTCATGTCTGTACCATGTGTTAGGCATGTTCATACCCTCCTCTCCACTTGTTCATGAAGATGTTACAATGCCTAGCCAAGGTGGAACACACACCACTGCGTAGGTGAGAGACTCATCGAGTGAGCTGAAGAACAATGCCATGCTCCAAAACTATTAGATCACCCCAGCCCCCTCCTATTCGGCTAGCCAAGGATTTACCTACTAGGTAAATCCTTTGGTAATGCCGTGACACGGAAGAGCTGTACCTTCACCCGCCGGTTCCCCACAGCCAGGTACCCACTATGTGGGTTGAACTCCACCCAGTGCACTAACTGCAGCACAGTGGACCCTTCTCTCTCGGCAGCAGCAACTCAGCCCTCTCATAGTGCCTCAATTGGAACAGCAGCACCATCCCCCGCCGGTTCCCAACAGCCAGGTACCCGCTGTGAGGGCTGAAATCATCCGCGTGCACATACTGCAGCATCGTGTGGCGTGGGATCATGCAAGCCCCGTCGCAAGTCCTAAGCCCTATCATAATGCCTTAGACGGAACAGCAGTACCTTCCCCCGCCGGTTCCCCACAGCCAGGTACCCACTGTGCGGGCTGAACTCCACTGCGTGCACAAACTGCAGCGCCGTGCGTTCAGTTGGCCAGTTGAAGAACACGGAGCGCGACGGCACGTGCACCAAGCGAAGCGAGTCGCGCTGCTCGCGGGACGAGAGGGCGAGAATGCGGCCGTCGTGGTTGAATGAGAGCGCGTCTATCTCCGTTGTCAGGTTCATGAATGCACGCTGCAGCGGCTTCTCGCTGTCCCGGCTCAAGCCTCCCGATCCCACTGCTGCTTCTGCTGATGATATGCTTCCAAAGGGTCCTGAGCGGAGGAAGGCCGGGCGGTCATAGAGGTTCACCACTCCTGAGTCAGATCCAGCTGCAAAGTGCCGCCCGTCTGGAGACGCTGCAATGGCGGTGCCCTTCACACAGCCGTCGTCCGCCCGCCTGTGAATGCAGCGCATCATGCGCAGATCAAAGTGGTACACCTCCCCGTCACTCCCCGTGGCCAGCATCTGATGCTCCCCTGTCAGCGCTTGCCCGCTCGGACCATCCGACCCGTCAGTGCCGGCAGCAGCGTCGGAGGGAACAGGGGGTGCGAAGCAGACAGAGGAGACGGAGCCGTTGAGTTTGAGGTTGCCCATCCACTGGCGGGACTTGAGTGACACGAGAACGATGAACCCGTCGCGAGACAGGAACGCCGCCTTGCCTCCGTCCGGGGACAGGGCGAACCGGGTCAGCGGCGGGTCGCGCTTGGGCCGCCCGATTATTCCATCCACGCGGGCGACTCTCCCCGCGCCGATGTCGTACACGTGGTAACCGTTAAACGCCTCCCCGGTCGCGTAACCGCGGTTGGCGTTACGGCCGTTACGCCCCGCTACAACCACCTGGGTGCCGTCAGCAGTGAAAGCAGCGGTGCGCACGAGAACGTTTTCAAAGTAGATGGATTGCAACTCAGGGTTCTCCTCACCGTCCACGTGGACGAATCTCACCCGTCCATCTATGCTCCCGCACAGCAGCAGCTGCCCGTTCGGGTGCCAGCTCAGCGACTGGATCGCGCGGGACGGCGCGACGGGGGTGACGGCGCTGGCGCCAGTGGGGGCCTGCCAGTTGGCGTCGCGCACACGGGAGATTCGGATTCGCCCGGGCGGCAGGCGGTGGGTGGTGCGCTGGCTGGCTCGGTCCTTGCTCTGGCCGGCAAGCATTGGCATGTTTCGGAGAATCTCATCAGCATCAAATCCGTCCTGATCCTCGTCTCCCTCACTCTCTCCCTCCTCATCCTCCTCCTCACCCACCCCCATAGCAGCTCTCTCTTGCTCCAGATCGCTGAATACCCCCCCCCGTTCCCCATCTGATAACTCCCCTGCATCCGCCTCATCTTCCTCCTCGCTCTCAGCATCCTCGTTAGAACGCTTCTCTTTAACAGAATCATCCCGCTTCTCCTTCCTCGTAACCGGTTTTTCCTTCTTCTCTTTCTTCTCCTTCTGCTGCTTCCCCAACCCTACCTTGGCCCACCGCGTTCCCGGGTTCAACCTAGCGTGTTGCGCACGCAACCGCTGCTGGTACTCCACGCCCGATACAGCCACCTCGTCCTCCTCCTTCCGCAGCTTCCTCAGCCGATTCTGCCCCGCTATAGTCACAACCAGCGTCTCATCCTCCTCGTCCACCCACGCGGGTTTCTCCGCCTCCGCCTCGCCTAAACCCTTCCCCTTGCGCTTCTTCCCCTTTGAACCCTTCCCCTCCTCCTCCACTCGCTGCTTCTTGCGGTCGATAAACCCCAGCAGAACCTCGCCCCCTACCAAACCCTCCGCGTCCCCGCCTTCTCCGCCGGGTTCTCCGCCAAAATGCGCGGTGATCAGATCCTCGCTGCTCGGCGGAAGGTCCGCGGCAGCTTCGCTGTCCACCGCTCCCGCTGCCAGCTCATTTCCGAGGTCTGCCACGTAATCGCTTGACTTGCCGAACAAAATGGTCTCTAGCTCCTTCGCCTTCTCCGCGTCGTCCGCCGCCCTTGCCGCTCGCTCCTGCTTCTGCCGCTTGCCAGCGACGCGCGGAGCCATTGCGACGTGCGTGAATCGAGTAAGGCGGCAGCGATTATGGGAAAGAAAGCTCACGACTATCGTTGGTGGTGCTGGGGCTTGCACGCATGCTTGGTTGCGCACCACAAATAACTCTACTGCGCTTGAAGTGGTTCCAGGAGATTGTGGGAGACTCATCCGCAAATGTAAACCGCGGAAAACCGAGCTGAACCAGATGTTATGACGATTTTATAAGAGCTAGGATCGCACTATCGCGGACAAAGGGCACAGTGTGAAGGGGAATATGCGTTCAGGGAACACTAAAAATGAATTCTGTTGATGCGCTAAATGTTCAGGTGTTGGCTGTGAGGCTTGGGCAATTACTTACAGTGGTGCAGAGATTTTGGGCTGATATCAAATCCGAGATTATGTGCATGCATGCGAGAAATTGTGAGTAACAGAGTAATGGGCAATTCAAGGCCGTCGATGAGTGATGTGAATGAACCCCCTTAATGGCTGCATGTGTTTGTTTGGCTGGCTAGCTGTACCGCATTTCGTTATCTCCTTTGGCTGGGTATGGCTGGTTCTTTGGTTGGGTCCGGTGTGCAGCGTGCCCGTGTAACTGAAGATGTCTTGTTTGGTGATTGTGTGTTTTCTCTGGATGGGTTAGGGGGTCGTTCTACTGGCTGGGTGGAGCTAATCATATGGTGATTGTGTGTTTTCTCTAGTGGACTGTAGAGCGAGACCGCCGTATTGGTTGCATTGGCCAGCTCTGTGCTGCATTGGTTGAGTATGTGCTGTGCATCCCATCGCGCTGGTAAGGTGCATCTGTAACATAGCTAAGGTGTAGCATATCTGTTTGCTTCTTCTGTTGTGCGATTCTGTCTTCTTGGTTGGGGTGGGGTGGGGTGGCCCCACCTACCATACCATACCTCACTCACCATACCTTTCACTTTTTATAATAGTGCCGTACCTTACCGCACCTCACCGCAGCTTACAGTACCTTACCACACCTCACCATGGCCTACAGTACGTACAAGACCTTACCATACATCACCATGAACTGTTCTCATGCACTCTCAAGACATAAAACTACGTACGCCTCACTCCTACTGCTACTGCTGTTGTTGCTGTTCCATATTGCCTTCAAACAACCTGTGAACGGAAAACGGAGGATGAAGAAAGGGCTAAAGAATAGTGGGGAGGTATACCCCTGGGGGGATTGGGACACAAAATTTAAAGCAGCATGATTTGCAAACGTCATAGGCACTCAAGAGGATACGTCAAGGGGGAAAACAGTGTTGACGGAAGATACCGAGATGCAACAGACAGAGAACAAAATCCAGTTGATGTGGAAGCAGGAACATTACTCAGAAGAGCAGAGGGGCATAGAAAAAAAGAGAGGGGCATCAAAGAAAAGCGAGGAACCTGGAAAACAAGTGGTAACTAGCAAAAGGGGAGTAACCATCAAAGAGGAGAGTAAACTGATATGGTGTGTGGATGATAAGTTGCACAAGTGTGATCAGAAAGGGGAAAGCAAGGACATAGCATGGGATGGTAAGGATGGGTGGGTGGGAGCAGTGAGGGCGATAATACTCACTCTGTTTGTTCTCAAGCGATTCCTGTCATCCTTATTTTCTTCCATCCT